>CM073313.1:15469955-15868109 GCA_037043255.1 Diadegma fenestrale
CTTTACATAAAAATTCAACGACCAGGCAGTTCCCAATGGATTTGAACAAAATTCAGCCACTTTTAGAATTTTATGGACATTTATATGCAATAATGAAATAATTAACATCCTTTTTTTTAATCGTTCTAACAATAATGATAAGATTTTTTCTGTCGCACTTTTCGTTCTCCTCAAATTTTCTCTTTCATCAAAAGTTTCGACTTTTTTGGTGAAAGTCACCAAATCATCTTATTTGTTTCTTCACAGTTTTGGCAAAATTTGGAACATTCTGAAGGCGAAAATGTATCGAGAAAATAGGAAGAAAATGAAGTAACGTTAGGAATAAATTTGCATCGATTCGAAACGCGATAGATTCGTAATTAAAGGATCAAAGGCATCAGGTATTTTCTTCGTTTCTTTATTTTCGTAGTAGTTACGACTAACATCCTAATATCGCAGGTTTTTGTTGTTATTGTTTTAGTTATTTCTCAGTTGACGGTTTAGAAATCCGCATAAGATAATGCTCATGCAAGTATTACAACGAAATATCCTTGTCGTGAGGTTTGACCGTAATTTCCATTTTTTTTTTTTTTTTTAATTGCTGCTCGAACGAGAGGATCCCTATCGATCGTCGAACCGGGTAAAAAACTTGGATTTCTCCAAGTTATTTTGATTTTATGTCAAGAATCACTCGAAATAATGAAACGTCATTGGACTTGAAAGGGAAGCATCTCTGAGACGAGTATTAATTAATTTAAACCACGTTCATCCACAAAGTTTGATTATGATTTTAGGTCAATCGTTTGTCGAGCTTTTATTTATTTGGTCAAGTTGGAAATGGCTCAATTTCCTGTCAAACGTATGATTCACGTTCCCCTGTCAATTGGTAAAACTGTTCGAGTGATATTTTCATAGTGCTCGACTGTAATTCGTCGAAATTGACTCTCGAGTAATTTTTTCCTAGCCTTGTTTTTTGTTTAATCGTTTGAATGTAAGTTGTATATATATACATATATATATATATTTGGCATTAACCACTGGCCTCGAATTAACTGAATTCCTGAACTTTCATCGTGGCATTTTCTCGTACGATCGAAAATTTCAAAGCTCCTCGTTTCTGTCCCCGGTCTTAACGTGTAAGAAGAATAATTTACTTGCTAAGTACACAGGTGATTTGGAATTTTGGAAAACGAAAAAAAAAGGCATAAAAACATCTTCGTTATTATATTTTAAGCAACAATAATCGCGCAACCATTATGTAAATATATTAATTACATCATTAAGTTTCTATACATATATTTTTTTTAATTCGCAAGTGCGAAGCTTCTCCGTATTTCGCAGTGAAAGAATGTGAAGGAAAAGGTCTTGAGTGGACCGCAGAGCTTCGCGTGGCACATTGTAAATAGAGCATCTTGCATCTTCTGACATGTTTTTTCTCTTTCCTTTTGTTTTTTTATTATTTTATCTTTTCGTCGTTTTCGTTTGTCGGATTGGTCATTGAAAAAATGGTCAGAGATGCAAATCTTAATTTTAATCGCTGATTGAAATTGATAGGACGATTAAGAGTGAATGTTATTCGAGGATGAAACACAAATGACAATTTGACACCCTACACGGCCCTACAACAAGTGTAGACACTCACCAGACAAACAGAATCACATCGAGATGAGACTCAATCATTCGAATTACCAATAAAATTAAAACGATCTAGTTATTTAAAGAAAATCTTTCAACTAAAAACTTGTACAATCAATTATTCGTTGATGCTACAAATACACTCCTACGATATCGAATCATACCACACACAGACAGACACACGGACACGCATGAACACTAAATAAAAATTGTTCATAGTTTATTTTTTATCATGTGAATACGAAATGAAGAAATTGAAACAAATATATATGTATCATCACCGATAAAAATGAAAACGAAAGAGTTGTTATACATTATAGAGTACTGTAACGGTAATATGCGACATTTCTGTACATAAAAAAGAAATAAGGATACATAAAGATATCGAGGATCTGGTAAACGTGTAGACGAATTTTTTCACCAAATTCTTTTTCCTATTTTTCTTCAATTTTTCTTACCATTTACAGACATTTTTTTAAATTTTTTAAAATTCATTCGTTTTTATTGAATACGAGCTTATCGTACATTCCATATCGCTTTATATCCGCTGGCCTCAAACTCCCATTCTTTAACATTGCCATGTAAATGTGCTCCAGAATGCCTGAACTCTTGATCAGAAAGTCCCTCTGCGTTAACGATTTCAGTCGCTCCCTTTCCTCCGATTCTGATATTCTCTCTGGCTCGTAAGACACTCCGACGCTCAGCGTCGTATTCCCCAAAGATCTTTTTACCTTTAAGGATTAAAAAATGTTTTTTTTTTTTTCTTCAGGTGACAATTCGAGGTTGAGTTTGCAATTTTTTTATGGGAGTCGGAAGTTTTAACGATACTCACGTTGGACGTAGCAATTTCAGTGACAACGCGTTTGTCATTATTGGAAATTCCTGCATTCAATCGACTGCTCATTCCACTCGGACTCTCCAATCCCAATTTCTGTTCGCTCGATTTTCCATACATTCGCTTCGTGTCGACGTTTTCTTTGGCCTTTAATCTTGCATTCAGCTGCAACGCACACAACAAAAATGTTTCATTCGAGGAAGAAAATTGAAGAATTGAGAATGAAGCTCGTGAAATTTACGTCTATTTCGGCACGTTGAACCGTTGCGGCTTCCTGTCTCGCTCTCGATGCCACAGTATCTTGGAACATCGACGTGCCACTTTGCTTGAAAAATACGACGTATTTGTCGCTGTCAGGGCCTGGATAAATACGACGAAAATTGCCCATGTGTTCGTCCTCCCATTTCCACTGTTCTTGAATCGGGTCCTCATCAATTTTCTCAGCTTTCGTTAACCCGATCGAACTTTCCGTCGCTCTGGAACGACAAAAAATTCATAATTTTCCAAACCGACACAAATTTTTAACATTTTTTTTTGCACTCCAACAATTATAAATCCATACGTCAATTCCTTGGGATTTATCCGATGCAGCAATCGATCTCTCACACGTTTTCTATCCTCCTCCATTATTTTACGCTTGTCACATTGATGGAAATTCAATAATTCAAACGTGTCGTTCAGCAATGACTCTTTTATGTCTTTGTCGATTTGAGCATCGGTGTGAAAACTTGGCGAGTGATTGACCTTGATTAATTCATTAAAAACAATCAATTTTATAGCGATAAAGGAAAAAAGTTCATAATCCCACAACTTTTTATTTCGATTCAAGGATTCCCAGCAACACTTTTATATTTTATATACAATCAATCGGAAGAAGAATCCAATTATTTTCTGTACCTCGAGCAAATAAGGCTTGAGTTTCCAATCCAAAATGACATCGAAGCCGAGAATCTCGAAACAGGCGTAGGTAAGATCGTGCGTGGGAAAACACGTATGATAACTGTGCTTGAGTACAGGATAAGCAGCAATCACAGTTTTTATAATGATCCCATCGATTTTCCGCCACATTTCGTCGACATCGAGATCCCTCGATTTCAGACACTTGTTCAAGGTCGATATCTTCCTATATCATTTCAGCTAATCGCGTATATATTCCATAACATATACGTAAATAATTGAAATAAAAAATGCCTTAATATTCAACGATTACCTTTTGCTTCCGGTCTCCTCGTCGATTACGTACATGTGGCTGTGCTTATTCACCGAGTAATTTGTCAAGTGCATAAAAACGTTGGAAATGTTGTGACCGGTTGGTTCTTTGTACCTGCTCGTTGCGAATCTGAATTTGAAAAACGTTCAAAATCCAATCAAGGAGAAAATTCCGAGTGAAAAATGTTTAAAATTTTGTTTTCTCGCTCTGTCATGTTTTTTTCTTTTATTTTTATCACCTTGCCAGACCATCGTTATAGACGTAAATTCTCAGTGGATCACACGACGTTATCAACGCGTACACCCGCAGATCAAATTTCAAACCGTCCAACAAAAATGGCTGCAAAAACGCAAATAATTATGCAATCGCTATTTTTTTTCGTTTTTTCAATCATTTCGTTTTTACCTTTGCCAAATACACCTGACAAATCATACGGTCGTAAGGCTTCACGTCCTTCAAATTTTTCGTAATATATATTCCCTTCCCTTGGCATCCGGTTTCCGGCTTGATGATAAAAGTTTTCGAACGTCTCAATTTTGAATAAGCCACAGCCTCACCGTGGCTAGAGAAAAAAATAAATCATGAAATTTCTGCTGCGGCATGAACGTTCGTTTACATTTGGAAAATTTGTTCTTACTCCGCTGGAAAGCACCAGGTTTTCGGGAAAAAATTGTATTCCTTCGGGAATATTCGCAACATCCGATTTAGGTTTCTCGCTAATAAATCTTTCCTGCATATTTCTGTCATACCCGGAAAATGATTGATTTTTTGATATCGTTTCATATCCTTGGCGCGCTCGATACTTATACTCAGGTCTGTCCAATAAAGATTCCAATTGCTGTCCTCGGCGACTTCTCGCATTCCGTAACGAGCAGCGACTCGACGTACCACCTCGTATTTACAATTACTCGTGCATATTGTCAGGTATCTACGATTTTTAAAGAAAATCGAAATGATCGAAATTCGGCAAAAAAAAAAAAAAATAAGAAAATGATTTTTATTTTGTCAAAGTGCAGGAGAATCGATAACGTACTTTCGTTTCTTTTTCTTACGCGGAAGCAGTGGCTGGATCTCGTTGTCAGGTGGGATCTTGAGTATGGAAAGACAATTTGTCTCTTTTTTGGCCAACTCGTTAAAATCAATACGAGCGAATTCGTATTTGTTCCAAGGTTGGATTTTCGAATGAAAATTTCTGGCATTTTCGGCGTCATCATCGATCCGACGATGTTTCGATTTTCTCAAAGATCGTAAAGGATCGTTGTGGAGTTGAACACTGATTACTTTTTTCGGTGTGTGATTTTGGCTAATCGAGGATTTATTATCTCCAGGAATACTCATCACCATATCTTTGCATTATCGTCATCAATCCGAATTTCAATTCACTGATCGTCGGCATCACGTCAGACTAATATTGGTAATTTGTAACATTTGCGATGTCAGCATTGCGGCCAAGATGTCTTGTCAATTGGGTAAACTTTTTTCAACCTGCCAAACGACTCTCCTCCGCCGACCCCGATTCACTCGAAATGTCAATGAAATTTCGACCATAAAAAAAAAAGAACAAACAAAAACCAACGTCTTAAAACTCTGTTTTTTCGTCACTTTTTCTCAGATGCACTTTGACGTGCAACTTGAATTTCTCGGATGCACAATGCGAATACCGAATAAATATCAAACGAGGGACATTTGAGGTATTAAAAAAAAAAAAACGTGTGCTCTCAGTTATAATTAGATTTTATCATGACCGTGAAGCACAAAACTTGTGTTGCAACGAGACACACGTACATAATTATACACTCGTGCATTTTATAGCGTTCAAGAATCACGGCATTATGCCTGAAATAGCACATGTTAATCGTGTGTGCCAGTTTTGCAGTTTCTTCTTGCTGTGAATTTGTTTAGAACGTCGTTTCAGACCCTTTGCACCATTTTCGACCCAGCAGACTATTTATTCAAAACTTTTGCTAAGCGTTCTTTCAGTCACATTATCATTTGGATGCGACGGTGGAATATTTTGTTGGCAAGAAAACTCGTTTCAAAGACCACGAGACCACGTTTAAAATTACGTAAATCAGTTGTAATTCACATTTTTCATCGTCGAGTTTTATAATTTATTGAGGCAAAGAAATTCCAAAGAATCTTTCGCTCACGATAATTAATCGTAATCAATTAATTCAAAGCTTGGACGGTAATGGAGCTGCTGGCTCTGGAATATTTTCTTTCAATATTTCCACGACCTGAAGTGCACAACCCCAGAACAGGCTAACCCCCGCTCCGCCGTGTCCATAATTGTGTATGACCTGAAAATTCGTCAATTTTCAAAATTTCACATTTCGCCATGAAAAATTCGTCAATTTTTCTACGGGGGTCAGACCTGAAATTTCTCTCCATCCTCGGTCGAGCGGATTTCTCGTTCAACCCGCAATTTGGTTCTTTTTGGTCGAAGTCCGCACCAATGCTTCAGAACTTGAGAATCCTAATAAAGGAAAAAAATGGGGAGCAACAAGTCGAAATTTTCGTACGTTTGATCAATATCAACAAAAATGAATTCTCCATTGATAATTCTTCCATGATTTATGAAAAATACTATTATTTTATTACTTCGAGGGCTGGAATAATTCTTGAACAACCATCCCGAATGAAATTCGTTTGCGCGCTTCGGATATTCGTGTCGTAATCATCCGGATCGGCTGTTCCTCCGAGAACTACGGACTCGGTGCTTTAAAATATAAAATGCATCAATGTGTGAATATAATGACGACAATTCGACGATGTAGAGTGAGATTGAGCCTTCCTTTCCACACTGGGTCATATTGACCCGGTATCTCCGAAAGTTGCACAAATATTTCATCAAAAAATGTCTCACTTGGGTATTATATAATGCCCTGGACTGTCCTCCTCGATGAAAACATTTAGCAGCCATGGTGCCTTGACCTGTAGCAACATGGCAATGTTAAGTCCTCAGAATAATCGCGTGTAGAAAAGTCGAAAACGTAGGAATGAGTAGAAAAAAGGAGGAAATCGGTACCCTGGTTACTTGACCTCTGACACTAATGAGAGAGGCATCGTTCGTGAGTTCTCGTGCACCGATGCCACTGCAATTTATGACTGTGTCGTATCCTTTCTTCGCTAACTCGTCAAAACTATTGATTTTCTTTTTTTGTATTATTCCGCCAGCTAATGCGAATTTTTTCATAAACCAGGGTAAGAGTCGAGGCAACTCTGTCGTGTAAGTCACGAAGCGTAGACCGCCTCTGAATTAAAAAGATTCTGCTTATTAAAAGAGTTGAAAAAAATCCGCCATAAAACAAAAAATTAAAGAAATTCACTGCAGCTGCATTTAGAGCGAAAGTTTCGAAAAATATCAATTAATTAAAATCACCTGTATTTTTTGTTGTGTTCCTCACTCAATTTTCGCAATTCTTCCTCGCTCAATTCGACAGCTCCATAAACTAACGATTTCCATAAAGGCATTACGAAACCTTCGCCTCTCCTGACTCGAATCACTGGCATCAGGCAAATTCCAATTTCCTCGGCGAATCCACGTTTCCAAAAACTTTCCAACCATCTGTGAGTGGCTCCGGCATATCGACTGTGTTTTATAAATCACGAAAACAACGAAATTTTGAAAAAACAAGAATAAATTAACAGAATTTCGGAATTCAACTCGTTCGACGTCTATTTTCTTTTTTTTTTAATTACTAATTGCGCAACAACGAATAAAGAAAAGAATCGATTGACACGAAATCGTGCAAGTTCGCCTCACATAAATTCGGTCATGGGAGTATCGCCCAGAATAAAAGGACCCCAGAGCCCAGCACTTCCATCGCCAACTGTGTCTGGTGTGAAAGCATCTGCGAAAATGGTCACACGAGATTTGGGAAAAGCCTCTTGAATGGCAATAGCCGAGGAAACGCCAATAATTCCGCCACCAATGACTGCGATATTCATACTCGAAACTCTTAACAAAATTGATTTACAAGGCGAGGAATATTGCGAATTTTCAAAGAATCGATCTTTCTGCCACGAACTTATCGAGCGGACTATTGATCCATCTCGAATTTCTTTACTGATAAGTTTGGAGTGCGTCGCGATGACGGGAAAGGAAACGAGCAGAAACAACGAGAAAAATATTGCGATCGGGGGAGCAGCGAAGAAAAGGTCACATGAAAAATGATCTCGAGATAAATCGCGTTGCAAAATACAACATTATTTCGATCGTTGTGGAAACATTCGATATTTCGCGATACCGCATATTCGGGGCATAATCCCATTTCAAATAACAGGGTTATTATGCTGGAATATGGGAATCGTTTTCTCGAGCTGGAGCCAAGAAAAATGACGAAAAATTATCTCTATTTTTCTATAATACCGAAAAACTTACGCACTCGCATTGATTTCTTCGTCGATCTCCGAATCACGATGTCATTTTTGCACCTCACTAATCGATAAACGGAGCATAATCCTTTCAATTAACTGCACCAAGGTTTTATACTCTGCTTACCGATAGCGAGATACAAATTTCCATTATTTTCAACAATTTTCTCCACTTTCGACACTTTTCGACTATTTCGACACAGAAAAATGATTTTTTCGACTATTTTTACCAGCAGTCGAGTTGAGCAAAAATTATACTCGAGATTTTTAGTCCGTTTGCTCAAATCTGATCGCTTTTTTCTTTGTAATCAAGGAGGATTATTAAGTATTTGTCTCGCTTATTTGAGGAACAGAGTTCTCGAAAAAATATGCATGTAATTTCGACTTGACCATTGGAGGCTCGATCACATCACTGAATCTCATTCACTCCTGGCGACCATCGAGAAGGCCCTCTTCCTCAAGAGTTTTTTGTATATAATATCCGTTGTTGCTTTATGATGCCTCGTTGATAGCTCGTATTTATTAACATGATATCCAAGTGCCGTAGACATAATAAAGTCCGGAAATGCGATGGAGAGTGCGTAAGTGTTATATCACGATTTAAAAACGATATGGAAGGTCCTTAAAAATGGTGCTAATTAGATCGTCATGGCTCGGTATTCTGAGAGCAGATCAAGACATTTTGTAGCATTTCTATTAATTTGAAATTACAAACTGACGTATTAGTAAAAAAAAAATGATGAAAAATCAATTCATCAAAATTACGTCTCGTAATAAAGATTTTCTGATGATTAATAATCGAGATTTTCGTTTTTTGCGATTTAATCAAATTTTCTTGTTGAAATCGAAGCAGTAATTCCTGTGGAAATAATTGACAGCATTCTCGAATCGTTATCGGAATAGTAATATCTGATTGCCATCGACACGGGGTGGTCGAGGCAACGAGAAGCTCACGATCGTGACGTTTCGTCGCGTTGCTAACCGTTTCGGATAGCAGACACCGGCCTCGAGCGAGAAAGAGAGAGAGAGAGAAAGGGGAAGAGGAAAAATTCAGAACTTTTGTTATCGGAGACTTCGCAGTAGAAATGACCTGGCAGAGATTACTATCGAAAAATTTATAAATACTCTGCTACGGCGGTCTGCGAATTTATTTACGGAAATCAATTCATCGTTACAATAAAATGCAATCGCCTGCGTAACTATTTATTCTGAAAGCATGAAATATCGATTTATTATTTAAGTTACAATTCCGATCGCGTACTCTTTCCTGTATTATTCGATGACGCGTTCCCTGCAGTGTGTACATAGTCGTTTTTATTTATTTTTATTACGATTGCAGGCTCGAGTGAAAGATTTCCAGAGTGTACACAAAGATCTTGTAATTTTCAATGACAAATCGATAAAAAAATGTATCAGTGATATGAGAAATAACGACAAGCCTTTGATTGCTATGTCGTAGCATAAATATTCAATTTTTAATAAGAACGAGTGTCGCGATGCGTTTGACATTCTTGCCACATGGCTGCGCTAGGTCCTCGCGATTCATCTCTTCGGTCCTGAACGACCCGCGACGCGATGCGTTGCAAATTGCCATAAGAATTTGGTTCTTTTTCTTCGATGCCGGCGGAGTGAGTCGTAAAATTCCCTACTGATTTCCCTAGTGAATTTAAAGGTCGTTTGCTCCTCCTGGGGAAATCGCATTTTGTTATTCTCATTTCGGGACGATTTTGAGGTTATATTTCACGTAGTGCCGGACTGTTGGAGTTTTTATTACGATTCCAGTCGTAAATAGCGTTATTGTTTGTTGTTCCATCATAAAAAAACAACAATGAGGTTAACTAGTCAACTCCTCGCTCGGTGGCATCCCATGTCAGTGAGATATTCGAATTTGCCGGATCGATATATAAAACGTGCCATGGAACAGGCAAGTATTTTGAAAAATCAACATTTTTTCAGAAAATGTTTATTTCCCTCCAACTTGCTCTGAGGGATCCTCATTCGAAAATCACTCATTCATAATCCGAACGTTCATTACCAGGTTTACTGGAAAACTCCAAACAGACCCAATTATTTACCCCGCACCGTCGAGCGCAAGAAATTCTTTTTCAATACCCACCGTCCATGGACAAGACCCTTTTACTACCACAATGCACCGGGCACCATGCGCAAGACGATCCACGTTGAACCCATAAAGGATTGGAGTTTTTTCCGTGGAGACAAAGTGAGTTGATTTTTTTCAATTCAAAAACGAAATTTCTCGCGAAAAACATCGATCGTCAGGAGGCCTCAGAATTTTTGGTTGAATAATTGAAGGATATTTAAGATTTTTGCTGAAAATTCTCGACCGCAGGTGGAAATTTTGGTCGGTCGTGACAAGGGCAAACAAGGCTCGGTGTCGATGATCATAGCGGAGAGGAATTGGGTTTACGTAGAAGGATTGAATACTTGTTTGCGTGCGATGGGAAAGACCAAAGACTTTCCGGGTATTTACGTAGTGGAAGAAATGCCGTTGCTTGTGACAACGGACATTCAACTTGTGGATCCGAGCGACTTGTGAGTATGAAATGGCCAACACTTTGCCACAATATTTCTTGCAACTCTTTGCATTGCCGATTTGTTGAATTCTGGCTCAGAATAACTGATTTTGTTGGATTCCAACGATGCAAACGTCGCCATAATTATTCTCCGCCTCATTCTCTATTTCGAATATGTTTATTAAAACAGAAAGGCGACCACGATCGAATGGCGTTACACGGAAGAGGGTGAGCGTGTCAGAGTTTCAACGAGAACCGGGCGAATAATTCCCGTGCCGGTGGGACACCATGAAACGATAGATTACAAGTTGCCCACACTTTACAAAGAGAAGCCCAAAGACACCTTGAAGGAGGATGTCGAGGCGATCACCTTCAAGGTAAATCGTCGAGTCACCAAATTCGGCAATAACTGTAAAAGCAGAATGTAATGAACGTTGACAAGATTTTCGTGCCAATTATTTTTCAGCCTGAATTGAAAACCTTCGAGATGGACATAATGGACAAAATGGGAATAAAGGAAGATCGAATTCCAAAGAAATATTACTGGTACTAGATGAACGACTGTGGAGAGTCGAACTTTAATGTTACGGTAACAATAATAATAATAATAATAATAATAATAATTTTAAACGTATACCCAAGAATTCTGGTATGAATTTTATTGAATTTCCGCTCGATGCCAAGTGGCGAAATCCGCAAAGTATCCTCAAACTCTTCCTTACGAAATGGTAGAAAAAGGCCTGAATAAAAACGAGCCTGAAATGCGATAAATGATTTATTCCGAAAAGAAAGCTACATGAAAATTTCTTTCGTTTACAAACCAACAAAAAATACAAAAGAAATGGTTAATTCGAACAAGCGATTACGAAGGAATAATAATAATAATAATATTTAATAACAATTCGGATCTCTGAGTCGGAACCCACGAGGGTCGGAGCCCCGGAGCTCCCGGCTCGGTATTTGTAGATAATAATAATAATAATAATAATAATAATTCATAAATGCGAGTATTAAATAAATCGAAGAAAAATCTAGTAAATCGTAATGTGGCAAAATAAGCGAAAAAAAAGTAAAGAAGAAAGGTTTGCACCGATAGTTGAGTTTTCAGGGTCGATAATCGCCGTACAAACAGACACACGCACGTATCACAGCACGATATAATAATATAATTCACATGTTTAGCTCGGTTCGCATCCAACCAAGTTTCGGACGAATGAGAATTTCTTTCATGTCAATCTCGATTAACAATATTTCATTTTAATTACATTAAGCAACATATTATTTATATTAATTTATGGGATAATTCAGAATTTTTCATTCTCGTAACCGCGCCCATTAATTTCATACTTTTCCTGCTCTCATTTTCCAGCAATCGCCTCTACATATTTACAATTCAATTTCAAAATCTGAAGCGGTTTTTCTAACATAAAAACACACACGCAACAATAAACCATACGTTAGGAAGGGAAATGCGACTCGAGGCTCGTGATGTTGACAATTTAAGGGAAAAGAAACGTTTTTTTTTTTTTTCAGAAACAATATTCGTCGTCTCTTTTACAACTTTTAGATTATTCAGCCTGCATTTTTCCCTCGGGCCTTAGTTCCTCACACACATATGTATAAATATACATAATATGTTAATTAATCACGTCCCACCATGTTCGGGGGACTCGCGCATGTTTATATGGAAATAATTCAAAAGCTATGGTTTCAAAAAAGAAAAAAAAAGCCCCGATTAATCAGGAGCTCGCTTTTAATCCGATATTTATGAAGGATTCTGAATATTATTTTGAACAAAAATTCTCGTGATTAGGATCGATGTATATAAATTTTTGAAATGGCTGATATTCGAAATGACATCGATCGCGAAATCGAGTTTATGGCCATTTTGACGCAGGGATATTGATTTTTTTTTGCTTAGTTTTTTTTTCAACAGATTAGAAAAAGGCCTCTTGGGCCTTAAACCATAACCAATCAACAACACGTACTATTTACAATAACACTTTCGATTGTAAAGCTATTCAGCTAACACTAATTAACTTTGAATTGATTTATTTATTTATATATTTGTTTAATTCATATATATAAATAAATAAATGACTACCATTCACGATGACTTTGTGGCAGGGTGCCTGACTAGGAGAGTAGCTTCCCCATCGCTCAGCTTTTTCATTAATGACCAAGCCTCGATTCGCGTCATTCGCGTTACGTCCACGCCATTTACTTCGATCAGTTGATCGCCGGCTGTCAGGGAAGCAGTTTTCTCAGCAGCACCTCCTAAATTATGAAAAAAAGAAAATACAAAAATACAAAATTGTTAACTCAATTCTGTCGAAATTACTCAAATTTAATTTAATTTGAATTTTCTGATTTTTTCTCCCGTTCTCAATTGGGTAAAAAATCAGGCTCGTTGAAACTGACCGGTGAATATTTTCTTTATAACCAATGGACGATCCCCCAGCGGACTATCGCGTCCTCCGGCTAAACTGAAGCCGAGACCCGCACCGTCCTTGAATATTGTCACTCTAGTTGCTGGACCCCACGCAGTTTCGTCAAACGTTCCGCACATTTCGGATCCTGTAAAAAAAAGTTGGTGAAAAAACATGGAGCGGGGTATTTTTGATTCTGTTTTTTTTTTCTTCAGAAAAATGGAGTGAACATCGTTGAAATATCAGGAGGCAGAAGCGTTTGACTTGATTCGATGGCCCGAGGATTATTTTCTCATGGAAATGAAATTGATTTCGATTGCCAGAGTTGGAAAGTTATTTACCTTCGACTATAGTTTCGACGCTTTCCGTTCTGGAGCGCAGTCTAGGACCATCGTCGAGTCTCGATCTTGAGACAACGAGAACAATTTCTGATCTGGGTTGCTTAAGAACAGCTAAGCTTTCGCGATGACTGAGACCTTTGGTGCTTCGCCCATTGATACTGAGGATACGATCGCCTCGTTGAACTCGACCGTCTTTGTCAGCGATGGAATGTCCGAGGACACGATGCACCGTGATTTCTTTAGCTTCGCAGTCGACGCCTCCTGCGAGTGTGATTCCGACGCTGCCGTGCGAGTTTTCTTTGTGCAAAAGTACAACGATAACTTCGTGGTTGCCACGAGAATCCTCGAGGGCATTCGCGTCCTCAACGAGCTGAGCCAACTCCTGTTGTGATATGAGGCTCGTTGAACTCGCGAGGGAACTTATGCTGCCAAATTGTTCGCCATTGAATTTCTCCGCTTCGTGGACAGTGGAGCGAGCGGTTTGTTCGACGCTGCTGTCGAGGCTGGGGAATCGGTGGTGGGAGCCGATGCTCGAATGATTGTTAGGAACGCACGTAGCTGCACCGATCGAGTCGGTTCTCTCAAGAGCTTTCTTCATGTCGGTGACGCTCGTGCTACGTCTTCCGAGTGTTCGTTGAGTCGGTATTTTCGAGATTCTTGAATTGGCGTTCAATCGCGTTGAATCATCGACACCGTCGATGGACCGACTCAATTTTTCCGGCATTGGAATTTTCGACACGAAAGATTTGTCCTCTGAGGAGGTCCAGGTCGTTTCCCCAAGACTCGGACGTCCGTTAATGCTCCTGGGCAAAGTTGCAGGTAAGAATTTCATTTGTGGACTCATGATCGACTGGCTATTGGCGATGTTGGAATCGCTCGAATTCTCACTCTGCAAAAATACTTTTTCTTCACTTTTTTTGCCAACCAGAATATCCTCCAGGCTCATTTGTCTCGAGGATCGACCGAAACTTGGATCTTCCAGATTAATCGGTGCTCTGGATCGACTTTTCGTCGTTAAAGTCGTCAAGAGATCTTCGTTTATCGAATCGACGATCGTCTCTTTTGGATTTGTCAGACTCGAGCTTCTCTGAACTCTGCAAGGCTCAATTTTATCGTTCGAAATCTCGAGCTCTACATTTTTCGTCCAGTTTTCTGTAACACCCGATGGAATCGTGTTGCTCGTGTTGTTGAGAGCTCGACTGCGAGGTACCGGTGGGACGTCGAGGCTGGAAGAATGTTTTTTCGTGTGTTCCAATCGTGGTCTCGGCGTCTCGGTCATAAGAGCTTTGGCCTCGGATCTCACCCACATTTTGAGTCCATTCGAAGCTTCCATGAGGTTGGAATTGGTTGAATCGTCTTGCTGGTTCGTGACATTAGTTGCTGTGACATTTCTCGTTGGAGGGCTCATGCTCGGTTGGTTCGGTGGTGGTTGTTGCTCGTCGAAAGCTTCTGTAACTTCGATGTAAGCAATTTTGACGTTTTTCCCGTCGATGAAACCGGAAGTGCCATTATGGCAGGTTCCATTCTCTTGAGCCAAGGTGGAGATGGGTAATTCCTCGTCGGTGGAAAACTTGCGTTGTATCAATGGCGAGCCATTGAGATCGCGTCCACTTCGACATCGAGCACTTGCCAGAATGTTTTTTCTGTTGATAGCTTCGACGCTTTGAGGCTTGAGCACTCGACGAGAAAGTGATTCCGCACTTGCTTGTGAACCGGAAGTGAGTGTCGACGAGCTACCGCTGCTACAATTAGTTTCCGTGCTACTGGAACGTTTCAACGCTTGTCTCTGTGGTATGTGAGAGTTTCTGGGATTAACTTCCGGCAATGGGGAGCTTGCGTTTGGGCTTCCACAGCTGCTACTTCCGCTCGATGATCTCTCAGAGTTGGAGTAGGTTCTCTCGTTGTATAAAACTGGTCTTGCCAAATGCTGCATTCTTTCTTGACGTATCGGTGTCTCCTTGCTGGAATAATGTCTCGCTGGCACATCCATTATCAACGAAGTGTGATAAGATCTTTCCGAAGATAAGCTCGAACGTTCCGAAGGCACGGGGGACGTCGGTGGACTAAAACCTCGGGAAATACTGCTCTGCGAACTGCTCACTGCTGAATCATTGTCCGAATCGTCGTAATCCCCTCGTATCTTTCGTTGCAACGGCCTTGAACGATTCCTCATCGTTTCCGGTGACACACTCGTCGACGATGCAAACTCGAAACTGTAGTCGCTTCTCGTCGGACTGCAAATACTCTCCAAACTTTTAGGCGGGTCTACACTCGTCCCGGAATACCCTTGCACCGGGCTACCACGTGCTGTTGATGTCGGAGTGTTCGACACCGAAGAGTTGCTCGTTGAAGTCCCATAAACTGCCAAACTCTTTCGCTTAAACGCTGGTGAATATTTCGACATTATTTGCGGTGCTGGCATCTTGAACGACGTCGTTGCTTTCATCGGCAAACTCGTTGTACTCGCGTTGCTCGTCAATGAACTTTGGGATCCCCATTTGTCCTGGATACTCGATTTTGGTAACTGCCGAAAAATAAACACTTTATAGTTTTTTATTTGGCATTTTGTGGAAAAATTCCAACTTTCGTAAATTATTTTCTGATTATTTCGATATTTTTATTAATGCAAAATGAATAAATGGAGCAAGTTGAGAAAAATTCTTACCTGATGCAAAAGTATCGAATCTCTCGACTTGATTTCCGGCAAATCGATTATCGGTTTGTCGACAGGAACACTATTTTTTTCGGGAATAACGAGCCCTCGTAGCTTCGAGATGCCTTTACGACGTTGTTCGATTAATTGATTCAAACTTTGTCTCCTCATGTCTTCGTTGTTACGCTTGAAGGTTGAGGCGAGGGAATTTGTTCGTGAGATTTGTCCGTTGTTCGAAACGGTTGAATTGACGGACTGCGAAAGATCATTGGCGAAGCTCGATTCTCCAGAGAAGCTCGTCGCTCTCGTAAGATTTGGTTGTGACGATCGTAAGCTGCTGTAATTTATTTCCGTTGGGAAAACGTTTTTCTGCTCCGAACCAACGGGATGTACGTCGTTGTGCGTGGAACGCAAAGACGTTGCAGGCTTCAAACTGGCGATCGGTTTGACGGGAACGTCGATAAACTCGAAACTGGAAATTTGTTGATTCGACGATTTGTAGGGATTTGGAGAATTTTCCGAATGAATTATTGTCGCTTTGGGTGGATTCTTCGTGCTCGGAAAATCGGTCTCGTCCGGTGGCAGAGTCTTTGGTAAACTCGGCGGACGTTGACCATTCTCCTTGACCGTTTGATCGTTAAAAGTGTTTCTCGCAGAATCGGTAAGATCGACAAAGCTCTGAGTCCTTTCGATCATGTTTCCATATTCTCGCTTATCGCTCATTTTTTCATCGTTGAAAACATCGTCCGAAGATTTGTATTTTGAGAGTTTTTTCGCGTTGCTAGTGATGGTCGTTGTGACTGTTGCGATCGGACTGGAGACCGATGATTGCGAAGGGAACAGAGGCGATTCGAGAGAACTTTGAGACGAAAACATAGCGATTTTGTCTCGCACTGATTTTTCAGATTTGTCGTCTTGACGCCGTAAATCACTGGTCAATGAGTATTTCCGCGTGTTAGGCGCTTCGGCAATTTTTTCGATACTTCTGCCGATCGAAGACGCCGGGAGGGTTTCGACTTTTGGTGGTCCGGTCAATGGCAAAGGCGGCGGTGGACTTTCCGGATACTCAGCATCATTTTTATCACAATTTTTCGGTTCTCTCGTGCCTTTGCGTTTATCGTAACAACTTTCCACGTCTCTGTCGATTTTTTCCGCCGATTTCGTCTCTTTTGAATAATAATTCGGTATCTCGAAAGTTTTTTCAGTCACGACCACCGGAATTTCACAAATTTTCGGTTTTGAGTTGTTGGCGTAAGAAATATTCAATCTTTTTGATTCTTCGGTGAATTGGTCGTGTTCAGAGACTTCCGGTTTCTGAAAAATCTCTCGTTTCGGACTGTTGGTTATGTACTGGCTCGATGAATGGTTCTCCGACTGGGGAGCTTTGTTGTTGGCGTGAAGGTAAGACGAAGAAGATTTCTCGCGAGATTCTCGAAAGCTCGAGATCACATCGTTATTATCGTTGGTTGAAATTTTTTTCGTCGTAGACTCAACTCGCAGCGTTTTGCTTGACTCGTTGCTGATTTTTTCGATGAAATTTTTCGTGTACTTGGTGCTCGATGTCGAGGAGGTTGTTAAAATCGTCGACGAGGAATTTTCGTCTTGTTCGTTTCGCACGAGATTTTCAGAACTCGATTTTACAATGTTGTTGTTGTTGTTATTGTTGTTGGCGATGTTGTTGTTGCTGCCGCTTATCCTCGGCGTTAATCTCGTCGACGTGCCTACGTACTGATACTGCTCGCTCGTACACGCACTGAACTCCTGATACGTCGCTGGAAATTCGTCCCCATCCGGGGGCAGGCGTTGATCGCCTCCGCAGTTTTCCATTCTACCATTTACTTGCGTATCTGTAACAAACAACAAGAAAACATTTTTCACTCCAATTTATTTTCAGCGAATAATAATTATTGCAAATTGGGCCATTTTTTCATTCGTCTGTGTGGGCTTGAAAACACATGATCTATATATTGGCTTGGCGAGTCAGCTCGTATTTTATCACTTGGGGAATGCCGTTTGTTATCACGAAGACGAGAAAAAAAACGTATTAATAATTCTATCGACTTAGCCAGCTTGTCGTCCGTCAGACCGATATTATCTTTCGAGCACTGCAATATTTTCTCTTCAACACGAGGCATTTCAATTTCAATGGACTGATTTATGACCTTAATTTGCCACAAACTTTAATTACGTTGTAAGGACTCTGATGACGGAATCAACATTTTTTCATCAATTATTCCATCGCAATCGGTCGAAAGCTAATAATTAAAAGAAAAAACTGCACCGAATGGCAGCGAAGAAATGATTTTCCCGGAAAAATGTCTCAAATTTGGTCTTTTGATACTTATTTCCATATTTTTTCATCCCAAGATGGAAAAAATATATATTCACTTGGTCGAGACAACGTAATAGCTTGTGAGATTGTTACGATTCGTCTTGGTCGCGAGATCGGCATGATCGCATCACGATCTTGCCAATTACGTCATATTTAGAGTGCTCTTTGTGCTTTCTCGCAGAGAGCAAGATTATTTCGTTGTGTCGTTCAGTCGTACGAAGAAAAAATCTGAAGGACGATTATCACGAGATAAGCATATTTTTCGCATGTATTTCTGTACGAAGCTTTTAATGCGTTTCTCGTTAATTAATTATTTTCCTCTGTGCATCGATTTTAACGATTGCAGTGTGAGTTCGAAAACTTTTGCCTCCGCATAATTGAATACAATTCAATTAACTACAATAATGTTTCGTTAATTATTCTCTGTCGATTTTCTCTCGAATTACATTCTATCAATAACTATGAAATAGTTTTGTTTTTAAGTTCAATCCCCGTCGCGATGTAACGACAAGAAATCTCATTTTTTGTTCGGAATGTACGAGCAATATGGCCTTTAGAAGCACGTGAAACTTTCTTATCTCTTCGACGACATTTATCATTCAGAATTGCCTTCGAAAATTTGAATTAACGAGAATCGACCGAATAAAATAAGAAAAACATTGTTTTTTTGTGGAAAGAAAATTAAATATTCAACAAAAAGAAAACGCTAAAATTAAATGATGTTCATAACGAAATAATCAAGAAATGCGAGGAAGTTGAAATCGAGAATTTTGTCGATCGTTGAGCATTCATTGAAAATACCGATAAAAAATAAAATGAGAAGCAGAGGCGTGAAAAATTGATCGGAACAAAATGCACTGGAAAAAAAAAAAAAACAATCGGGACGTGTGCGTATCTAATTTTTTTAATAACCATAAATTAAAATGGAGTTTCACAATTTTCAGGGAATTTCTCTGACAGTGTATGACCTTGATAGGGGGTGGGAGGCGAAGCAGGGGGGAATTTGGCGAAACATTTTTTTCTGTCCAAGCGACGTTGGTCGTGCCAACTGAACAAACTCACCGAAGTACATAGCCAGAGTTTTATTATTCGGCAGCTGTGTCTCGGTCTCCGAATCTTCAGAGTGTTTGGAGGACATAAAGATTTTGCCGAAAAAAAAATGCGTAACGTTAATTGGCCGAATGGATAATTCCAGAGTTCTTGAGAAATGAATAACAAAGATTTTTTTTCGTGTTCCAACTTGCTTCCTTGTGGGACAGAGCAGATTGTTTGCACTTTTCTTATCATTGTCTCTCACGAGCCTATACACACATTCATTTTACCGAGTATTAAAAATTCTTGACAAAAGCCGAGCAAACTTAGAGCCGCTTAGAAAAATGTGCTCGAACAAAATATTCGTTTGCCTTATTTTTTTCTGCGTTTTCATCAGAGCAACGACACGGAAGAAAAAAAAAACGTCTATCAAGTACTTTTCGCGGAATTTATGAATTTAGTCTTGTTTGATTTTAACTCCACGATAATTCCTATTATTAGTCTCTATAAATAAATTGGTTATTGAAATTTTCTTAATTCAATGGAGGAGCATGGGAATGTGTTTTTTCTCGAATTAAACTTGATTCGAACTACGTCGTTTTTTGTTTCTTTTTTTCATTCTTTTTCATGTCTAGGTAGCCAATCACCGTAACCACTTATAGCTTTATATAGCTGGTGAAAAACTCGTTTCTGTTTGCGATGTGTGTATTAAGTATATATGTACAAACGATGAGTGGCATGAGTTTGCTCGATCAACGACGATTGACATTCCTTTGAGCAAAGTGTGCTTTGCAGTCGCGATCCCTCTAATCGTAATTTCTATATATTCATATATATCTGTGGGCATACGGTATATGTGACACACGATTTAATGCGAATATATCGCTAAATATCGATAGATCGTCAACGTTTTTTATTCTCTCGTGAGTAACAGAGGAAAAAGAACCGTAACATCATCCGCAACTCTGCTGTTTGTTTCGATATCAGCGTGCGTCACGTTTACAGACGTGTGTAAGTATTCGCGTCTATTATACATACATCTTTACATATTTATGTACATCTTTCTGTCATCGCCCATATGTTCGAAACACTGTCTTCCTCGTTTTTTTCATTTCACAATGAAACCGAAAAATTTCAAATATTTACGTCTGACAGGAGTTTGTTTTTTTTTTTTTGCAATAGAATGCGATTGATTTCGTGATTGTCAAAAATTGAAATCGCGTTCGATTCTCGAAAAAGTTGACGCAGAATGTTGAAAAGTTGCGGTGATTAAAATCGAAAATAATTTGGAAAATCTGCTTAGAAAATTCACTTCAAAATATACCTTTTCAACCTCGAACTTTTTTTTTTTTTTTGCGACGGTGTATAAAAAAAACTTTCCGAAAATTGTTCTGTGCGAAATTCCTTTGAGTTTGAATGGCGAATATCGTTGGCAAGGATCCTCTCGATTTGCTATCACTTCGAGCACTGAATGTTTCGTAATTTATCCTGACAATACCGGGAACACTGTTCGGCCATAATTCACCGCGTTGAGATAGCGTTTGACACTGTTACGAGCATGAATTTTTATACAACAAATTTCGTGCAAGCTGAGACAGTTTTTCGAATTTTTTATCTTCCGGATCACGAGTGCGCCGTAAATGTTGTTGTTGTTGTTGTTGTTTTATTTCACGGTTATTATTTCTCATAAGGCACCAGAAAGTTTTAAATTATCATTTTTTTTCTGAACGCTATTAATGTTTCTATTTATTTGAAATTTGAACTTTGTTGCTAAATGAAATTTGCCGATTTGCCAAGCTCGCGGAGTGAGATGTACGATGGCACTCCTCTGCTGGTCTCTTACCGGTGAGGAGGCTGCGCTGAGACTGGACGACATTGCTTGTCGAGGCCAGCTTCCGCTCGGTTTATACCTCCGGCAAGTTTACCGGCAAGCCACCTCAGCGACTCCGCATGAGACACACGAAAAAAAACGAACTGCGGAATGAGACAAAAGCGTGAGGAGAGAGAGAGAGAGAGAGAGAGAGTCTAGTCATCGACCAAGTCTGCATATATTTTTCCGAATTTGGTGTTGAATATTTTCGAAAAATCATTAGCCAAAACTTTATTGACCGCGGACGTGGCTTTTATTAGGCAGTTAAACGAAAAAGTGAATTTTCTTTACGCGCGTACAGTTCGTGACTCACAACACGAGAATTGGATGGAAAAATGTCGAGTTTTTATTTCTCGAGTTTTTCGAATGAAAAATTAGCACACAATTGCGATCGGAATAATTCCAAGTGAAATAAGTAATTGGTTTTGGATCGTGTTACGCTGAGTTGGCGATCAGAACTATGCGAATTCGATATAATTCGAAAGAATGATAGTGCCAAGAAGGGAACAACGCCGGGTGATTGACAGATCAATGCACACATAGTAATCGAGTCGTCGACTCCGTTGATCGCCCCCAGGGACAATGGAGAGTGAGAGGCTAGATTTTTCCTTCTTTTTTAGGCATTTATACATGTATATGCAGGTTTTTTTTATGTTGCTATAGAAGACTGAGCCTAGCACTCCGGCAGGATCGTAAGTTGGAGTCAGAAATAGGACGACAGAATGCGGAAACACTGGCAGCATCGACGAATGCTTCGAGTTTGCATGGAGTCACATTTGTTAGCTCGCGAATTCGTCGAGACCCGAGCCTCTCAATGTGAAGTTCGTCTTTGCGACATAAAAATATTCGCGACCCATTATTTCATTGGTGAATCAGCATTACGATGAAATATTTTCAAGCAATTCGAAAAATTAAAAAAAAAAACAAAACAAAAAACAAAAATACGACGAGGAGTTGGATGTGACGGATGAATTTTCGATGAAATAATTGACTGATTCGTCGCGAGGAATTTAGCAGAATACTTTTTACTGGTTACTTTTCCCAAAATCAAATGAAATGAAAAAACAGCCTTAGCAATTCTCGTTTTTTCCCAATTATCCTGAAATATTTCGCCATAAATTCGGTCTGAAAAATAAACTACAACCATAAGGAAGAATAAAAAATAGCAAAAACAAAAAACAACATTGGCCTCTTACCAAGTTTGTTGTCCAACGAGTTGGCGGTTTCGTTGCTTATTCGCCTCACGCACTCCGGCTTCGTCACATCACCGATCGTTCCTGCAACACAAATAAAGAAAAAGAGAACGTCAAACGTTTTTTTTCAGTAGTATATAAGGAATACGAGGAGTAAAAGTAAAAAAATTAAAATGAAACCGAGCGAAAGCAATTCTGGCGGACTGCCCATATCGCGAAAGCCACCCTGCAGACAATTGAGAAAAATTGACGCCTCAATTTTTTGGCCAGGAAACTAAAAGAACCGCCTTAAAGTTGCGTCACTCCAAGGTCAAACATATTACGCATATTTTTATTTGACTCGTTTTGGAGTTTCGAGAGAGTGCTTAAAAAAACAGACAAGAACCTATCAAAATATTGAATTAATTAGACATTTTTTTTACCATGTTTTTTTGCAAAAAAAAAGACTTTTTCTTTTTCCAATCTTTTCCAATACCATTTAATTCCGATTCATCCTCATAAAATTATATCTCCCAGTACACAATGGTCGAATTTTTAACATTAATTGAAAATTAGAAAACAATTTACGTGTCTCTTTCGAGGATAGCGAGCAAAGCTTCGATTTTATTTCAAATTCATTGTCATTAAAGGTTGAACTTTCACGAGGATAAAAGAAACAAATGGAGATGAGGTCGTAGAGTATTTTGCGCTCGTTATTTCTATCCTTGGGAGTGGACACAGCTGCATATACGTGATTGACACCAGTTGACCTGAGTTTATTGAAAGCGTCGTATATGTATCTCTATTAAAATTTAAATATCCCCGTACACGCTCGAAAAACACATCAGGAACTTTCGATATACTCACAAGCTTGGAAACGATATTCCATTTTTTTTTTTTTTTAATGTCGATTGTGCAGAGACATGAAAATTTCAATTGAGAGGCTTGAAAATACGATTTCGCGATACATTTTTCATTACGTCGCCCTCTCGTCGCAATATAAATAGCAAACGTCATAAAATCCTTCGACTTGTCCATCGACTTTGCGTATGCAGACCTAGAAAGACTCCGGTCGTTCGAGTCTTTCGGGTATTACCGGTACAAACAGAACAGATAAGTACTTTCTGCCATAACTATACACACACGTGCTCTGTGTGTCTACACGTTGAACGATCTCGCAAGAAATTTGCTTCCGCATTTGTATGGATGTGGAGATGGTTGATACTCAAAAGGGCTTATCCGGAGCTCGTCCTTCGTACTAAATGATAGGGGACATCCGTTCTTCTGACGTAGAGCAATCGTTTTACATTGCTATGGGCCGTTTTGTGCCCAGTCTGTCTGGACTTGGAAAAATCAGATTTTCGAGTCGAGGATCTTGGTAAATTGTGCAATGAGGAAATATGAGGAGAGATCAGAATTCTTCAACATTCCTCCAGGGAATCTTGGTTTTTCCATATGGTAAATCGATCTTTAACCGCAAAGTCTACGTTTTAATCGTGACTTGAAAATATTCGATCCAAGACTCGAACGAAATCAGGAAAGTTATTAATTCTTCGAGAGAGTTGGAGAATTTCTTTGGAAATTTAATTGCGTCGGAGAAAAAGGCCCATATGTGAGGTATACGTATGTTTTATCGGTCCGGGGTGGTTGACCACTGGCCGGGCGATGCAAGATTCGAATATTCGCAAGATAAATGGATGTCCGGTTCGTGGCAAGCGCCCTCCATACTTGTTTTGTTTCTTTAGCATCTTTTTTAGTCGTTTTTTGTTGTTTGAATCTTGGTTTATTTTTATTTTGATCCTACGGGATATGTTGGGCGATTTGGTCGGGCTTTCGGGGAGGTCGAATTCGAAGGGGACATAAAAAGATTATGGAGGGGGAAGACGAAGATCGGCAAGGGAGGAAGAGAGAGGGAGAGGAGAGCTTGGTTCTTGGCAAAAGAGAGAAAAAGAGAGCAAAGGGAGAGCTGTACGAATAATAATAATAATAATAGTGGTGAGAGTATCTCTTTTTCGTTCTCTTCTTTCTCTCTCTCATTCTTGCTCGTCCGCGAGGGCATCTCGAGAGAGCTCGAGAGAACCAAGAAGATGTTGTGGAGCGGGTGGCCTTGAGCAGGTCATCACCTCCGGGGCTGCAGCAGCAGCATCGGAGTGAAGTTGCTGCTGGTGGTTCTCCATGTTGCTGGACCGTCGCAGCTTCTCTTTACTACAGCGGTTTATTCTCTTTCTCCTTTTTCCTTCTCCCTCGTTTTTTATAATTTATTCCTCTTTCTCTTTGTCTCCTTGCCTGGCTATCCGTTTGCAACTTTGTGCTCTTCGAACTATTGTTACATACGGGACGACGGCAACAGAGAGAGAGAGAGAGAGAGGGCAAGAGAGGAAATGAATATCTCTTGATAAAAAATGCAGTCTTGCATAACTTCATTTCCTTATGCGACTAAATTGTCACTTTTGGTGAACCTCGTACCTTTTTTTTTACATTCCTCGTAATATTTCTATACTAATGTCAAACAATTATATTTAAATAATTGTAAACATATTTTCCCATGTTTTTCGATGTTTATCCCCAGCTCAGTTCAGATTGATGGTCAATTTAGTTATAATTCAACCATTCGTGTCTTATTACCTTGGGTAAATCGTCGTTTCCTTCAATGTTGCCTCAAAATTATGCGACTACTATATTATGTAATTACGACTTGTCACAATGAATATATCCCATCAAATTTATCATTATATCATGAAGCAATTTACCGCGTTTCTTGTGGATTATACGTCTTTAGTCGGTTAAAGAAAAATAATCGTTGCGCAATCACCAAAGTGTGATGAATTAGATTAAATTTGATGAGCTTTTTATTGCATGTACTTCATGGCGAGGTCCCGGTTCTGAAAAAATTTGTCAATCATCAACTTTGTAGGATTCGGCTGCGATAATTGAAGGATCAATTTTCCGTTCCGAAAATTAAAATTTTAAGAAAAATCCGCATGATTACAAAACGTGGATTTTTGGTTGCGTTTGAAAGATGCAAATTTCAATACCGTAAAATTTTCAGACACGTTCCTCGTCTTTCTGATGGGAGGCTGTGTGGAAGGAAAAACGGTGGATGATCGATCATAAGGCAAGAATACATAATCGATTCCGTGGAGACGTCAAACTCGGTAGCCACGAGATTCACACATTGGTATAGACAGATAAATACGTTTATAACGAGAGCAAAACGGGCAAATCTGTTTGCGGAAACGCAAATTCTTTTGGGCTTTTATTGTGCCGGATACATATCTGTAGATACGCGAAGAGAGATACAGAAAGATAAAGAGAGAGAGAGAGAGGGAGGGAGAGAGGATCGAGAGTGAAGAATGAGCAAAGAGAGGATTGCGGTGGTAGGGATCTTACGCCGAGACTTAAGTGAATGAGAAAGATAAATATAATAATTACGGCAAATTGCTGGCTGCTGGCTCGCTGCTGTTGAAAGAGCGAGAAGAGAGAACAAGGAGAAGGAGAGAAGAAGAAGAAGAAGAAGTAAAAGAAGAGGAAGAATCGTGCACACTGAGCTCGTTGCGCGAGTACAAAATGCATCGAGAGTGCACACGCGTTCTCTTATATGCAGGACGAGAGATCGAGTTTATTATACATATGCGTAGACCCCTCGCGGCTGTTTTACACACCGAGAGCCCAAATATAGACGAGCCACCCCGTACCACGTGTATTTTTCCTTTTTTTCTTCTTTCATTCTTTTTTTTCAAACATTTTTTATTCCTTTTTCACCGCGGTCACATGAGAGACTCCGCGAGAGACGAGCATTCGGTCGAAGAAGCAAGATCTCTGTCTCGAGTGTACCAAAAACACGCGCCAACGAGACTGGTATTTGGCTTCCTGTGTTGTTTTTTTCCCCTCATTTTCATTTTTTTTTCGCTCCTTCGGGCTTCTCAGACTCCGTCTCGTATTTATTTCGTTGACGTATTTTTATATATGAATGCGTGCCTATCATCGACCGTACATATGGTTCAGGAGGTGATGCGCGCATCTCTCGTTAAGGATTTATTATTTTTATTCCGAGCACTTTTTTGCCTTGCCATGATTTTATAGACGATTTTATCTCGTGACAGACATTAACGTGAAAAAAAAAAAAAAACACACATTCCGCAAATTAGAAGATTGCTCGTGCCTGGTTTTGTTGACCTCGAAAATGTAGCAAGTATGAATAATTGAATAAATTATTGATGAATTCATCTCACGAAGCCGCAGGCCCCAAACAAAAATGTCAGCAAAAAATGTGTTTTTTAAAAATAAATCTTAACGCCGCACATCGTGGAAGCGCCAGTGATTTCTTTCATGATAAATTGATGCCTTTTTTAACCCCGTGGCGAGACTCTTGAAAATCGTTCTTAATGACGCTATAAAGGCATAAAATGCCTGGGGAAAGTTTTCATTTAGTTCAGATCCGGTGTATGTGCGTCCCTGCCGAGACTCTCAACCCGTGGCGCGTCCGTCGAGCTCCTTTTAGCGTAACTCATTCCCACCCACGCCGGCATAGCTTTTGCTTCCTTCTCGATTCATTCTCTCTCCCTCTTTTTCTCTCAGATTCTCTTTTTTTCTGACTGTGCGGACATTTCGATTACACTGGTCGAAAGATGCCTCAAGATCCTTACGTGCGGCTGCCACAATTTAACGTTACATATGCAAATAAATATAAGACCCAAAAAATAATTTCAGAGTGAGTTTGACCCAGAAATTTCCCTAATTTGCAAATTCTCCTCATACCGTTAATTAACCAAATTATACAGAAATTAACATGTAATACACGTGAATTTTAATTAGTGTATGAAACATTTCCGGATTTTGGTTGAAAATGGAAATCAATATCGTGTGGTCATTTGCCAAACATTATTCCACAGATCTTTTGGTGTCGATACGCGAATACGAGTTGAGTGACCATGAGCATAGAAA
Organism: Diadegma fenestrale; assembly: GCA_037043255.1. Classification (NCBI taxonomy): domain Eukaryota; kingdom Metazoa; phylum Arthropoda; class Insecta; order Hymenoptera; family Ichneumonidae; genus Diadegma; species Diadegma fenestrale. Next base: position 15,497,299 of record CM073313.1, read on the forward strand.
CACGCGCGTTTCTAACGTTTTTAAAGTCCCACGTCAAAAGTGGGAGTCCTTTTTTGTCGATTTTTGTCCGCGCAACTCTTTCCTTCTATCTTTTCGCAGTTATAGAATGAATTACTGATCATGGCTTTGAAGATGTTTAGCGAATTCGGTATTTTGTTGTCTTACTTCTGAATGAAATAAATTTCAGCAAATATATATTTAATTGGAAACGTTATCAATGTGTGTTCGGTTAGTCCCGTTTTTGAGAGTTGTTGTTCAAAGCCAGAGTCACGATTTATGAGAGTTTTATAGATGTATTTAAATACGTGTATTAGGAAAGAGAGGGAGAGAATGTTTAACTGGCTTGAAAGGGAGCTCAAACGATGCTTGAATGACGATTCTATTCATGTGATATGATAAAAGAAGAAAGACGGAGGCAGGAAGGAGACAAAAGTTTCTGGCTGATCTCTCATCCTCGGGAGGAGAGAACGAGAATGGCGAATGTGGTCTCGTCACATCGTTGGTGGTCAGGCTCGTAAATGCGATATAAAGTGTGCACAGTCATCAAACGATTTTCAAACCATCTTCACACAATTGTGTGTCAGTGTGTGTGTGTGTGCCGCATGGAGAATATTTATGTAGTATAAATACGGGCTGGAAGATCATAGGAAACGAGGCTGCTGCGAGGACTGAAATCTCGTTCGGCAATCGAGCTATTTAAACAGAAATGATATTTTTTCCATTCCCTGGGTAGACTCGGTATTGAAGAAAAAACGTGCCTGTTTATAGTTCGGTTGAAAGAGAAAAAAAAATACAGGGAGGGAGAAAAAAAGTTGGCAAGGATTATCGAAACTCTCGAGTGAGCATCGACCTCGACCCATTAACTCTCGAGGTTCATGCCTGATGCTGCTTCATACTCTTTACGATCGTGCACTACTCAATTGGCATCCTCTCATGGGTCGAAACTATTTTTTGGTACGGCAAATTTAACGAGTACAATCTTTTCTTCGATCGGTCTATAAGAGAATAATCCGCTAATTAAGCTTTTAGTGATCAATTATGATAATTGAAATTACTGCTGGTACAATTAATCTTCGTATTTGGACTTGTATTGGCTACTCGAGTTCCTTCGTCAATTAGTTGCTCCAACATATTACGCTATTCATTTGTTGACTAATGAATTTTTACGCAATCCAATAAGATCCTCGAGACACACTCGCGTTCAAACTTTCTCGTTCGAAAACAAAACTATACTGTCACCTTTTGCGCAATTCGATCCTGGAAGACTCTATTTTAAAACAAAAACATGCACTACCTCGAAAAACATCAGAATTATGAAACGGTGTTTTATTCTTTTATGCTCCATAAGATGCTCAAGTTATTGAGCATCATGCAACATTCACTTTGAATACACTCTCAAAGAGTGCGAAACACACGTCCGGAAATCTTATCGAAAAGTCTTCGTAATAAAGTGCAAAAATAACCATTGGCAAAACCTGAAAAAATCTTGGCAAAATAGTTTCTTTAAAGTGCTTTTGCACGAGGGGATAAAAAAATTGGCTCCACCTGTCCGTAATTGTCTAATTCGTAATGACAGAGAATCATCGAGGAATTTTTCTTTGGTTAATGTTTTTTTTTCCTCCTTCAAAGTGTGTAAAAATAGAGTTGGATTGAAAATCAATTTGAGCACTTGAACGTTTCTCGCGATCGTTTACCGTCATTTCTTCGCGTCCTAATGCCACACTACAATATGAGTAAAACGCGTACCGGTATTATATCTAATTGATGGGAAAGACAGAAAGAAAAATGCTCGACGTGGCAAAACTCGATCTGAAATCTCCATATCGTTGAGCTTACAGCTTATGGCGAAGTATAATGTGTGTTATATTCTAGTCCAGAATGGCTCATGACTATAATAAACGCGTTCTCGGATTGCCCTAAGCTTACATATATGTATATTCACATTATTCACATTGTATACATATATAGATGTTTAGACATATCTATGTGTAATGTATTCGCAATTATGATGCCAGTCAACGGAGCGTGTCCTGTACTAAATACGAGAGTCGGATTCTTCACGCGTGCAATTCACGTCTATACTCGGCGTTTTCGCGCTTTGACTGCATGGCGCCTGTGTTCTCTTTTGATAATAAAAGTACTCGCACCAAAGTATTTATATCTCGAGGGCATATCAGTGCCTTGGCTGCGATTGAAAGGGAAAGAAACGTTTAACGAAAAATTTAGCTGTCGAGAACGATGGGGAAGAGGTTTGAATTTCATTTTGTCTATTTTTTCGTATCCCTGAGCCCGCGACGATAGTTTCCGGTCTTGAGAAGAAGAAAAATGTATGCTTTTATGCGTCTCAAAAATAATCTCATCTCAGGCCGGAACGCTCTACATTTTAATATTTAAATGTCCGATACAACAAGTTCCGTATATTGTGAGTGAATTCGTGCCGGTGCGTGACTTTTCATCCATTTTCTCGTCAATTTTTTTCTTCTCCTCTTCACTTCTCGCGTATTTCTTTTTTCACTCGACTCATCCTTTAATAATCGCGCCGAGAGTCTCGTGCGTGAATTTATTAAGCGCACGCGGCCAGTTAGAGATATCTCTCGCGATGAATGGATTAATTGTGCCACGCGCTTCTGCTTATTGCTCTTTCATGCTTTTACTCCTTCCTCCCCCCCTCCTTCACCGTTTTTTCTCTCTTTTTTCTTTTTTTCTATTCATACGAGAGCGCCAGTTTCTTTTGACGTCTGACGTCGGAGATTGCATAAACTCGCAATGCATACAAAGGGTAGACAAGACTCGAGCAACGAAAGGAAAAAAATTGACGCGTTGTGTCCTCGATAAATTCGTTACTAAGTTCTTAAAATAATTAAAAAGAATCTATTCTGGATTTCTTAAAAAAAAAAAAAATCAAATTGATTATTCGATGATGCCACTGACTCCGAAAAAAAAGAATAGCCCGAAAAACTTGGAATTGCAAAGTTTCCTTCCAACGTTTTTGCAAAAAGTGTTGGCGCTCGCCGTTGAATAATTCGCAAATAAAAAACGGCACTACATCGATAATCGCGTATAAATGTAAATATGGACAAATGCAGAGAATGACCTCGAGAAATATAATCCGCACGTGGGCGCTATTGTGTGAGGCCAGGATCACATTTGGCCAAGTGTGTCTCGGATCTTGTGCTGTAAAAGTACAAAATGGCGATAATGAGCAAGGACAAAAGGCTAAAGTGCCTCTATGACGAAATTTTTGGTCTCATTGGCAGCCTCAATAATGTAACGGGTCTAGAAAAAGAAGGAGAAGCGAAAAAGACAGTCTTGGCGATTAGCAAATGGACCAGACACGCTTCTCCCCCGATAATATCGAGTGGAACGAAAAAAAAGAAACATGGAAATCATTTATGTCAAAAAATATGTATCGTGACGTATAGAAGACAGAAAAAAAACTGAAAGATTTCGTCGTGTCTTCAGAAACGATTTTTATGAAGTGACAAGTCGATTTCTTTGACGTTGATAATCTCTACCTCAGCTACTATATGCGAATGAATATAATATCCTTTGGTCACCAGGACCGAAACTCCATTCGGCCGAATGAAAGACGAGAATGAGGAGGAACGAAACGAAAAAAGAAGTAAGTCGAAAGGCAGGTGTGTGTAATCCATTCCAGCCAGCCAGCTGCCGAACCTAGTGCACATATGTGTATTTCTCGTCTTTTGAATGTATTGTGGAATGGCCTATAGTATAAAGGATATCAGAGGTATTGAGGTATACTATTAAGGCAGTCCTGTTGGTTAACCCAAGCACCAAAATCGATGATTGTAATGATAAATCCTTGGAAAGGAATCTCTCGTTCCTACGATCTGCGTAGCGTTCGATTATAAACTGTAATTTATTTCGAAAGGAAAAAAATACTTGACGGATTAACGAATCATTTATTACACTTGTTTAATTAATACAAATGCTTAAAATTTATTTATTTGGCATTGAGAACTTGTTTTTAGCGGATCTGATGTTTGGAAAATATGAACGTAAAGTTGGAGTATTTATGGTGCAATAAATACTACGTCTCGCTAAATATAAACGCGTGCGTCTATACGCGCTCGATGGAAAGTATTCGGAAGCCCTTTTCCTTCTTCGGTAAACGCCATGGTAGCCCTCGCAACGCCATCGAGACGTGAATTGCCACGCGCTTCTCAGCTTACTGTGCATCAAAGTGTATTTTTAAAAATATCACGTTCTAAAGCCATCTGTCGAGCATCCCGAGTCCATATTTCTCATCGCGCCCTCTTTCGTCCCGTGTCTCCTCACCTCACCGACCATCGCGAGGTACGTCAACCTCGAAACTCTCATTGTTCCAGCAGTCAAGGTCATACGAGCCAATTTTCTTTTTACGATGCGTTCGTGTCTTTTACCCACATTGAAAAGTTGCAATGAATGAAAGGTGCAGGCTGCGCGATGGAATTTTCAAAAACGGGCTCTACGGAAACGATTTCGTTTACGAGCATATTTTGTCCGAAATTTTACATCCATTTTCTTACTGTTTTGCCATCGTCCAATGATTCACCAATTTCGCACTCAGCTTGCTCCACCGAGTAATGTCCAATTTTCAATATATATATATCAATCTCCATAAATAATTTTCCGTAAAACAAAAAACACTCGATCCTCGACAGAGTCTCATTTGCATCGAATTTCCCTATGAAAACGTTGGCATAAAAATACATTGTCCATGTACCGTTGGAATTCCTTAAAAATTAATCTTTCAATTTTGCTCACCTGAGCAAACGAACCGCTTATGAAAGAGCAAGAAAGGTTAATTTATTCCTGCTCGATTTTCATCGCTGTTTCAATATCGTGTTTGATAAATGGGCGGATTTTGGAGCAAGGTATAAATTTATATACAAAAGCAAAATGGGCTTTAAGTCTGAAAACCGGTAACGAATCGCCCTGTCAAATGTTTTTAAGGGTTTTTAATTTTCCATATTCATTTTCACGTCACAAAGTTTGCTCCCGATTGATACGAAACTTTGGCACATCCTGATGCGTTTTCACACACACACGCGAAATGTTGTTACTCCGAATTCTTGACCGATTCATAAGCGAAGAGTGGAAAAAAAATTGAAGGCCGAGAAACAAAGAGGAAAATAAATCAACGATAGAAACGTGACTTTTCAATTTTTGTCTCGATTTATTGACATAACTGTGAATCAACGTAAACACAAAACGTGTAATATTCTTCGAGGAAAAGAAAGAAACTGTTGAACGTGTTTATATATCATTGATGAGTATACGACTGACGTGGAAAAAGGTAATTCCCGTTTGTCATTAGTGGAACGATAAACCGAGCTACACGAGTTGACAAGCGTCCGACGAATTATTATCATTAATTATTGAATCATTGAGAAAATTGACAGAGCGTATGAAATGCGACTGACGACAAAATATTGCAGAGACTTGACAGTCTTAACGATTTTTATAATTACCTCTTTGTCACGAGAAATTGGCACGATGCTCACACAAATCCACAGGACAGGCACAAAAGATGGAAACTCACGAATAAATTGAAAAAAACAAAAACAAAAAAACAAATTTTCATCGATGAAAATTGTGACAAGGAATAAAGTCAGTTGTAACAATATAGAATAACGAAGAAACGAGATTATAGGAGTACAGAAAACCGGCGAGTTTAACACACGAGCAAGAGGTACGATTTGACTTGAGGAGAGTCGACTCGAGACTGGCAAACGCGAGGATACTGACTGTGAGTTCTCTCTTGCACGATATGAGAAACACACGATCGGCAAACAGAAACGAGCCGGAGAGCCCCGGCAAGAGCACAAACTCTCTGTGCAAAGTATACGAAGGAAAAGACAGGGAAAGAGAGAGGGCGCTTCTCTCGCGGAAGAGGCGCGAGTTTAATCCCTTTATTTCAGCCACCATCATTGTTGATGCTTTGCCTAAATTTTTCCTACTTGGCAATTTCATCCTCGGCATCTCAAACTGTGACCAATTTATTCTTTTTTTTTGTTGCGATTTTTATTTCTACGTTCAGGGATCGAACGGAGAAACACTCTTGATCAGGAATTATCGTTGGAATCACGAAAAATTTGTCAATCCTTTTAGCTCAAAGGAATGTCATTTTTTAAATAGAAATCTCAACGAGTTATGATTTTTCATAAAAATGTAATTTCTTCTTGAAAATATCTATGAACTTAATTGATGATAAGGACTCTGAAAAAATGGTGGATAATTGCGTTGATTTTTAAGAGCCGGCAACGGAGTGTAAATGGTCGATGAGTAAACTTGGCAGAAGACATATTTGTTTTTTGTTTTTCGTTGGTTTTATAAAAGAGGATAAGATTATTGTATAGTACTTTACGTAGCTGGAGGTTATATCTCCAGGGTGTCTTTTGCTCTCGCGGTAGGACGGTAAAACGCGTACGTAGAGTTTCTGGCATAAGAAATAACGAGACAACAACGACAGGGAAGAAAGAAGCGCATATAAGAAGTGTGAGTGTGTGCAAAGTTGAGTACAGTCGCGCGGTACGTCTTGGTGCACGGGCTTGTGTATCCTTTGGAATAACTTGCGACGAGCCATAACCTCCGAGAAAGAAAAAGAGAGAGAAGGGAGAAAGATAAAGGAGAAAGAGAGGGAGAGAGAGAGAGAGAGCAAGAGAAAGATGGGATAATTCCGCCATTGGCGAGATATAGCGGCTCGTCTTCTTGTCCTTTTTCTCTCTGCTGGTTGTCGTTTCCTTCACCCTTTAAAGTCATCCGCGAAGCTTCCTCGTCCACGCGAACGTAAGAGACGGTCACGAAGAGTGAAAGAGTAAAAGAGAGTTAAAAAAAAAAGCAGCACGTCGCTTAAAGAGAGAGACGACGCGACGAAGACGCTCCGAAGAGATTCTTTTCTCTGTATCTACCGGGAAATGGTATTCGAGCTATGCAACGACCGCATTTCTCTTCTCCATACACATAAATATACGTACGAAAATTCATGTCCGAAGAATCGCGGTGGACAAGGGCTGATGAAAAGCGCGAGAATATATCGCGGCGCAATAGTATAAGGCCGCGGGTGCAATTTTTGTGTATATGTTGTTTAAGACTTTTCTGTTATTTATTTGCATCCGGTTATTTCTACGCTTTGCAAAACACATTTTCAAAGCCCTTAATTAATTTTATTTTTCTTCAATCCCTCGTGAATTCGTGGCCGCTGCAGTTTCAAGTTTCGTCTTCCATTCGAAACAGAACGAAATTCCGCGTCGTCGTGGCCGCGTGCGGAGGGACGTTTTACGATCGTGGAGTTGCGGTGCCTCAAAGTCTTTTTCTTTCTCTTTCTCGCTCACTCCCTCACTTTTGGTGTCACGCCTTTCTCACGAACATCCGCGAGCCCCGCTCTATATATAGATATTTATGCAACTCGCATATTGCATATATATACATATCTATATGTTTTAAATGAAAATAAACGTTCGAGTTGGAAAAATATGAACGACATTTTGATTTTATGACAGATGCCTCATTGGTCACTTTTACTAATAAAGAATGAAACTCATGTGATATTTGGTTCACAAACGTTCACCCGGAGAAACTTTAGCCACATTCTCCCCATTAAAACTTCCGGATACCGTGAATATTCCGACTAATTTATTTCTCCACATAAAATGAAATTCTCTAAAAAGTTTAGAAGCGCGAAAATGAACTTGTAAAAAACGTCAAACAAAACTCGCTCACGCCGAGATTTCCAGAAATTCGAGACTCGTTGCAGTTTGCACTTGTAATCGCTCATGAAATCGAAGCAAAAATGTATTTTCCGAGTTGGCGTGCGCTGCAAGGAGGTTAAAAACGATCTGCGATGTTTTCGAGCCTCGTAATTTTGCGTCGGGAATCTCGATCTTGGTTGTCGTCGTCGTGGACTGTGCTAGTAATCTTTAGGTCAGTATAATACTAGTCGAAGGGAATGGGCAGGAGGGTTTGCTACAGCCAGCAAATGCAGCCAAGGACCTTGCATTTCTCTCTCTCTCTCTCACTCGTTCTCTGTTGTATCCTATATGCAAACGTGTAGAGCGTTCTCCACCTTCTTGAGGAATGTAGTTTCTTCGATTTGCCCGGAGCAATTGCGCTATCTTATAAACTCTTCTCATGTAATCATCTATATACCGCCAACTAATAAATATGCATACGGTGTATATATGCATATTGACGGGAATATATAGATATAGAGATAAAGTAGTACGAGTCAAAGGCATGTATGCCGTATATAAAGGCAAGGCTTATCTGCGCGCATAGTGTGTCCGCAATACGCGACTATATACAACGGTCGTGTATGTACATTGATATAAATAAAAAAAAATATATCTTTATAGGTACAAAAACTCGTTGCCCGTGGTACGAGAGTCTCCAAGTACGTAGGACAGCCCGTTGGCGTATATAGATATAAGGAAAGTATATATGACGATGTAACAACAACGAAAGAGATCTCGAAAAGGAAGGAAGGAAAAGGCGAGTACGCGAGCGCACTCTCGCGATTATAAGGGGGAATGAGACCTTGAGAGCGGTCAGCCACTGGTGCTCTTTCGTATACGAGAGCAACAGAGATGAAAATAAAGTGTTGGGATGCTGAGTAAAGCTCCAGCAATGGTGAAGAATCAAGATGCTGGCTAACATTCGGCCGCATGCTTAAAAGAGAGCCAGAGGAAAGAGAGAGGAGAGAGTAACGCCATATTGTTGTGACTACCAACTAACAGCCACAGGGTTCATGCAGACCTCTCTCGTCGTTGCTTTCCACTGGGCAAATGCTCTCGGCCAACCACCCACACTCTCTTCATCTTATTCCTTTCTTTCTCCCCTTCTTTCTCTCTCTCTCTCTCTCTCTCTCTCTCTCTCTCTTTCCTTTCGAAACGAGTACATGGAGAACACTCCCGTGAACGAGGCTTGAGAGAAGCTCGATAGAAGGTAGCGTCAATTTTCACCTCTCTTGAGCTCTCGGGATCTAGAGGGGAGAGCCTCGAATGCGACCACAGCAGCCAACAACCAAGAGAGAAATATATCGTAGGAGGAGTAGGAGGTAAAGAGAGCTTGAGTGCCCTGACGGAGGAGCCGGTTTTTCTCACACCCACCGTGCATAACATCACCCCGCGTATATGTAAACCTGCGAAACTCCGTTTACCAACTTAAATTTGTACTAATTCGAACCGCCAGTTCAATTTCCTCGATACTTTCCCAATGAATCTACCAGCCAGCCGATTAATTCATGATTCCCGTCATTCAACCGGGACCATTTTGCCCCACCTCCATGAGAAATCTGCAGCGAACCGTTCTCCCGCATATTTGTAGGCGAAAAGGCTCACGGCGACTATTCAACACTTCGGATTACGTGATTAACACCTTTTCATCAAATTCAGCTGCCGATTTGCTGGTCGTATATATACATATATATCTTCACGTGTCGAGCTAATGTGCCGGGCCACCTCCGGTCATTTCCACTTTCGAGGAGTGGTCCATTGCCCTCGTATCGCACCCTTTCCTCCTCGCTATCTCGAGAGAGTCATATGTGCTCGCTTTCATCGTAAATTAAAGACGAGAACGAGAAAAATGCAGCAAAAGAGAGAGGGACCAGTTGTCAGAGAGAGGTGGACCAAGGAAGACTGTGCATTCGTACATTACGATCTCTCATGAGGATGCAGCGAGGAATCTCGCTCGATAAACGGATGCTGGAGAAACCATGAGAATATCGCATCGATTTTTCGAAAAATCTGTTTTCTATCTCTATATATATATATAAGTGTTGCGTGACTGACTGACTGACTGACTGACAGACAACGCACAGCCTAAACCAATGAAGTTAGGATCGTGAAATTTGTCACGGTTACTCCTCTCCCATCATAGACGCTCACTAAGAACGGATTTTGTTCGTTCTCTATGCAGAACAAAATTATCGAATTTTTTTTTCATCATTATTATAGATATAATGTGTACCCCAATGAAAAAATCATAAATAGACCCCAATGAACAAATCATATAGACCCCAATGAAAAAATCATAAATAGACCCCAATGAACAAATCATAAATAGACCCCAATGAAAAAATCATAAATAGATCCCAATGAAAAAATCATTTTCATTGGGGTCTATGTGATTTTTTCATTGGGGTCTATTTATGATTTTTTCATTGGGGTCTATATGATTTTTTCATTGGGGTCTATTTATGATTTTTTCATTGTCGTCTATATGGTTTTTTCATTGAGGTCTATTTATGATTTTTTCATTGGGGTCTATATGATTTTTTCATTGGGGTCTATGTGATTTTTTCATTGTGGTCTATCATTTTTCAGCATCTTGTCAAAAATCATGTGACTGTAGTGAATGCTTTCCAATGTATTGGCTGGAGTTTGACGTTACGATTTATAATTGAAACTCATTTAATAATGCAATCGTTGCAGATTTTAGTAAAAATAAGTATTGTCTAGTTCGGGTTAATCCGATTACGTGTACGTTTAGGAAAATCCTTTTGTCTTGAATTTCTTGTTCCCCACCACGCAGGTGATTATTACAAAATCGCGTCTTGAGCAACTGTCTGGTGGATTTTATTGCACGGTTAGTTAAGACGCCAATCACGGTCGCACCGTTAAAATTGCATCGACACCCACCGAATAATAAAATGAGGAGAAAAATTGAAAGGCGACGACACTCGTATAACCTTTTGCACGATGCAGTGCGGGCCATTCGTCGCGATTGAGCAAAGCGCGTGGGTCTCTCTCTCCCTCCCTCTTTATATTCTTCGTCTCTCACTGTTTCGCTCTCTTGCTCCTGCGCTTTCTCAGTATTTCATTTTCAAGGGTGTGTCTCGTTCTTAATATGCACGATCCCTCTCGATATTCTCGAGTTATTATTTTTCATTATGCTTGTTAATGGACAAAAAAAATAATATCAGCCATAAAAATACTCGATCGCTATTCGTACTCACCATTCTTCATCGTTTCAGTTATCTCGACCGTACACCCCCGCGTTGTTTCACTCTTCAACTCGCCTCGATCTCCACACGATGACTTGTCTTCGCAATTGTTCACGTCCTTGTTGCTGCAACGATAAATATATTTATCGACGATTAGCTCGTGCGAACTCGCCCCCGAGCAGATCTCGTTTAGCGATTTTAATTTAATCCGAGAATTTTCCCATCGAAAACCACACACAAATTACACATATTATTACGTTATGTCATGTTTTTTTTTCTCTCCCTCTTTCGTCTCGTTCCTCCACTCGTTTAATCATTCCGCATACATTTATTTTCTTTTTTTTCCACTCAGTCAATAGCGCACCCAATTAACCTTTACTTTCGACCGCATACACGTGTATTTACACTCGGTGACACAACTCTGTGTTTTTTGCGACGCGATCTCTCTCCGCCGTGTTTCCGGGCCGCGTGTTTTTAGTACAAATTCCAATTAACTCGAGATATTCACTCAGCCATTTATCGCAATTAACACGTTTCGTCATTCATCGGTTTTTGCATACGAATCAGCCCAACTTCAAAAAGCTTATCGCATCATAATTGAAAAAACAAGAGTCTTTGGGATTTTGCTTAATTTCGCAATCGAAATCAAAAGGATTTTCATACTTTATTCCATATTTTTTAGTTTTTATAATGAGCCAGGGAACTTACGCGTTTGTGTATTCCAACGAGGAGTTTTCCTCCTCTTCTCCGATGGTCGCAAGATTACTCTGCCAATAATAATCGTCGCCATTATCTTCGCTGTCATCACTCGTCGAGTCTCTCTCAATTTCGGGATTCTCACAAATTCGATGTCGTTCATCATCATCTTCGGAACTTTCGCTCAAAGTTCCATTGCTCTCGGTGCTCTTAAAGTCTTCTTTGATCTCCTCCAGCGATCGATAAGTCTCGTCGTCGTCATCGTCTCCCTGATTGTTAGATTCTTTGCCACTTTTCGATCGAGAGCCATCCTTTCCAATAATCGCTGAATCGTCTCGCGCAGATCCGTCCAAAAGATCGAACCCATTGGCAGTTTGTAAATTAATGCTGACGTTGTCACTGCTGTCCTGATGTTCTTTAGCCTCCTGCCAAATATCCGAACTGTTTGATTCCTCGGAATCTTCGACCTCGCTCGAAACCGTGTCCTCGCGTTTTTTTTCAAAACTTTTTCGTTTTTCGCGCGGTGCCGGAACGACCGAAATTCCATTTCTCCCTGGAGAAGTGCTCGAAGAAATATTAACGACGCCGTCGTTAATTTTTGATGGCGACATTTGATCGATTGATTCTTTGAACGATTTATTCTTTTTCATTTCAATGATTTCGAGAACTTTGTTAGTTCGTGCAGCGACGTTTGGATCGTTTTTCGATGGAGAATCGAACGGTGGCGAAGTGTGGCGATTGTCACTGTCGGTCAGGAGGATTTCTTCGTTGTCCTTGACTTCGAGACTCCGTGTGTTTGCAGTATTGGTCAATGACACGGAGTTTTCTTCAGGATTCGTTTTTTCAGAGACTTCTGGAGGTTTCTCAAGAATCGCGTGGACATTATTGGAAAGTGGAGAAGTCGCGACAGGCTCCGGTTGAGTTCTGACAGGAACCGGAGGCGGAGGTTCTCGTCGAGGAGGCGGTGGCGGGGGCGGCGGTGGCCTTTTTCTTTTGAGCTTTATGTCTTTTCGGGGCAATGGTTTTGGCGGCAAAATCGGGGCGACTCGATCGATCGATTCTCTCGGCATAGGAACTTCCCGAGAGTGATGAGTCTCGTTGTCGACAGTTTCTGGTACAATCGCTGCTGCTGCTGCTGCTGCATCTTTTTGTTGATTTACTGGGATTCTGTTGACGTGATTGCGGATCGGCAACTTTGGGGCTACGGGGGAAACGACAGTTTCGTAAGTTCTGTAAGAATTGGCAGTTGCACCGTTAACGCATTCGACGATCGAAGCTTCGTCGCGTATCGGTCGGAAGTGAGTTGTTGAGTCTGCAGCCAAGTCAGCTGTATAAACGAGACCCGGTCGTGTCTCGTGGCCATAACTCAATGGCGCATCCTGGAAGCTCAATGGTGGCTGCAAAGTCATTGTTTCTTCGATTATAATTGTATTCGGTGCCACGACTGCGGTTATCTTTTCCACCAGAGCCCCGGCGTCTCCGCGCAATTCCACGTGAGTCGCAGCTTCCGAACTAGCCAAACGTTTCAACAAATATTCCGATGGATTCGTCAGAAAATCTTTTTCCAAATGCTCCAACGTTGGCAGCCTCGTCGCGTCACGAGAATCGAACGTCTCGTCGGTTATTTCCTCGATCGTCCGATCGCTGCAGCAGCCATTTTGTTCCGCCGCCCCACCAGACGTCGTCGACGTTGTTGAAACCGTTGAAAAACGATCGCTCAACGAAAATCTATCGACCACCGTCGACATCGAACTTCCGGTGTCGTCCGATGTACTTCCGTGTGTACTCGAACCGTCCTGTGATCTTGCGTCCAAGTAAACCATCGCTTCCGAGGGCTCCTGCAATTTGAATGTTTTGCCTTAAAAATCAAAAATTTCTACACCGTGGAATCGCTCCTTTAAAACTGCGTGTCATGGGAAGATTGGAAGAAAACTTTCGTCTCAACATTTTGCAATATTGGGAATTCGAGCGAAAAAAAAATTTTGTGCTTTTAAAATTTTTTTTTTAGTCGTAGCGAAAATTTAAAGGGTTTTTCTTTATATTTGCTCTTCGAAAATGTATTTTACTGGGTCAACCTGAGCCAAGGCGTTTTTCGAATGTCTGTATTCCGGTAAATATGCATTTTTTATTTTTTTTTTCTGTAGAGACTTTTTGGGTAGCAATTATTCATATTTTAAGGCCCTGAATTCATTTTTCGAGGAGAAAAAATTGAATGCCAAAATATTTGTTGCCATTGAATGGCAACGATCGGTAACGGAATATTGTTCGGGTCAAAATGACCCAGTGTGTACTCGAGGGGGTTAAAATAATTGAGACTCAAGACCTGTTTGCATTTTGATAACTCCGGTGACCTCTCATTGGGTGACTTTTTGGAGCAGGTGTTGGGCGAGCCTTGCGGACTTTTAATCAGCGAGGAATCTTCACAGGTTTTTGCATTCCTCGGAGATCCAACAATTTGGAAATTAACTTTAGATTGAGGAGAATCATTTAGTGACGACGAGCCACTCGACACGGGGCTTCCGTTCCAGGTTTTCTTAGCCGGAATTGGATTAGCCTCACCGTCACCGGAACCGCGAGCGTGACGTAATTTTCGAGGCGGTACTGGCGGTGGTACCGACGGCAATTCCGGTGGAATTTTTTTCTCACACTTGACAATATTCTTCGGTGGTGATTTGAGCTCGGCACTCACGACTTCCGGCCTTAGAGCGCCACGACATCTTACGAGCAATTTTATCACCAACTGCGATTCTTTCAGACGTCTGACACAGTCTAGACGACTCATGTGGGTCACTGGAACTCCGTCGATCGACAGTACCTGTTGAATGTCGTTGACAATTTTTATTCACCTTTTTATACTCAAGTCATTACATTTCTCAACAGATATAAGCAACTTTCTAATCAGCCAAAAAACTCCTCTTTCAACAGATAATTCTGACTTAATGATTATCAATAAATACTGAATCGTGCGATTAATTAAAAGATTTTTATGGGAACGAATTAATACACGGAGAGAAAAAAATATGAAAAATTACTTTGGCACATAGTTTCGCGGAAAATTTAACATTTTTTGCCCAATTCCAGATGGAAAATTGCTATATGTATATTTGCTAGAATCTCTCCGGAGACCGGTAATCAAAATTCGAAATGAAAATTCTTGGAAAGGTTTGAAAAATGAAGTAAATGGGAAAATGGTTGCTTAAGGAAAGTGTACGGACCTCGTCGCCTTCGCCAATGGTTCCCCATGAACATTTGGCTCTGCTTGCAGGGCTTTGTTCAGCGCAGCTTTGAACAAAGAGTCTTTTGACTTTTTCGGCATTTTTAGCGCCGCCCTCGAACTTGAGACCGAAGCCAAGTGGTTCGCCGGGAAGTCTAAAGACTTCGACCTCTTCCTCCGGATGTATGTCTGAATTGTTAATTACGGTAGGAGGCGGAGTATCATTTTGCGGATGATTCTTGTCGATAGTACCGATCGATAGAACGGTCACAAAGTTGTCAGCGGTCGTGGACGGTTGTTGGTTATTTCCAACGCTAACAACCGTCACAAAGTCAGGCTCATTTTTCGTGAGCTCGTTTGCCCTGAAATTACAGGTGGTCGCTGAAGCCATTTCTCCAAACCTTTCCTCGCCGGCCCCCGTGTTCACGTCCTCAATCCAATGTGCCATTCATCGCTCCTGGATGCGCTCTTCTGATGCTTTCGCAGGTCTTTGCCTCTGATCTTTGCAGCACGGAATTTCGCTCCGCCACTCCCTGAAAATGAGGACAAACGTATCAAATATTGCTGCTTTTGAGTATATTTCACGTATCATTTAATTCATTAATTCTCAGCAAAAGTCAATCAGCCTGAATTGCTCACATTTGATTAATGAATCGATTGTAAATGAAATAAATGACGTCCCTTATTCTCGTCAGCAGAATCTCCGCGTATGTTGGCAAATAAAATCGAATATTCCACGCACTTTCCAAATCGATCATCTTCTCATCAATTTCCGAACTACTTTCAAGAAATATTGACAACATAACGAGAAACGGATGGTCCTGATGGCGAAGAAAACCGCGCGTGGCAAAATAAAGGAATGATGCTGCGCCGCAGACAAATACCAAAGCAACTTTCAAGCTTTCCAGCTAATGCTCGAGAGAAATTGCAGTTTTCTGCTCCCTCTATCATATAAATAATTCGATACAAGAGTTTCATTTAATTGATATACGAATATATATGTATGCGCGCGAGAAAGTATTGATATTTTTAATCCCAGCTAAGCAGCATCTTCCCGCATAAAGCGCATCCGGTGCGCGATCTCATCTCGCAGAATGTGAGAAGTAGAAAGTATAGAAATTGACCCCGTGACGTTAACAGGGTAAAAAACAACCTCAAGAAAGAGAGACAGAGAGGAGGGTCACTGTCAAGTAATCGATTGGATCGCGTGTATGCAGCACAAGTTTGCATCAAGAGAGACAATTTACCGCGAACCGCGTCCTTCCCAGAGAAATGGCTCAAGTGGTTACGGACTCGTCAGGCTTAATAATCAGACGCACGCGAAACCAATTTCTTCTTTCTCCGTTACACGTTGTAGCGGATATTCAAATTGTTTATTTGACTTTATTGTCCAAGTGCTTGAACAAGTAAAAAAGGACAGCTTGACGTTTCAATATAAATTGATCGATTCTGTCAAGAAATCCGAAAGTTTCATTCATCGGAGTATATTTTCATTGGAAACTTAACCGTGTCTCGTTATTTTTACTGGGGGAATTGTGTGGGATGACCGAAGAAATGTCCACTGCGAGATGCTGCGAGAGAAAACAATATTTAACGAATATATACAATGGTCGCGGAATGTTGTACAACGTGTGGATTTTTTCTCTCTCTATATGTATGAAATATAAAAACACATACATGTTTCCATAGATTAATGTGTATGTTATTATGGAGACGAATCGATATGTCCGCGTGTGTATATATAAGTAAATAAAATGAAGTTGCTCCGTTGGTTTGCGGATCTCACGGGCGAGGAACGTTAAATAGAAAAATAAAAGGATTGAAGAAAAATTTCGTCGTGGAACACACCGCGAGATACCTGTTGGTCGAGCGAGAAGAGTAGATAGAGAGTACGAGAGAAGAAACGATCGTACAAGTGCTCGAGCTCGCGTGTAACGGAATTCATAGCCCCGGGTAAGGGGAAGAGAGAGCGAGAGAGAGAGAAAGAGAGGGAAAAAAACAGAGAAAGAGCTCTGAGAGCGCCACATTCTCGATTCTCGATGCGAAACTCTCCAGAGAACATGGTTCTTCGTCTTGTCCCGGCCAAACCAGTGTCTGAGCTCCGATCGATTCAAACCCAATCCCCGCGACCAAATACACCTTAAAATATCGAGTTATCGCAGATTCTCGTAAATTATCCGAATTTTTTTTAAATCATCAAAAATCAAGTGTTTTCCTCTTTTCCCACGATATTTTTATGAATTCTCAGCAGGAAATCAGTCATTCGCAGATCAATTTACTGGCAAGTAATTATTGATACATTTTTGATCGATCTTCAAGCACGATGCAACGAAATCTCGAGGCTTTTTCGTTGCTCCGTTAAATTGCGAAAAATATATAACAAATTTCGGAGTTCCGGGTGAGATCTCTGTTTTGGTAAGACAAATCGAGCTGAATGCGTCATTGGAGATTGTGTAGGTGTGACAAAATCCAAATGAGACTCCGTCCATGCATGGTATTCAGGAACAGGGCAGTCTAGAGCACACTCCAGCAACTTTTTATCCAACTTTTTCCTTAATGAATATTTTCTAAGAGTGTAAAAAATGCAAGTAACAAACGATTGTTTCGTTCAAGCTACTTTTCAACTCAGCGGTGCGAAAAATTACGAAATTCCGTCAGTCCGTTGAACGCGAACACTTTTCGTAATACGATAACGAATGAAGAAAAAATATAATCAGATCTGAAAATAATTCAAATTTTCCTGCTTAATTAAATCAACTCATCGCGAATATTCAAGCTCACAACATTTCCCTAGTTAATTAAAACATCTTCACTTAATTAAATCGGATTCGATCAAATTTTTATATCCAATTAAATCGGTTTCACTACTCAATTAAATGCATTTTTCCTGTCCAATTTACATGGATTTTCATACCGATTTCATACGCTTTTTCATTTCTCGTTTTCATTCAACTCGATTTTTCGTACAATTAAACGAAATTGCATATTTAGTTCGACCTGTTTACAGGAAAAAAAACTTTTGCGATATTTCCCAAAAGATATTGCTCGTTTACGAAATTTTTCTCCCGCTGAATTTTCTCTCTTTTGCTTCCCAACAGAAATAAAAAAACTTCGCGCTTAATAAGTTTCCAATAAATTTTTGAGCACGCATCAACGACATTAACAAATTGGTTTCGTGTCTGTTTTCATTCACTCGTTTCTTTTCTGACGAGGAAGCAAAATATAGGCAATCGTTAATTTTAATTTGGTCGATTTTCTAACGAGTTTGAACGACTTTTCGTTATCGGAGTGCAGGAAACATTGTGCAAGAATGCACTCTGCCGCGAATACAGAACCGCGGCGGGGCCTATATTGTGCAAAAAAAAAAAAAGGATATGTTCCGCGCGCCTGACGAGCTCGCGGATTCCAGGCCATACCGAGCGTAAACTTCCAATAAGAAGCCCTCGACGCGATCTTGTATAGTTTTAAGTACTGTGCTCTCGATACGGACATATACTCCAATATAAATCCATACATATATACAAGTAACTGAACGTAACGACCGTGTACAGATGCCATTAGCACAATTCGGCTTAATTGAGAATACGTAATTAAATACTCGGTCGATACTGCAAAACCAAACGATTAAGTTTCGTGTGCATTTTCATCAATTTAATTAAGCTTGTCAGTTCCTTATCAATTCTAATAAACCATATACACGAATTAACCTCGCCAATAAATCATTGCATTTACATTTATAATTTCGATAATTAAAAAAAAAAATACACACGTCAAAATCGCCGAAGTTTTGGCAAGGCCTGACGAGGACTACAGAATTGAAAGAATAAATAAATAAATAAATGAAACGACAACAACAAAATTTCGACAGTCTTTAGAATTCACTTTGAAACTGTCATCACAGCCCAACGCCATAAATCAAATGTTTTTGTTTTGGTCCACTAATGAAAAGGTCAAAAACTGCAACGATGCGTAAAGTTTCATGAAATGTCACGATTTTTTGCAGGCTGTATACGTAGAAACGTATGTACGTTCCTCGTACAACAGCTAAATACGATATCCGTTCTGATTCCGAGTCCCATTGTTAATGGAGGAAGTACACACGTGTGTAATCTCGCTGGAAAAATAATAGGTACACAAGTACACATGCGAATACACATGCGAAACGATAGATCCGTAACTTTGGTCTGTGCTCCAGCAGCCCTTGGTGAGATTCCAACATTTTCTCAGATCAACTGTATATAATGCAGACGTTTCGTACGAGCTATAATAATCTCTTCCTTATGCAATGTCTTTTACGGACGTCGAGCTCCGACGATTTTTGACGTCGTTTGTTTTCATTCAGACAACCTTAATCTGCATTTCGATCTGAACAGTGATAAATCGCGATTTTTAAATTGCTCGCGTCAACGAGCCAATAATACGGTGCTAATTGCTTCCGGCTCTTTCGATCGTGTGTAATCGTTTTTTTATTTTTTTTGGAGTAACTTGTTTGCCTTACTTTGTCGGATGCGAAAAATCTTCGCGGTAATGTTTGCGTTGCGCGTGAAAATTCGTCGTGGAGTGCGACTTCACCGAGAGCAAAATTTGCTTGTGTCACTGATTATAGGCATAAATGCATCAATGCAATTTTCTGACTTCTTGATGACGAATTCGATGCACGAGCAGTGCACTTTGTAGGATTTTGCAATAACAGGGACAGCGTAGAGGGTCGAGCGGCCGAGATGGTCTCGTAAATACCCGCAAATGTATGTGCAAGAACAATTAAAAAAAAAAAAACGTCGCAGCGTAATTAATTCAACGCTGAATGCCCCGTACACATGTGGAAGCTTCCCTCGTGCGAGCTCGAACTTTCTCGCTATTACGAATAATTGCGGGAGTTAGCGAGAGCGTATAAACACAAGTGTATGTTTATACGTGGACGCAGAAATATACAAGTTTTGTGTATGTAACCATGGAAAATCAGTGAGGTCTCGAAGAAACTTTATATCTATAGGAATATTGATGATACGCTATAGCGCGAATGGACATGATGATTTTCTAACAGCCGCCAGTTACCGAGTGCGGAATATTTACGCCAACGGTCACGGGGCCAGGAATTCGCAGTCTATAAAAAATAGAAAATGTCAACAGGCGAAAAAAATTACTTTTAGCGAACGACGTTGTGGTTGCATTATTATTTTTCCATATATACTGTTGAACACTCGGTCACGTAATTTTACGGTGTGTTTTTGAATCTCTTATTCGGACTATCGGAAAAGCTATTATTACGTGAGAATCCGAGCACTGGAAAGAATGTCTGGATCATAATTGCCAACTTTCATTCCTGGAGATTACAGCGTGTGGCAATAATGTGGGTCAATATAAAAAATATATGGGGTACTGGGACATTCGAGATTCTGGGCATCCATTCGATATCGCAATCTAAATCGCAGCACTCAGAAACTTGAATCTGGAGTAATTTAAACATCGATTTATGGTCACCCATTCGAGTACTCGTTCTATTCAAAATAGTTCAAATCAGGAAATAGTTCGTGTGACCAACCAATTGATTCACTTTGAAAAAAATACTTTTTCGAGTGGAAAATTGTATTTTTGTAACGCAGCACCGCAGGACCGATTTTATCGGAAATGGAGACTTTTGAGTTTCCTTTTTCCAGTGAGTTATTCAAGATCGACGTTCCTGAGGCTTTAGATAGAATTTTTACAGAAAAATTTATAAAGTTATGGTATCAACGGTGGCACGTGTCTGTTACGATCAACCCAAAGCTCGTTTGCTCCCAATAATACACCCGGAAATATCTGTCCCTGTGGAAGACACAACAAGTAAATGACGTCGAGACTGTCTCCCGAGAAGCCATACACACGAATGATATACGTAAAAGGATAAAACGCATGAACCCACTTCCCCCTTTACCCTTTATCGAGATAGACCTAGGCCGACTGCATTCCATGCACTCTCCACACAGTATATAGTCAATTAAACACATTATATCTGTACACTATATCTATGTCTAACATGACAATGCAGAACTTTTCTACGGTATAATGTCAAATTCAAACGAATCAAAACAGAAAATGTAGGATTAAAAATGTGGAGACTGAATGCGATTTCGAAACAACTCGCGAAACATTGAACAAGACGTCAAAGTGTGCCAGGTCTTGAATCGTTCGTTATTAAATCTCGGCCAATCGTATGACACACCATTGAGTTAATGAATAATTAGAATCAAATACGATAATTAATATTATCGATACTATATATCGTCTGGCAGGGGAAAGCGACAAAAAAAGAGGTAATTCATAGAGGAAAGTAATAAACTTCTGTCCGGTGGTGGCTTGATTAACGATCTGTCTATCACGAACCTAAGTTCTATTTAAAATTCATCGTAATCATCGTATTTTGCGAGGAAAAGAGTCGTGCGATGGGAACAAAAAATAGTTGATCCAGATTTCTACGGTCTCAATTAAATCTCAAAAATGCATTGTTCAATTGAGTTTCATAAAAATGTCATCATACACCTATGCAACGATTTTCTCGTGCCCCTTTCAACGTGTGTCTCACTCGATGTGCATCACGAAATGAAAAATCTTCTCAGCTTCGATTTCATGCAAATTCCACCAATTAAATTTCACGTGCGAATTAAGGATAAAACAAAAACAACAACGTTTTGACAAAACTCGAGCGAATCTTGCCAAAGTGCTTAATTTTGAATTGCGAAATATTCGCAAAGGTAAGCCAGTAAGAAAGGGAGGTTCACCTTCGTGGAGCATTAAATTTCACATACGGAATATAATATGAGAACGAGGGAGGTCAGAAAATCAGATACTCGTGGGACGAGAGAAGCGACGAGATTAATATCCGCGAGCGAAACATGGATGATCGAGAAAAATCCAAAATTTTAAGATCATTTGAGAAACTAACGTTAAAATGCAAAAAAAAAACACACACACGATCGAACTGTAGACTGTCGGAATAAAAAAATGAAATTGGTAACTCGCGAAATATTTCAACACGATCGAGCCTCCCGTAATTACATTCATAAACGTGATTAGCTGCATGCAGGTCTCGGATCTTTAAGATAAAAAGATGAGAAATGAAAATCTCTCGCCGGTGTAAATCTCGTGCACGCACGCGAGTATATATTTTTCTCACACTTTACGAGATAAACGTAAGCGCATTTCACGCATTATCTGAACTTACCACTAATTATTTACCAATTGAGAATATATATGTATCGTACAGAAAAATATATACACATATATTTACTTATGCATAAATATACATTTATATATTATTCGTATGGTGTAGGAGATTGTATCAAGTTGTAATCCTCAAGTTCGACACACACGCGCACGTGTTGCTTGGTGTTTTTGAGCTTGCACTTGTCGCTGAATCCTCCCGTGGATGTTCCGAAAAATGAGCGATTCAACGATCGAATTCTTTAAGGTGCAGCACACTTTTTTACTTCTCACCCATTATCATTAGCAAATTAATCGCGATTAGATGTTTCGTTCTCTCTCGATCATGTTTGCAACTTTACTTTGATATTTAAAACGGAAATTCATGATTTTTCGCTGGTTTTTATTGATTGTGAGGTTGAGATTTTTCAACGAAAGATAGACATAAAACACTGTACGAAGAGACGTGCATTCGAGAGAACGGGCGTCGCTGGACTGACGCGAGGGGCCCGAGCCGGTAGGCCTCGACTTTCTTCTTCCGTGCTCTCGGCGGATTCTATATACCGTTTATACATCCATACATATATATATATATAATTTACTGTAGTTTGCTCCTGCCGGGCTCCGGAGGATCGCCTGTTTGATTACAAACACCGCTCACCCAAGTGGCCATCGTCCTCGTCTTCGTCACTGATCGTGGCGGTAAAGATTTTCACCTGACCGCCCCCGCGGATATTTTCACGCTGTGGACACGTTCGCATCACAAGATTAAATCGACGAGAACGACCTCAGGGGCTTGCCATGTAACTTTCCTTGCCAATCAATCGCCAATACGTGGGGTTTCTATTAAATACTTTTTTTCTGGTGGAAAACGAAGCAACGAGTTTAACTTTTCTGTTTGAAAATAAGCCTGAAACTTCTTGGAGTTTCGCACGAAGAAAACATTAATAAAAAAAAAGTCTAAATTTTCCTGATAAGGCAATGGACATTTATTTCACAATCAGGGAAATGGAGCGCGTTTCGTTTCGGTGGATCAAACCGCGGGAAGGTTGAACTGATTTTACTTGAAATGTCTTATATTTATGTATATTGTATACACATCCATGTGTATTAAACGAGGTATATAATCTCACCGGTCTTGGAAGAGAGCATTAGTTGCTGCTGCCGCTGCTGACCCACTCGTGCCTATACGCAGTGTCCCTCTTGTAAAAACCTGTTGAGCTTAGCGCTGCATAGAACGACGAGAGAGAAAGAGTAAGAGCAGAAAATCGAGAATCTCTCCGCGATGCTGATGCTCCTCTTCATGCGTGCTCCCACGTTCTTACTTCTTTCTCTCTTTTTTTCTTTGAGACTGACAGGAAAGACGTGTCCCATATTTACTGCTATATGACTTGGTGTGATATCCGCGAATATACTAATATTTTTGTCTCTTTTTCTCGTCTCTTCAGAGCAGACTTTCCACAAAGATTCAATGCATACTGCATCGTAAAGATTTTCGAACCTCCAGCTTCCGATAAATGATCGTTTGAAAACTCGAACCACTGAGTTTCTTATCAAGCCAAACGTGCTTGATATTTGCAAGTTAATATTTATTCATGTTTTTAGCCTTATTTTTTCTTTATTTACGTTTTATCCATTCAATCAAAACAACACACGTGCTCTTATAAAATTATAACAAATTTTCTCTTCCGGAACATCGTATCTATTCGATGAAAGCAACACGGACAGTTGCTCGCTTTTCCAACTTCCTAGATGCCGATTTCCGGTAGAAAATAATTTCTATTACAAAGACCAGCAGCGATATAATGTAACCGGAAATAACAAATGTCATTATATGTTCATCGATCGACGCGACACTTTGCTTATCCTTCAGTTTAGTCTCGTCCATGAGTTGGTCGTGTGTAATCAGAGTGAACTTTGCATCGGTGTATAATTTGTCGATCAATCCAACGTTGTGCATTCGCATGATAATGGCATCTATTTTGGAGCGATATGGAGATCGCTTGCCTGTTAGAAAAGCCACATTGTCTGACCAGAAACGAATGTTTGCGATTGTGAGTGTGTTCTTTCCTCCTCTTTTGTTCCTGGAAATGGCCACCTCGGCTCTCGTCGTGTCCATGAAACAAATCAAATTTTTATCTACTGCAGCACGTTTTGCACAATCCATCATATTCCCCTTGTCTATAATCGATTTTTTCATTAAATTCAGCATGGAATTTTGAGCCTCGTAGAACGTTGTGTTAAAGTCGAATATACTAATTATTGGTTGCAACCCAGAACGGTCGAGATCTTGGACCGAATTGAATTCCAGTTCCCCCGAAGTCTCCAAACTCAGATCCGTTATTGCGGCGAATATCGAAGATGAATAAATCGAGGAAACAGTGATCAAGGTCACCAAGATTATTCGCTCGACGTTTTTATGTGGTGGTTGAGATCCTGCCATGCCAATCAGCATATTGGCAATACTGACGAGTCCCCAAATAGGAGAAGTAAATCGGAGTACACGTGTTATTATCCAAAATATCAAGATTATCAGAATAACGAATAAATAAGTATATAACAATTGTGTCAATACAGGTGTTCGACGTACGATCAAAATCGGTACGACTGCACACATTGTCGCCATTTTTATAGGAGCTGTTCTTAACGAACCATACTTCGAGGCAACTAAACGTGTCGAAAGATAGGAATGCAAGTCCATTCGCTGCAGTTCTCCCTTGTAATACATCAAATCTTGTACATTTTCAACATCTTTCGGATTCTCAGCAAATATCGCCGGAAGGAATGTCAGAGATGCGTTCATCCTTTCGGCTATAACGTACAACAGATTTATATTCGCGCCACCAACTTTCGTGGGCTGGTTGAATTTGTCAAACTTGGCGATAGTGAATGGCTCCGAATCGACCGCTCTGATTCTCAGTTCATGGCCATTCATGTCATCCACTTTCTTAGGGAACAGAGGAATATTGCTCCGAGTCCATTCACGCTTTGTATACTCATTTTTGAAAGGATTGAACTGGTGAATTATCGGAGAGTCAGATTGATAATCTTCTCTGCTGCTTAACATTCGCAATCGTTTCGGTTGAACCCACTCGACGATCGTTAAATCGAGCACTTTTCTGGTCCAAGCGTATCGTAGCAACTCGGCAAAACTGTCGATTGCTTCTCGGCCGACAAATAGAATCAAAAATTTTGGATCGTAGTGCAAAGTTGCCAAATTTATGACGGCGTTGACAAACCTTTTTGGTGGTAGAACAGGCTCGTTATCAAGGGATTCGTGAATGAGAAGGAAAAACGTCGCGCCCGTACCAATCCCAAACGAATCCTCAAAGTCATTGTTTGGCGGTGAATCGTTCGTTCTATTTGAATCAGCTTCTATATTGATGCTGAGAACGGGAATCATTTCTACCAACCTCATCGAAATGTCGTCGATTATGGGACTCGTAGTTGTTTCGTTTTCGGCCAGGTACGTCATCAACGCGACTTGGCGAGCTCGTGAATCTTCAGCGATGTACCGTGTCAAATCTTGCGACCATTTTCCCCCTGCCGCATAACAATCGACGAGCTCAAAGGACAGAAAAAGCCAGAAAATCTTGGCGATATTCATTTTACCATTTATCTCGCGATGTTTTTATCTCCGGTGCTCGTTCCCGTATGCACAGCAAAGAGCGGGTGCGAAAGTTCGTCACTTTTCGCGTATTGTCTTTCTATTTGCACTGAAAGAGCTCAGGAAGCTCGATGAACAGCCCGAACGAACTTACCGAGAGAAATAAAAGTGCATGGCGGAAAACTCGACCGATTGAAACCAAAAATCAATATTAATTGGATAACTATTCGCACACTGCATACTGTCAGTGAAAAAGCCTCCATCGATAAAATCTTCTAAAAACTTGGGAAACTGTCACGATCGTTTCTGCTCGTTCTCTTGACGCTTAAACACGCGACATCGAAATTGACCGGTAACACGTCAAGTTTCTACAAAGTATCAACGACGAATACTTTGTGCATTTACGATAATAAAACTTTTATTACAATGTGTATCGGTTTAAGTAGGTCAAGCTTTTCATACCTATTTTTCTAGTTGATCGTTTCGTCTCTATCGAAAGATCTCGCGCCTGGCAAATAACCAACGACGTACACAATTCGATCGTAATAGTAAAAAAGGCAATTTCCCATAACGTGCGAAAGCTTTTTGTCATTTATAGTCCGTGCGAGCAAAGTTCAATCGCTTTTCAAACACGCAATGTTCCTGCAGGAACAAAAGAAACTCCAGCCCTCGGTATTTTTTTTAAATTCTCTCCTTAATCAGTGTATGGAAAGTGAACTGGTTGGAGTTTCGATTTCCTGTACTTTAATATGCGACCAATAATGAGCTCGATGAAAAATACCAAGAGCGACGTCGAATAACCGACAATGGAAACTGCCAACAAATGTTGATACATTACGCTCTCTTTTTTTTCTTCCTCGGTGGCAATTTCCTCTTCCACACTTGCAGGCGATTTGCTGCTCTCTATATTCTCTTTGTTGTAGAATCTGGAAATCAATCCAGCCCCATTAAGAGCCCGAATATGTGCATCGATTCTGGATCGATAAGGTGATTTAACGCCGACGAGAAAAACAAAACTGTCCGACCACAAGCAAGCTTTCGAGATTTTAATTTTGTCAGGTCCGTTTCGGTTATTTCTTGTTAATGCTATGGTAGCTGTGCTCATGGGCATTAAACACGCTATGTCTTTTTTTCGAGCAGCCCGTTTTGCACAGCGCATCAAGCCGCTAGAATCTTTAGTGACCGTAGTTTTCTGCAGTAAATTCAATAACGAGTCTTCTGCGTAGGAGAACGTTTTGTTAACATTAATAGGATCTATCATCAGATTGAATCCGGATTGGTCGAGCTCTTCGATACTGTGGAACTCCTTCGTCTTGGTCGAGTGCAAACTGACGTCTGTCATTGCGGTGTAAACGGAAGATGAATACATGGCCGAAATAGCGAGCAAAGAAGCGAAGATAATACGCTCGACATTTTTGCGAGGTTTTTGGGACACCGACACGCCAAAAAACAAACGTGCTATATAAAAAGCCTCCCAGACGCGAGGAGGAAATCGCAGGACGCGGCTCAGTACGAAATAGATGAGGACGGTAACAATGCTCAGACAATATGCCACGATCAAGTGTGAGAAATTTCCGCCTATGTCTTCATGCTGAATTGGTACAACCGCACAAAAAGCATCATGGATTATTGGAGTTGTCCGTAAAGTGGCATGCGGTGATTCGGACGAGATAGCTATCAAATTTGAAACCAGATTTGCTTTTTGAACTGCTGCGTTATAATGATAATAATCGTATTCATTCGTGAATTGACTCCTGGGTAGTGTGTAGTTGGGCGGCATATATTCCAGAGTGGCATTCATAGCTTGAGCGATTGTTTCTATCAAAAGTATATTCGCACCACCGATCTTGATGGGCTCATTCTTTTCGTTGAACTTGCCGATTGAGAAGGGATCCACATCGGCTGTTCTTATTCGCAAGCGATAGCCCCACAGGTTATTAAAATGATCAGGAAATAGAGGAAAGTTCCTTCCGGTCCATGTGCGGTTTGTATACTCTTTCTTGAAGGGATTATACTGGTGGACAATGGGCAAATGCGATCGATATCGCTCCGACTTAAAAATTTGTAACTGTTTCGGTTCGACCCATTCAATTATCGTCAAATCCATCGACATCTTTTTCCAACAGGATTTCAACAATTGCTTGAAAATTTTACTACGAACGGTCCCGACGTGGAGCAACAAGTGTTTCGGTGCATAGTACAGCTGACTCGTCCTTGTTGCAGCTTGAATGAAGTGTCTGACTTCTGTTACTGAGGATTTGTTCGGGGATTCGTAATCAAAGAGAAACAATGTCGACACAGTGTTAGTTTCTGGCAGATGATAAAGTCCATCATATTTAGGTGCGCGCACCACCAACACAGGAATATTTTCCAACAACTTGGAACATAAAACATTGATCACTGGACTCGTTGACGTTTCGTTTTCCGCAAGATTCGTCACCACTTTCACTTGACGGACGCGCGAATCTTCGATTATGTATCTTGCCAAATGATCAACCCAATTCGCACATTCGACGGAATCGCCGAATAACACGAAGACGAAAAAAGCGCAGAAAATCCTCAGGATCTTCATTTTGAAATTTTCGCTCAAGACTGACTCCCCAAAACGTCAGTCTGATGAAGTTGAGAATGCGTGTGCGAATGATCGACTTTTATGCACTGAAAAGACAAAGCTTGAGTCGTGACCATTCGACGCCGATGGTTCACAAAAACTCACGTCAATTCCAACTCCATATCCATTACGTCAAAATACGGAGCTTCCAAGGAATTCATACGCCATAATGATAGCTTCTCGAGCCCTGAACATCCCTATACACTGTCTCAAGTCATGCAAGATCCCTCAAAGTAGAGACAATAATTTCCTGATGTACACGATGAAAAAGGATCCACGAACAACAATTTCATTATTCGAAGTAGGCCGACCAAAGATCAATATTATTCGAGTCAACCGTAGTCACTTATCGAATCGTCTCATACGAAATGCTTTTTGCAAGCAGGAATCAACGATCGTAAAAGAAAAACGTTGCCCACAAATGATATTTTGCACTCTAAATCCACTCAATGCTTCCAAGACTGCGTATTGTAAGTTTTTTACAAGAGGAAAATAATCATGCGATGGAAAAGTGGAAAGAAAATTGCGATAGGAAAGCTGATGAATTCATTTTTCAATTAATTTAAACCCAGATCGAGATTTTTCGGAGTTTGCTGTCAAGAGAGTGGAAAAATCTTAAGAAATTTGTACTTTCGTGGCTGAGACTCTGAGGACATCCTGTATATTTTGCTGGAATCACACCTTAACGGTATCTCACCCGTGGAGCGGATCTGGGCTGCTGAAACGTGCGTTGGCACGCGGTGATGGTACGAATTATACATATATATTCACAGACTCGTGCATCAATGCACATAAAAACTCTTTTATATGTATATAAACATGTGGGATACACCTGTAAATGCATACATACGTGTCTAACCGAGATTTAGAGTTAACGCCTCCTTCATTCGCGCGTAACGTTCGTCCTGTGCAATTGGAATTACATATGCACATTTGCAGGAGTCTACGCGATGTGGCTTACTCTACTAAGCGCACCCTCCGTCTCTCATTCCCTCGTTGGAAAACAATGAAAAGATCGAGGTCGTTCCCGCGGCTAATCGACGTTGAATTCACATCACGTCTCTCTGTAATTACACCGAGAACAAATTACGCAATGTTTTCATTACTTTGATATAAACACACGTATTTACAATGATAAATTCATTTTAATATTCACCATGGACACTTTAACAATTTCCTTTGGAATAAAATGAATTAAATGGTCTTGAAAACTGAATTGGCTAATATTGAAATATCCCAAGAAGGAATTACGAGGATTTTTTCATTTCAATCGAAATTCCATGGGTCTCGAGCTCGGGTTCGTCACGGAATGAAACGTGCCTCAGAACCGAACTCGCGGTTTTGTCGCGGTTTCTCTCAGGCACGTGCGTTCTTACGTCCACTCATTCAGAATTTCTACTGCGGTTACCCTCAAACCTCGATAAACATGTATGATAAATGTTACACATATCTCTAGACTGTAATACTCGAAATAATTGTCGTTTTTATAGAGATTATATTTTTTTGACAAGTGTGTTATCTTTCATTCATTTATTTCAATGGAATCGTAGTAGCCTCGTAAGGCAGTACGATGTTTCCACGAGGGCCAAGCAGAACTGCATAAACGGGCCGATGCTCTCGAGCCAATGATGCGTAGCGGTCACCTAACCGAGTACCGACTCCGAGCGACGCGGCGGTTAATTCTGCTCATCGCTGCGTCCGCACACACCACGTCCCCACAATTGTGGGATATTTTTTTACGAGTTGAATTGCGGAAAAAAAGAGACAAAATCGCGTGTCAATGAATTGTTGAAACAGCCGGTGGCTGAGGCATCTTGTTCGTTGAGCAGCATTTGAGATTTTAGTGTGCACATGTTACACGTTCCACTATATCCGCACATTTTCATTCACAGTATTTCTTCCGTTCGTTTTTATTGGCAGACGATGGCTCGGCAGAAATTGCTGAATTCGGCCATATAACGGATTCTTATTGGCCAAAGTCCGTTCACAATGTGTGGCCACCAGTTGATCTTGAGCGTGAAATTCAAATTGTTTTTTTTTTTTTTTATCACAGTTATGGAAAAATATGCGGACTGGAGATTTGGACTAATTTGTTGCTTGTTTAACGGAAGTTAAAATCGATGTCAAGTATTCGAAAAAAGTCCTCGAGGATATTGAAAAATTTGGCTTTTTCTTGATTTTTGGGACAGAACGAACTCACGTTTTTTTTTTTGAAGCCTCTTTTCTATCATTTTGATGACTTTTTGTTGCATTTTGCAGCCAAGGATATGAAGATCCACTTTTGTAAATCCATCGTAAACTACTCTTTTGTGAAAGCTATTTTTTTACTCGTCGGTTAACTGCGGCGATAAGGATCTTTATGAAAAAAATTACGCGATCACCGACACAGATCTGATGATAAAAATTAATGACAGATGAAATTGTTTCAGGTCTCGTTTCAACAATTTTACGCTTGTAGATACAGTTATACGTTACGAAAAGAGAGGAAGAAGAAAAATAAAACGATATCGGCTGCTGCTGGTCTGGTGCATTTTGTAATGGCTCGATGAAATTGTATTTATCGGAATTATTGTTGCGAGAATGCGCGATGCTGATCGATCGAACAACGTGATCGATGGAAGATCGATATGGAATTTTTTTGAGACAAGAAAAAGGAAGGAGAGTTTACGAAAAGAATGATGAGGAAGAAAGATCAACGACCAAAAGATTTTATATTCACAGTTAATGAGATTGAGAGATTAATTAATCGATTGACTTTGATTTTGCACCGATATACAAATTCGACAAACATTTTCCCACGCCCAGGAGCGTCCGGAGGAAAAAATGGAAGAAATTGACTCGAAGAAGCGATTTAATTCACGTCCTCCAAAGTGGAATGAACAACATGTGTGTCAGGCATATACATATATGCATATCATTGAGAAGAAAATAAAAATAATGATTCTGACAGTGTCGAACAACGAAGATGCTGGGCGAGAAGAGAGAAGGAGAAATAAGACGCCCCCTGGGGAGTAGCAGGTGATGATAACGGTATAAAACGCAGGTTCATGGTGCTCGAACATTCTCTCGTGTCAGACGAGAACCAGCTTTTCGGAACGGTCACCAGCTCCGTAATAAAATGCCCTTCGAGTTACAAGCAAATCCTCCACGACTATTTCCACGACGATCCTTAATCTCTGGATTATTTTTCGAACTAAAAAATAAACAAAATAAGGAAACGAATGTAAATTTTTTTTTTGCTGCAGCCTTTATTCGTTTTTTCATATTTTTTGCAACGAGTCCAATCACAATTATCGATCAATTCGATCGCTGGAAGCGCACCAAAGCTGTTTACCATTTATTAACTCGTCAAGGTCGCGGATAGAATTACCTTGAACTCATTGGTCATCTTTTGATGGCCCAGACATGAGAACGCCTCCTTGCCCTCTGCGAGGTTGTGCAGCTGCACTTTTCAGTATTCACGAAGCCCATCAAACGGAGCTCCCAAGTTTACCGATACATCGCTTAAACCGCAATTTGTTTGCCTCTCCAGTCCCTAATCTCTCTAGACAATAAGAATTCAGGGACAAAAAAAGCATAAATTCCGAAATTACAAAATCCTACACGGGGGGATGGTCCCGCATGAGGTTTCTCTGTCGGCGATCCAGGAAACACAATGTTTACAAGGCCAAAATGAAGTGGCTCATGCTTGAATGAAACCTGAGTAAATGGAGAAAATAAAATACATTTTCGTGAATGAAATTGTGGCTGTAATTAATTTTGGAGCAACTTTAGTTGCATCTGTATTTTTTTTCCAATCATTTCGAAACGTAAAAGTGGGCAAAACGAGTGAGACTGAACGAACGAGCAACAAAAATTTTCTTCAGTCACTTTCAATAGGAAGAGGAAATCGCATGGTCTCGTTGGTTTCATACGTGAGTCTGCATATATTTGCGAATTGATAGAAAAAGGATAAAAAAATAAATGAGACGTTATTCGAGTTGGCTTAATTTTACGTTCAAGTATATAATATTTACACACATATGTATAAATTACATATATATAATATGCTCAAAGAGATGAAGACCTTTCGTGGTCCATTCTCAAACAGTCGCCAGTCGGTGTACAGAGAGAGATAGATAGAGAGATAACAAAATAAATTTAAGAGAAAAGATAAAAGAATAGAAGAATAAAATCGAAAGATCTGCTCGATCGTCGAATGCCAGAAAGAAATGACACTCGTTTTGATATTTCTGTTCGAGGAAAATATGGAACGAAAATAAAATGGATATATTAATTGAAAGAAACGAAAAATCATACACACCGTACATAGTATTTATATATTCAAATAGTATAAGCATTAATCATTTATTGTGTTGTTTTTTTCTCCTTTCTTTTATTCATCAATACTTGAAAATACGAGCGAGGCTTTTTTCTTGTTATCATAATCATTACAACTATTTAATTTGATATTTATAATAATAATTATTAACGTTATTAATATTAATATTAATATTATTATTTATTTCTCAAATATAATACGCTGGGTGTCGGTGAATGGCGTCTGACATATCTGATTTGTGTCAACGATTAATTAGACTGACGGTACAATGAAATACCATGCGTATGTGTGCTGCCAAAAAATAATAAAAACAATGTACGATTTATCTTTCGTTCACCCTCTTCATCTTTTAATATATATGCACACACATTTTGCACACTGCACACAGCAATACATGCATTCACATATACACGTCGGGAGAGTGACGATTCGGAAGAAAAGGATGATAATGCAAAATCATTTTCCCAACAGTCAAAACCGAGAACCTCGATTCCATATTTTTTCAAAGAGAGAACAACCAAAAGACGTGAAAAAATCGTTGGAAACGTAGTGACGTATTGAGAAAGACGTTTTCGTTGTGGCATATTAAAGTTGTACAATGAATTGAGACATTCCAAAGTCCTTAGCAAGCAAAAGAAAAAATATTGTTTATTTTATCGAGTCGATGAATTGGAAAAACATGGAAAAGACGTTCTATTCCCATAAAATCGAGTATCGCACTTAGCACCGTTCAAAGTAGTTTTGGATAAGACGCACGATACGTTTAGAGCCGGAAAAGTTCGCCCATTTGGATAGAACCTTTAATTTACATTGGCACTGACGACGACGAGTGCCTCGTTTGTCAAAATAATCGATGTAGTACATTTCAGCGCTGCTGTTTTATTTATTAAACTTTTTTTAATTCGTGCGCAAAAGGAATATCTCCAAGTAGAAAAATAATATTGCAACAGTTTTGTAAAATGCGAACGGATGGGTGAGGAGGAGGAGGAGGCACAGATCAAACTGCCAGGTTATACTGATTCGGTAGGGGTTCGGTAGTGAGTAAGGAAAGAGAGCTCAAAAAGTGTATGCCCTCGTTCTATAATAAAAGCATTGTACAGCTGGAGAGGGGGGAAAACAACGATTTTATCATCATTTGTTTATCATTTGACAGAAATAAGAAGAAGACAAAAGCCGAAGAGTCGTACAACTACAATATAGGATTTATACGATTCTATACATAACTATTTAAATTACCTCGTTGCATCTGATACGTTTACGTTTTGTTTCTGTACAAAAAAGAAAATAATAATAATAATTGTAGCAGTAGTAGTGGGGTAGTAGTAGAAGTAGCAGTGTAGTAGTAATAACGGTAGTGATGATGATAATAATAATAATAACCAACTAAACTTGATGCTAATTTTTCTTTCGTTTTCCTTCATTCATCGTGAATTTTTAGGTTTCAACATACATATATATTTATATATGCGATATAATGATATTGTAAAGCGTTAAAAATAAACGTCGGTACTTTCTATTAGGTCGTTGGTACTTGGAAAAATACCATTATCGAAAAAATAATGAAATATATTTGTAATATTTCGTGATTTTTTTTCGAAACTCGACTGGCCGATGGTTCTCGAATTTCTTAAGATGATGGATCAGTCGCTTTTTCGCCACGTGAGTGCGAGAGAAATAGCTGCTATTTTTGGAATTGAATATTTTCGATACGGTTTACCAATTAAAAAAAGCCTCTGTCAGCACATTTTTTCCATCGTCTTGCTTACACTGACAGAGCCTTTTTCTGATTAAACAAAACGACAACGGAGAATTTTCATTCCGAAAATTTGACGTGACTGATCCATCACCTTAACAGCAAAGTACAAGGCTGTCGATATAGTGCCGGACCAACGATCAGTCAAGCGAACGACGCTGCTACGATTGTTGGTCGCGCATGCAACGTCAACTAAAAATAGAACTTGACGCAATGAGAAAAAAGAGGAAACAAACAAAAAGAAAATGAAAAAAAAAGTTATGGAACTTCTACCATGTTGGTTTTTGCAACATTAATATTCTTTTTTGTTCTTTCTTTCTTTCACTTAACGGGAGGTTACGGGTTTACAGAGGGCATTAGCTAATCAGTCTTGTTTTGAGGCTTGTTTTTTTCTTCTTCTTCTTCTCGCTTTTTTTTATCTATATAGTTTCAACTGTATTGCGTGGATCGTCAATATTCACTTAAAAAAAATTATCGTCGCCTTCAGTTTGCTCACGTTTTTTTTTCTTGCATTCGCACATTCTCACTCACTCACTCACTTTCTCTCTTTCTCTTGCTCTCTTTCGTTTTCGGTTTACTTTTCTTTCTCTTGCCAACGATTCCAACGACAGTTTTTTATGTGTTTCGTTTCATCGATCTATTATTTTCTTGTTCGACGTCAATCTTGGCTCTCACTGGGCTTTGTACAGTCTATGTTCTCTTGTTTACACGACAAAGAAAAGTGTGTGTTATTGATCCTGGGGGAAATGTAAGTTTTTTATTTCAATTTCCTTCCCCTTCGATAATCAAATGATTTTTGTTTTTACATTTATCAATATCGTACGTTTCTTGTTCGTTCGAGAGCTCATTTTTTTTTTTAGGAGGGATTACATGATATTATTTTTTTCATTATCTTCATTCTCATTTCTCGATTGATATTCGTAAAGGTCGCTTAATTCGGATATATCATTTGAAACAAAAATCTACCATCAGCCTTGATTGCCAATTGGGAGGTCAGGGAACGTGTTTTTTTGTTCATTTTCATCGAAAATGAAATGCGAACTAAAAATTTATCGCAAAAAGCGGTCTTGAGTTTCGAACATCGTACTGAAACTTCAGAGGAACAATTTTTCTGACAAAACTAAGATTTTTCCATTCGAATTCTCTTGGGAGTGGAAAACGATTCAGAAAATCGTGCTCTGTTTTTTTTTTTCACGTGCTTCCTAAGTTTCGGGAGTAATGAAAATGTATGTTTATGCCTTAAAAAGGATATCAAAAAATATTATCATATTTTTGAAAAACCGTTGGCAAAGATTCGGAAAAAGTGGAATAATTATTGACGAAAAAATCGGAAGCTCTAATAAATAGCTCGCCAGTTTGAGGGTTTTGTGCAAACAACAATTGAAGTAAAAGCAAAATCATCTACTGGTGCTCCAACTGTTTAATATGTACAAAATTCACTCTAACTCGCGCCGGCCGATCGTAAAAAAGTTTTCTGTATTGCGTTAGCAATGATAAAAATAAATGAAAAATCAAATAAAAGTGAAGGTAAATAAATCGAGCGTAATCGCGAGATTTAACGAGGATCCACTTCAGGCGTGAAAAAATCATGAGAAAATTTGAATAAATTCGCCCGAAATGAAAAAAGTTTTTGTCTTAAATATCGTGCCAATGCTTTGTGTTTAATTCCAACTAGGCTTATCCCTGGTAGCAAAAAATCGTAAAGGTAAAAAAGGTTGGAAAAAAAAATTTACATTCCCTTTGATAAACATTCGCGCGATAATTGGCTATGATTGACGTATAAATATTACATTTTAACCCCCGAGCGATTCTTTCGACATAGGGTCAAAATAGCTAACGAGGGATTTATGGGGCGGAGGAAATAGGGGTGATTGTTTTGTTGGAAGGGATGGCTGCGAAAAAATATGCTGCCTAGCTCTCCTGAACGATTTACAAAGTGGCCAAAAGCCACGAGTAGTTTGAGCGAGGAAACGTGGCTCGTGACGACACCCAATAGGCAGTATCTGTTGTTTTTTTCTTAACTTTTTCCCTTAGTTTTATAGTGTACACACCCGAGTTGCGAATCTCTGATTACTTTAGGAGCAAATCAATGTTTGCCTGCACCAAAAAAATGTGCTTTATATCGATATAAACGGATTATTCGACAAGAAATAAAATGCAATGATTGTTTTTTGATTTATACACTTTTGTTCGTTCAACTTCAATTCCATTATTAAAAATGGACCAAACAAATAAACGTACTTTAGTTTTCAACAAATGGACTAAATAAACAGTTTGTGTAAAAAAACCAAATGAACAAACGATTCAACATTTGAAATCAATAATTTAGGATCCTTCAAGTAAAGAAAGAGTCGCAATCCTGTTTACAAAGAACCCGCATCGACGAGTCGTGGGTTTGCACAAAACGTACTGATATTTTTTTAACTAGGAGAGACTAAAATCATTGGAGGACGTTTCAACATGACAAATAATCATTTTTCTTTCGATCTCTCTCTCTCTCTCTCACTCTCTTTTTCTCTGGTTCAGAGTAAAATAATGGCTAAATTTTGAAATTCGAGACATCTCCGGTACATTAGGGACGTTAAAAATTTAATTTTATCATTACGAACTATGTTACTTTAAAATACTAACACTTTTTCCTTTATCTCTCTTTCTCTCTCTCTTTCTCCCTCGCTCGCTTACCTCGCATGTCATTCGCTTATGAACAAAAACAAAAAACACCCTCCTCTGTTATAACAACTATCTCGGAAGCTCCTTAACCCAAATTTCGCTTGTAAATCATCGTAAGACTAGCTCAGACACTCTCTGCTCTTTTTCATACTTTTTTATCTTTTGTTGTGTCAATAGAGAGCCCGAATCGTGAAAGCCGCGAGTTAAACTCAAGGTGGTTGCCTTGAGAATAACTTGTATTAACTTTGGACCGTAATCCTGACTCTAAGCCCAAGTTAAATTGCTCGAAAAGCGTCAACAATTTGTATCTCAAGCCTTAACCCTGAAACAGGGTAAAAAAGTCGATTCCTCAACAATGAAACTAACGTACGAAATAAATTTATTACCTTTATAATAGTCACTATACACGGTCTGATAAATATTATTAATAGGAATTTGCATTGAAAAAATGTAAAAAAAAAAAAAAAAAAACAAAGTCGTGGGCAGTTTACGTGTCTTTTACAAAAGCATGTAATTTCCAGGAATATAGCTGCATATTTTCAAACGTTTTGGAATGAAAAATAGGTTGAAGCATAGCTCAAAAGTTGTACAAAACTCTGTACAACGAAAGTCTTGTATTATTTCGTTTTATAATTTGCACTGATCGATCGGAAATAATTTTCGATTCGGGCCTCATGAACTTGTGCGCTAGAACGCGCGCGCGCGATTTCTCTCATTCTCAAATATAGATAAATGAAAGAAGAAAATGAAAAAGTAGGAAAAAGAAAGTGAAATTTGCTCGAGGCATAAAAGCATGATGGAGAATCGTCGTTTTTATTCGGAGGATTCAACGATTCGAGTGTTTGCGAAATATCGCGTGTGACTACGTGGTAGTTCCGCTTATAAAACCATTGTTAAGGGTCTCTGGTTTGTCGGGGTATTCGGGCTGGGAGCATTTATCGTTATTAGTTGGGGCGCTATCGACGACATCGATATCATCGATCGGTGCAAAATTAATACGTAATTTGATCGGTTCTTTGCCTTCGATCATCGACAAAACTTCGGGCGTATGATTTTCATAGTCGGGACTATTTTTTCGTGATTTCAAAGACAAACCCGGACTATCCTGCATGGAGACAGCAATCTCGCTGCAACTGGCTGGACTTCTCGGCTGTTGTTTCATCGACTTGAGACTCAGACTTCCTCGGGATGAACTTTTATTTCTGTTGGACGGTGAAACTTTAACGGATTTCAAACTGTCCTCGACGAAGGGGAAATCAAGCGTGTCTTTGCTCGAATTCAACGAGCCTGCAGAGACGCCATCAAAATCGTCGAATCCTGCCTTCAATGGTATTTTCGATGAATTTAAATCATGAAATTTCGTCACGACCTTTGAATTCTCTCCGTAAGGTTCTGCGCGGTATCTCGCGTTGGGATTATTTTTCAAATACGTTGGCTCGATGTCAGCAAAGTCACCAAAGTCTTGTCGCAACGGTGAATCCTCGTCATCCTCTCCCTCGTCTTCTCGCAGATCGTGCAAAGCTGACAATTCCAAATCCCTGCAACCGAGAAAAAGTAATTCCAATTCAACTTTCATCCACATAAAAACTGTATGCGTCGTTTTTTTTTTTACTACAAACGAAATGCACTCACTTGTCATTGTGCGGGGAGTGCGAGTTGTTCTGATTACGTGCTTCGATCCCCTCGGGGCAGTGATAAAAGCTCACCCGATCAAAACCTTCGACGTCAACTTCGCCCAACAACATTGTTGCGATATCGATGAAAGTTGGCCTTCGGTTCGACTTGTGATTCCAAGTTCTTCGCATCAGTGTGTACATGGAATCGGGACAATTTTCGGGTCGTTCCATAACGCCTCCGTCGATCACGTATCGCAATACCTTGAGAAAAAACGCAAACAAGTTGGTTATAAACGACTGGATCATCGTTTTCCGAGAAAAAAAAAGCTCATTCAAGTTGAATTGATTCGTCTCGTGATTTTTTTGATAATAACCTGATCGTTGGAAAGACCCTGATAAGGTTGAGAAGCGAGAGTAACCATTTCCCATAGTACGACGCCATAACTCCATACGTCGGAGAAGCTTGTGAAGACACCGTCTTTCAAGCTCTCAGGGGCCATCCATCTCACTGGCAAAAGTCCCTTAGTCCCTTTTCTGTAATAATCCGTTTCGTAAATGTCTCTGGTCATGCCAAAATCGCCAATTTTCACGGTCAAATCTTCAGCGACCATGCAGTTACGAGCTGCCAAATCTCGGTGGACGAATTTTTTCGCAGACAGATAGGCCATGCCGTCCGCAATCTCAATCGCCATACGTAAAATTCTTTTCAACGTTGGCGGTTGCTTCATGAAATTTTCACATTGATCGGGCCGATGACTTCGTAGATAAGTTTTTAAATCTCCGTTCACCATGAGCTCCATTACGACCAACGTTGGTTGTCCCTGGGACACGACACCCAACAATCTCACCACGTGATGAGTATTGAAAGCCCTGACAACAAAAATTCACGTTAATGAAAAAAAAAAACAAAACATTTTTTAATGGTTTATTCTTCGTGAGAAAGCTCGTGCGAGTACTAAAATCGCTTTTGAAATTGGCTAAACGCTGTGGAGAGCGTGGGGAACTAAAAAAAAATGAGAAATTCATGAACAGAAGTTGAAGGGAAATCATTTTCCATGGGCATGAAGGAAAAAAACATTTTTTTCCCCTCATTTCTTCGTTTACTCACTTCATGACGGAAGCTTCGTTCAAAAACTCGATTCTTTCACGATCGGTGGCGTTCTCATTGACGGTTTTAACAGCACATTTGATCTCGGGTTTAGATTTGATAACATCTTTGGCGACGCCTTCGTAGACCATACCGAAGGAGCCATTTCCCAGTTCGCGAAGTAAGTGAATTTTCTTCCTGGGAACTTCCCACTCATCGGGGATGTAAACAGTGCTGACGTATTCCGGATTAACAGTAGCGATGAGTCTCATGCTCGGCACATTGCGCATAAATTTACGTTTGCAAACGTAAAACGTGACGAGAGAAATAGTCAGGAGAGTAATGCTCGATATCGACCAAAATGCGATCCAAAATTTGCTGCTGGTGTTGAATTCCTCGATGTAAAAATATTTCATCTCGGAATCTGCACCGTTGCCGGCCAAACTGGTGGCTCGAACTTTAACCGAGTAATTACCAGGCGCGAGATCTTTAAGGATGTAGGAATAGTCGGCTTTAATGAAGTCGTGACGCGTTATGCAAACCTGAGTCGCTTGAATCTGCAATAGAAAAACGAGTAAATTCACAATTTGCTTCGTTCGTATATTTCGCACATTTATACTTAATTTTTTTCAATTTACGAAAACTCACATTTTGGATATCCAGTCTTTTGTATTCGATCTGATAAGTGATGATAAGACCATTTGGTTGCGGTGGTTCGTCCCACTGCAGTTTAACGAGAGTGTAACTGTTATTGCCTCCAATCTTTTCGAGCTTGAATGAATTCGGCGGTATGTTGTCGGCACTATCGATAGGCAGGGTGCGATAAGCTTTAACCGCTTTAGTTGAACAATTGTTGAGAGTATCGTTGACAACTTTTTCACGACAGGCGACAATCTCGATGTAATATTCAGCGAAATGTCGTAAATTTCGCATGACAAACGTGTGATTTGTCGCTGGCACTAATACTGCAAATCTAACGTACGTTCCATTCTCTATTTTGTCCTCACCGGTGTCTTTGTCCTGCGTGCGGAATAAATAATCGATATTTTTGGAAGAATTGCAAGTGAACAAGAAAAAATGGAGTTTAAACTTTTTATTTGATTCGTAATTGAATTTGTGAGTATGGGAATAAAAATCTCGTTACCTGTGCGTAACTCGTGTCTCTTTTCCGCGGTACAGCACTGAGGATTCCCTCGACTTCTCGTCTTCGACGTAAATTTGTCCGCTTTATGTAAACCGCGTTATGAAGCGCATCCTCAAACGCAATTGAGCTTGAAATCTCTTTCTCACGTTCGATCGATTGATCTGGCTTTCGATCGGCACAGTCGCACGTGCCCTTGGTCGTTTGCTTCTCGAGTTCCATCTCGGCTATCGCTTTCTTTCGCTCCTCCTCTGCCATTTCTGACATTGGCTTCTTCTCCGGCAAAAGCATAGCTTCGGACAGAATGGGAAAATCATTTTTTATGGTATTCAGAAAAATATTTGACTTGCGAATTGTTCGAGTAATTTTTATTATGAGGTCCAACGATAAAAAAAAACCATTTGATTACAATGGAATTGGAATAAAAATTGTATTTGTTGAAAAATAAAATGAGACTTACGTTCATCGCAATAATTTCTCTGGGCGACAAAAGCAGGATCATCGCGATCCCATCGTCCGACGATTTTGTAATGCGTCAAATTACCATTTTTGCGTAAAGGTGGAAGCCACGAAATGACCAATTCGCTACTGGCGTTGCTCCATATGGATAAGGTTCGCGGTGGACTCGGTGCGTCAGGAAGCGTTGTAAAATATTTGACTTTGCTCTGAGCGCCTGATCTCTCGGTGGCGATAGTATAAGTCTTGACGTAAAAGGCGTACTGCGTGTATGGCTTCAATTGAGTCAATATATGGGTTAGATAGTGGGGTGGTCGTGGAATAGTACGATTGCGGGATAATTGAATACTGGGTGATTCTTCGGCGGCGCTAACGTCATCGACGCGCCAGCCATCGCCGCCACAAGCGTCACGACCGTCGTACATGGTGACATTTTCGCTAGGAGCTTCAATGAAGTAAAAAATGTATCCAAGAAGAGATCGCGTATCGTGATGATCGAAAGCTTCCCACTGTATGAGAGCAGCTTCGGACGTTTTTTTCGTAACTTCAGCCTTGAGTTCGGTAACATTGCAAGCGACTTTATCGCCGTTGCTGTTGGGTGCGACTTCGAGATCGGTGAATTCAGCAAGATTAGCAACTTGACGAAGAGTCTCTATTTTTTGAAGGCATAGTTTTGGATTAAAATGAAAAAATACTTTGGCCGGACCGTCGCGCGATAATATTTTAATCGACGGATGAGTGCTCCAGTCCCAGAGCTCTTGAAGATTTTGATTGTCGAGCACCGAGAGCGTGTACTTTCCATTGTCAAGATAATTGCCTCTAATGACTTTGAGATTTTTGAAAAAATTCAGCGATATGAGCGGAAAGCTACGAACTATTTTCAAATAGCCATCAATTTCCTCGATCATGTTAAGACTGTCCTCCAATTCTTTGACTATATTTTTACCGCCTTTTATCTGGATCTCCAAACTTCCACTTATGTGAGTACAACCCCGTAATTTTTGAGCCGATGCGATACTGTTTACGCTCGCA
The DNA here is from genome assembly GCA_037043255.1 of Diadegma fenestrale. Classification (NCBI taxonomy): domain Eukaryota; kingdom Metazoa; phylum Arthropoda; class Insecta; order Hymenoptera; family Ichneumonidae; genus Diadegma; species Diadegma fenestrale. Next base: position 15,539,627 of record CM073313.1, read on the forward strand.
CCTGTACATTCCCGTAAACAAGCCCCGTCACATTTTTTACAAGACGCCAAACCGTTACGATCCTCGTCCATATAACCAGCTGGACATTCCATTATGCAACTGTTGTTAAACGGCTTGTAAGGGTATTCGCGAAATGTGCCAATCGCCTCCAGCGGTCTCTTCATTCTTCGGCACTCGTTCTCCTGTATGCAACGACGATTCATAAACTCGTACGTTCGAGATGGACATCGTTTCACGCACTGATTACCCGCTACAGTCACTTCTCTGCAGGCTATACAGTGCTGCGCCAATTCCCCCGTGCAGCCACCCAAACACGAGGGATGACAGCACGCACCCGTCGATGTGCACGCACTGTCTTTGCACTTTCGATCGCAAACTATTCGTCGTCAAAAATAAACAACAAACAAACGATAAGGATTTTTATCGATAATTTCGGAATAAAAATGCGCCATTTCCTTGATTTTGTCTCTGTGCGATAATCTAGAAACGATTGCTCACCTTTTTGGCAGTGTTGTCTATTCCAGCAAAGAGTATCGTCGGGTTTGGTCGAACGAGATGGACAATGTTTGTCGCAAACCGGACATCCGTTTCTGGGCTTGTTGCCCTGAAACGAGAACAAATTTCTCGATGTTATTATGATTTTTTTTTCGATCAGCCGCTATCTAATTTCCTGTTTATCATGAAATCGCTTTGCGAGACTTTAATTAGAAACGAATTTTTAATACAAAAATAAAATGGGTCAAACCTGTTGTCATATTTTTAGACTCTATTTCGTCTTGCTGTTTACAACGAGAAATCTATGTTGGAAGAAAAAAAAAAACATAAACTTACCGATATGACGTGCTCTCCACGACCAGCTTTCGCGATCAGATCCCAATCGATCGTATCAACGTAACAGAGAGCTGGATTTTTTTCGAATCTCACAGATCCTCGCAATATATCGGTCAATGAATGGAGTCCAATCTCTTGGAGATGCATCATCTCGAACGCCACCAATGCATAGTTTATGAACAAAGAATGTCCACGAATTACCGTCAAATTGGGAAAAAGGCGACCCACGCTTTTCAAACCGTTGACTCTGCCAACAAAAAATCGATTTCATTGTTTGTTCCAGGTTGCTAAATGATAAAAAATTTATAATTAAATTGTCACGTTCTCACAGAATTCTAAAATGGGCAAAAATGTTCATATTTCTTTCCAAAGTCAGAAAAAACGACTTTTTTATATTTTCGTATTATTCTTTTAGATATTGAGTCGTTTGAAAAATATCTGTGGAACGTTAATCGGTTGGTTTATAATTTTTATAAATTTTAATCAACGGATATGAATGGACTGGAGTAAAATGATGGAAAAATCGTGGATGATAGGAATAATCGAATATTTGTAAACGTGTTTGAATTACCTGTAGAGTACGAGATATCCGGTGATTTCGACAAGATCTGGATATGAAAGATTTGCGTATGCCGTATCGTCCGCATGGTCAATAAGCAATATTTGTACGAATCCCTCGACGACTCGGCAGCCCTCGAGTCTCGAGAATTCACTCACGCTATTTCTTATATCTATGCTTTGGCACACTGAAAAAAAATCGAGCACAAAAAAGAGGATGAGAGGAAAGCTCGTAAAATTTGATCACAGGAAATTCAGGAGGGTTTTTTTTTTTTTTCATTTGTAATACGATGAAAAAGCAGGCAGGATAAAACCGTAGGATGTTGTAAAATTAGGATATGAGAGATGAGAAAAGGGATGCTGGCAAGCGAGGCCAGGTGCCTCGTAGCAGCTAAGGTCGAGGGTCTCTTCCTGCCGGAAGTCCAATGTCTAGACGATCTTTCTCTCTCTATCATCTCCCTCGTCCTTACACTCTTTCCTTCCTCTCCCTCTCCCCTTTTCTCTCTCTCTCTCTCTCTCTCTCCGTTAAGCTCGCATTGTTCTTGTACAATAATAAGATCACTGAAGCTAAAAAAAACCGCTCAACGAAAACTCGTTGCTTTTTTTCACTCGCCCGCAAATTTCATCGTTGCACGTTGTTCGTCGTGGAACAAGAAATACTTTAGAACGTAATTCCATGCAGTGATCCTTCGTTTTTTAACATGCAGGATTTTCACAAGATTTTTTTTTTTTATCGATATCACCATCGAAATGATGTTCATAAAATGTTGGTGTGTAAATTTTGTGCAATTAAATAGAAAAAAAATCCAAGTCGTTTGTCGGTCATTGGAAATTATTTCGATCCTCGTTTTATTCGTGTTTGGTCGATCTGAGAATGTCAATTATCGTATCTTGTTTTCGATATTTACGAGGTCGTTAATTTATGACGTTTATCGCGGATTTACATATTGAGGACGATCAATAAAACTATCGCATAAATTATATCGTTTCGGACAACCGTAATTTATAGACATGTTGATATTTACATATCGGATGCTGGATGTTACTTGAAATTAAACATTTATGCTCCTAATCGCTCAATCGTGTTGATGTATGAAATTTCTATTACTTTTTGATTTAGTGCGACATTAAAAGTCCCATATATCGCTCGTCCACCCCATGGAATGCACCACCTCCCCAGTTATTATATCGCCTGCATGTGAGGTTTGCCCGTGAGTGCGTAAGGCCCTCCGTGTAAATACTCCAAGTGATAGGTATACGAGAACAGATCATATTGCGAATCAACATGACGCACGATCCTCAAATATTAGAATCGTCTATCGATTCGTCGAGAGATGAAACAAATAATTATCACGTTTGCCGCGAAATCTAATTCGAGTTGAATGCAAATTCATAGTAAAATCAGAACAGAAACTATTTCCTCGATTTGTGGAGCAAAATTATACAAAATTTAATTTTTCATTTGCGAGTAATATTTGGATGTGCTTTTTTAAAAATGGAACAAAATCCAACCAATCCAGGCTCGATTTCGTGACAGTTTTTTTTTTTAGGAATGAAAACTTACCCTCTCGTTTAGCGCTGATTGACGAATTTCTGTATACCTCGGCGACAGGAAACGTTGGTAATTCGGCCGAAACACCGGAAGAAAGAATAGTTAAAAAGACGATGAAGGGGATAATCCAGCCAAGTGGATCCCTCGTACCGAGGGTATAAAATCTTCTTGCTCGAGATGGATCAGCGGAATTCCATCGAACAACACTGGAGGCACATCTCAAGGATCGATTATCATGTTCAAGACCAGATCGTGACTGAGCAATAACGTCGTTTCTAGACATTGTTCTGGGACATCGAAAATTTTCGCCCCAGCGTTTCTCATGGTATTTCGTGTCGTTTAATTTTTTATCGTTGCCCGTTGACGCGACATCATCTCCGTCGTCATCGAAGCTCAAACGTTTGCACAATTCGCAACGAGACATAAGCTCGATCGTTGAGTTTTCATCAACGAGTCTTTCGCCCATGCAATCGTCGTGAATTTTACGTCTCAATAATTCCGGTTCTGGATCCTCGTCGAAGAAACAATCGAGAGAAGCATTCGTCGATAAATTTCTCCGTTTACTCAGGACCCTTTTATCCGTGGGGGAATTGCAACAAATTGTCTTCATAGTTTCCTTCTTTTTCGACATCGTTCGCCTCGCGAATTATTCTCAGCGAGTTCGATGAGCGATTTTTTTCTTCTCGTTATCGTTATTGTAATGATACGCGCATTACAATTATTGACGACTTGCCTTTATTGTTTATTTATATTTTCTGGAGTCTTCGTCAATCGCTGCTTCTCCAGTAACGAATTAATTTTATTTTACCATCCGTCGTGCAAGCCATAGATCGATTTCGATCGAAGAAAAAATCTCTTGACGGCGCTGGCCCCGCTGACCATCACGAGATTTTCTCGTAACGTTGATCGCAACATTTGGATATTTTTTTTTCCTCGATCTTCGTGAACGCTTCGATGGAGACGATAAAAAATAAATTTTCGCCGAATTTTACGATTGTAAAGAGTTTTCTAATCCATCTCTTTTTTTCTTCTCGCTTGCATCCCTTTTCGATTGAAATTCCCCATGCAATTAATCGATTGCACGATTATTTTCGACAGTCGTGTGTGTGTTTTTTCGTTTATTTTTCCCTCACGGCCTTTCGTGACAATGATGGCCTGATTCAAGCTCCAAAATCGCTGATGGCTGATCGAAAGTGTCGCTTTCGTCTCCACATCCTGACGCTGTAGGTTTCTCGCTATTGAGTCCTCACGAATTCTTTTCCGCTCGGTCGTTTTTCAGCTGTCACCGGCCATTCCTCGTTTCTGTAAATAAATCAAAAAATAAACAAACGTTAATAAAATTTGCAGACGCAGATTAAGAATTTTCGTTAATAATATTTTTATCTCAATAATTTACAATGTTTTCTTGTCTGAAAAATGAAAAATGAAAATTTAGAATAAAAAAGTCGATTTGAGGAATTTCACGATATTCGTCAACGATCAATCTACGAAAAAATGTGTGCACGAATAAAAAAAAACGAAGAATTTCACGCACGGTGTAGAAAAAACTCGTGTGTCCACGCCACAGAGATAACTTTAGTTTGATACATCGTATTATAAAAATTCATTTATCCGAGCATCACGCGACGAGATGGCGATAGAAAAAAGAATCGCCCAATTCGTATTGTACTACGCGTAGATAAATGTGTGTACACACACGTGTTCCGCGAATTTCGTTTATCAGTACACACAGGGTCTCTCGTGTTAATTGCGGATAAAATTAGTCGAGTGTGTTGGGCTTGGAAGACGTGTCTGGAATAATAGAAATATTTGAGAAAATGTTGAAGGCAATGAAAGCGAAAAATTTCGCGTAAAAATTATTCACTGGCCCTACAGTTGATAAAAATAAAATGAGACTCGCTGTAAACGATGCGATTAATTGGTGAAAGGAATTTTCGTACGAATTTTCGAAATTCCAGAGCCTTGTGGATGAGAAGGATCGTTTGAAAATTGGTCAAAAATTCTATATCGATTAGAAAGTTGTTCGTCGTGAAAAAAACATGTGAAAAATGTAAAAAAATAAAAAGAGATGATAAACGGAGGATGGAAAGTCCCATATGTGTGCCTGTGAATGCCGGAGAGTTCGTCGAGCTCTGCTTAAGCTCTGCAAATAATAATACGTCTGGCCACGTGGCTGTTTTATTTAGACGGGAGAGTCGTTGGTACGATATCGTTGATGATCTCGTTGTCGCCGAAAATTCTCTCGATTATACGCGCCGCTCGAGTTTCTCGTTTCAAGAGCTTTTCTGCGTCTCTCGTAACGTCGCTCTTGACGTCGTAGTCGTCGTAGTCGTCGTCGTCTTGGTCCCGCCTAACTCAACGATCGATTCCCGTGTGCGACGCTTCTAAAAGCGCGAGGACTAACTGCGACGACGAGACGAACTCGTGCCTCGAATACCCGAATTACTTACATCGAGTTCAGCAAGCCACAAACAAGAAGAAACTAATCGAAAAAACGTTCAACCGACAAATACCAACTTGAACAACTTGCCACGAAAATTCCAAGTGCATCAATTCCTCAAGGACACTCGCGCACGAGTTTGAGTGAATCATGATTTTCTCTCCTGCGAACGATAATGACTCCCTAATTATTGCTGTTTGCACTCCAGCTGTCGAGGAATTGCCTTAGAGAATAAAAATCGGTGAACGTTATCGCAAGCACAGTCATGAATCATTTTAATTCGCGATGTATAAAGATTACGATTACGCACGTAGAAACCTTCGGCATGATTACAGCAAAATGACTTGCGAAATAAAGAGTGATTCACTGTATTTTTTTCATCTCCCTCTGGATAGAAAATTATAGCTATATATAGATGGCGATAGAGCGACGAGCATCAGAAGAGAAAAACGTGAGGAATTTGCTGCGATTATCACTCTCTAGCGCGAGAAGAAGAGAATGTGTGCATCCCGTTGGAATAGTTTAAGAACGAGCATAAAATCTCTATTAAACCTACACGAACATTTTCGTCCGAGGCCTCGATATCACGTGGACGCACAATTTTTTTTCAGACAGACGTTTTTTTCACGCGGGTTGTTATTGAGATTTACGAAATACCGCACGCAGCAGCAGCATCCGGGGACAAAATAAATTTAGTTTACGAGGAAAGACAAAGTGCGTGAGAGGAAAAAACATTCGGTAGCCGCGGAAAAAGAAAAAGAAACGGTTGTTGCGCACCACAAAAGCTCAAACCACAAGAGTATAATAACTAATTCCGTAACGACAGCGTCGCGACGACGATGACTCTACCCACAAAGCTCAACGACTCTCTACCCTCGCCAAGACTCTTTTGGTTTTACCTCGCTCTTTTTCTTCTCTTGCGTCCTTCTTTGCTGGCTTTGACTACGAGCAACTTGGTAAACTAATAGGTAAACGGGATAAGAGAGGGTAAAAAAAAAGTTGCACGTACGAGTGGGAAAATAAAAAAGAATCAGATCATCGTGTGGACGGAGAGGGTATGACGCGTGGATGATTCGAAGGGTCAAGTACCATGATACGATTAAATACAAAATTCTCTTAATAAAGAGAGATGATTGATTTATTGCATTTAAAGGGGTCAAAGCGCCGTTCACGATCACATTCCATCTCGTTCTCCCTCTCTCTTTCTCTTCTTGTCCCTCATCGCCAGTTTCATGCTCCATCGCCAGCTCCGATGCGAAGGAGTGAGAAAAAATATGGCATCCTATACAAACTACAAGAATATACTTATTTAGTTCGATTAATCGAAGCCCCGCTGTGGCTAATGAAAAAATAATATTCTGAACAAAATTCGGTCCATTTAATTGCTCAATTTTCCCTCGTGGTAGCAAAGCTGATGGAAAATCGCTATCAATTCTAATACGAGCCTTGATCCGGGCCGATATAATTTTAATGAATTTATCGAAAATGTATTTTCTCGTCATTATTGACAATAAAGTCGTCATGATTGTGTTATTTTTATTCGCGAATGCAACTCGTCGAGGATCTTTGCGAGAAAGAGAAAGGAGAGAGTGTTAATGGATGTTCGGAGAGTCATGACGCTCGATGTATTTTATTATTACTTTTTTTCTTTAAATACTTTCGGACCACACGTGTCATATCTGTTTTTGTACGACGACGAAATTCTCAGTGTGCGAGTTTATCCAGACGAATCGGTCTCACTGGGCAATCAATGCGAATTCCTCGAGCTATTATATGGCCTTTAAAAGATTGACTATTTAACCCACCGTTTGCACTCTTAGCTGATGCTTCTCGAGAGACTACTTACAATAAATACGAATGGCGACAATTATTTTTCAGAATATGAGCCTCTGCTGGGAGCTGAGCCAATCGTGAGATGTTGGTGTCATGGTTATTTATTTATTTTTTATTTATTTTATTTTTTTTACACCAAAATTTGTCGATTTTTTTCAAAATCCTTATGGACTCGGGAAGAATTCTCAATTTGTATTTAAATAAATTAGCAACAATTAACGACCAACGAAAATGATTGCGCGGGAAAACAAGTCAAATTCCTTTTACAGCAGGCAGGCTTAAACGACGCATTAATCGAGTCACGAATGGAATTTGAGAGCGTGAGAGTCACAAGTAGGTCGAAGCTGGCGCAGAACGCCCTGTATTTTTATACTTATCAAAAGTGATCGTGGCTAATGAGGACCGTATACAGGCGAAAAAAAAAACAAACTAAACGACGAAAAAAAAAACGTACACCGCGACAATTCCAACTCGATCGATTGATTTCCAAGGACATTTGATCGCTAAACGCTTCTAGTCATCAAAAGTCCCCTATACCTTACTCCCACTTCTTGTTATTCTCTCTCGAGCAATCGGTCACACGATAGAGAACATTATAACACAACAACACTATCAATCGAGTCAAAATTACGAGAAATCGACCAACCTCAAGAAATTCTTCACAGGACGATAAACAAAAAGTAAAACGCACGATAAAACGATGATCGAAACGAGAAACACAATTTTTCCGAAACAGCTAAGAGTATGTCAACACGAAGTTCGTAGGCAATAAATTTTAGACGTGAAAATGTCAAAATTTTCGTATAAAATTGAAAATTACAAAGAAAAACCCTATAAAATTGTCAACTTCTACTGAAAATCGCACAAGATAAGACGATAATCAAGAAATTCTTCACAGGACGAAAGACAAAAAGTAAAACGCACGATAAAACGATGATCGAAACGAGAAACACAATTTTTCCGAAACAGCTAAAAGTATGTCAACACAAAGTTCGTAGGTGATAACTTTTAGACGCGAAAATTGAAAAATTCTCGTATAAAATTGAAAATTACAAAGAAAAACCCCATAAAATTGTCAACTTCTATCGAAAATCGGATAAAAAAAGACGATAATTTTGTTCCTAAAAGCACTGAAAAGAGAATTTTGTTGAAAAAGATGAATATTTTGTTGGATACCTTCAACTAAACGTTTTTTTTTCGAAAAATCATGAAAATTTTGTCATTTCAGGAAAAAAAATTCTGGAAAATCTTTCCGGAAAGAAAATTTTTGTCATTCCAATCGTAAATTTTGCTGAAAGTTGCGTTACAAATAAAAAATATTGTGGAAATAACGAAAATTTGAAAATTATCCCAAAATATTTAGTCGGCTGTATTCAATAAAATATCGACGTTTTTTGAAAAAATTGAATTTTCAGTGAGTGTAGAAAGCTTGTGAGAGACAGAACGTCGCAAGAGCGATCGTATCGTAGAATGAGATTAACTACTTCGATAACGATGAAACGATTTTACTCGCTTTTCCCAAATTTTTCCAGTTTTCTTACATTTGTAACTGACACTAAGATTGCGGCAAGGAATTTTGTTGATTTTTTTCTTTGGATTATTGAGGAGACGAGAAATTACTGTTTTGTTTTTCGTAAACAAGTGAGGTAAACGTAATTGAACAACCTGCAAGTGTTGGATGAGTAATAAACAGTTGCAAGTTGAAGAGGGCTCTCGCGAGGTTATGACGATTTTAACTAGAGTCGCACGTGTTGGTGAACATGGGAGAAAATGAAACATGGAGGGAGAGGGAAGCGGCTGGAACGTGGCACAGAGATCGACCTGGGAAAGGAATTCGAAGTAGTCTATAGTGATACACGAGTCGAGACGAAAACGTACGTGGCATTCGGAGGCGAAAAAATGAAAACATTATGAGAATGAATCAGAGTGAAGGAAAAACTGTAGGAAATAATAAAATGGAGGAGAATCGAGTGAGAATGTTTAAATAATTTTGAGGATCACGTGGACGAGAAATGTTTCGACGTACGTGTCGTCGAGGCAGTCGAATGAGAGTGTGTAAAAAGGATAAACGAGGTGTAATATTGCGAGTGCTTTGTAACTAATTTGCCAGGAGAACAGGAGCGTTAAGAAAAAGCAATAACTCGGAGATATTGTGTAGAGGATCCAGGGGGGGGGGGGAAGCAAAGAGAAGAAAAAAAAAGAAAGGAAGGATGAATGATCGAATTAAGGTGGAATGTCTTATATAGAAAGATAAACAGTGTTGGTAACACGACAGAGCAAGGTAGACATGGAAGGAGGATATAAATATATAGCACTGTACAAGGCATTTGTACAGTGCTTGGGAAGTTCCTAAGCGACGAGGAGAGCAAAAGAAGCGATAGCAAGAAATAGAGAAATAAAGAGGGCGAGAAGGAGAACGACTTGTGCTGGTCTGATCTGCACGAGATCTCTCCGCTAGTTGTCTCGCGGACTGCGGAACTCGAAGGAAGAAAGGAGATTCGGTTAAAAGAGGAGAAGAGGGTGGGGAGGGGGAATGAACCCTCTCTTCCCCGAGTTGAAACAGGGACGAGTTTAGGCATGGCAAAACCGATGAGAGAGAAACGCATCGGCAGCAGAGCAACGAGTTCCAAACGCTTTGCCAGTAGAAGTTACAGAGCGCAGTGGTGGGGAGGGAAATATAGACGCTCGCGAGCAAGAGAGAGAAAGAGAGAGAGAGAGAGAAGGAGGAGAGAGAGCCTTCATTCACGAGAGTCGGTTCTACTACGCGCCGAGCTCGGTCGCTCGTTCGCGTCGCGTCCTAAGGGGAAAGGGAGGGCAAGGGGCGGACAGAATCGAAACGGTGGAAGGAACGAGCGGTGGAGAAAGAGGCTGTATACGAGACACCCCCTCCCTTCGCACTGTTACGAACGATTTTGACGCGATGCTGCGCACTGTGTGCGCTTGCCGATGGTGCATTGCCGCCGCTTTTATAGTACTACATAGTACGGACCAAATGCTTTACGTACATACCAGCGACGCTCACTCGTAGCCGCCTGTGAGAAAGCAAGACGCCGCACAGAGTGAGACAACCCCAACGTTTTCACCATTAAAAAATACGCCGCGCACACGTTCTCTCCTGCTTCTCATCAACAATTCCCCATCCTTTTTTCCTTCCTCCAAACTTTCTGTTTATTTTTGTCGCGGCCATTAATTATTCGCTTTGTTTCATGTGCACGCTATATCGCCATTTAGCGCTCGCTCGTTTTTATACACAAATCCTAAGAATTCATATAATTTCGTCATTATCGTCCAACAATAGACTCCAGATTTTCACAACTTTTTCTCCCCCCCCCCCCCACCCCGCTATACGAAAAAAAAATTCAATTCTCCCCCATTTATTAAGCGAATAAAGCACGCTGCACATTCCTGTCGTGACAAAAACTCTCGAAACTATTTTTTTAGCTCTTTTGTAACGAGTTATTATGAAACACCGTGAACGCCGTAATTACCATCTTTATTTAGCTCGTCAGTCGCTATTAACTTGTTTACGTCGAGTCTCACGCACTCGCAAATATCGTACACCTTGGCACAGGTTATTTATGTTGACGTCGTGAAGAAACAACGACGATGCAGGGGGTTAACGGCAGCTCGTTAGATATATAGTTGCCGATATATTTCTCAATTACAACGAAAATTCTAAAATATATCTCGAGAAATGTCTTGCGTAGATATCGCGGAAAATGAGAGAAATTTTGTGCCGAGAAAAAAGCGGCTAATTGTTGTAGAAAAAGTGTGGCGCAATAATGAAAAACTGACCTCGGTCGAGGCCGCCGCCGAGCTCGGGAGATGGCCGGAGGCACACAAAGCGGAGCTCGCGCGCACCGATGGCCATCGGTCAATAAATTCCATTTATTTCTAGAGAATAATGATGTTTGTAAAATGCCAATAAAACGACAAACATCCTCGTATAATCAGAGTAAAAATATTTTTAAAAAATCGCTAAAAGCGTCGATATCCACTATAGCGAATCGAGTTGCGAGCAGAAACTTTGAATTTGAACGTCAACCGTGTAAAATTCACAATCAAATTTCCCCTTGTCGTATTCCATTAAATATCGCACAGTGTCTATTTATAGTTGGATAGAAAATTGGATATTTTGTGCTGTTCTCCTCGTCTTTCGCCCAGCCGCGATTCATATGGACAGGAATTGACGCGAGTAAACAATAGAGAGGGACTCTAAATGTTTCCAATGTTGGACGTAAAAATCACAGATACACACAAACATATTGAATGTTTGTGTATATGCGCATAAATAACGTATATGTCATACGCGACATATATGTGTGAAATGATATATGTATACGTAATTGTACAGATATACGAGGATAATGGAATAGAAAGAGTGAACACACGTCGAGGGGCGAAGCTTCGCTACACCACACGTAGCAAACAGCAGCACGAGACTCGTTGTGCTATTTCTGACTGCGATCTATACATAGTGTCAACGGGATGACTCTGTGTTTATACATATATATTTCGAGATGTGTACTCATACAGGGACGAACAAAATGACACGGTTGGAATAGCACGAATAGTAGAATACTCTCGTGTCGAATAATCAAAGTTCAAACAATCAGATTTCAGTTTAATTGTAACAGATTTAACAACCAAGTTAGTAACTAATATGAAGTCGATTTTAAACGTGGTACGTGTTTTCGTCCCAATTATTTCGTGTGGGAAGATTTTTTTTTTTTTATTCGTAAGAATCATTAAATTTTCGATACGAACTGATTGGCTGCGTAAAAATTACTCGGGCCGTTGCTCTTCTTCGGGAGGTTCTTGGATTTGTAAAACTTAATTAATGGATGCAAAGGAATGGATTGACCGATCGGTGGCTCGAGGAAGAAAGTCGCGAATTAATAATTCAGATGTCCAGTGGGAAATTGTGAGAATGTTTTGAAACTCGAGTGTTTTTCTTTTTTTTTTTCATTCTCGTCGATGGATGTTTTTATTTCTCGTGTATTTTTGTTTATTTAGGGAAAAGTGTGAAACTGATTAATTCGTGTCTTGAAATACAAGTTCGTTGACTATAAATAAATATAAAATCGGGGCGTGCGGGAAATGGCGAGAAATCGCCCACGTAAGGAGACTTCTCGGCGAGAGTGCGACGAGATAAATGTGTAGGAAGGCGGAAAATTCGTGAGATGGAGAACCCTTAGGGGGAAAGAGACGGCATTTATAGATAGTCGGAGTGTTCCGTTTATAGAACACATGAGAGAGAGAACGAGAGAGGGGGAGGGGGAGAGCCGGTGATCGCGAAGAGCGCGTGTGTCCCGGTCGAGTCACCGGACAGATCGGGCGCATCATTGGGGCTGGCCCCGACGACGAAGCGTCTAGACTATGCGTTTTATAAAGCCTTTTTCTATCTCTTTCTCTCACCCTGTAAAACCACAACCGACCAACTGACAGACGCGACAGAGCCCCGAGAAAATTTCGTCGATCCGTTATGTCTGGCCTCTTTTCCTCCCTTTCTCTCCCCCCCCCCTCCCCTCTCCTCTCTCTCTCTCTTTTTCTCTGTTCCCTTCTGTTTCTCTCACTCTCTCCATATTTCTCTCTTTCTCTCCTCCAATATTGATTATCTCACGAATAATTGACACACTTTAGGACCTTTCAAACAAAAATTCATCTCCCCTAAAAATTTCATCACATTTCTCTATACAAATATATGTGTCATCGATTAATTGACGTTTGGACTAAAGAACTTTTCAACGATTTTACAATTATTTTGTAACCACTTTACATTTTTAAATATTCCGTATTCCGAATTTTCGTATTCCGAACCAGCATTTCGTAAGAATTGAAAGAAAATTTTGTTCTCGTTGTCGCAGTCCAGCAGCTTTTTTTTTTTTTATTATTTTGGAGAGCGAATTGAGTATTTCTCGATTTTACCCGAGAATCGCAATAAACGTCAAGTATAAATAGTCGTTGATTTTTTTTCCACATTTTGCCAAAATAACTCGAGTGTCTGGTGGTCGAGATTTTACGATTTTTTGACCAGAGTCTCGGGGCTCAGCGAATGGTTAAGGGTCCAAGAGGGGAGAGAGTGTTTGTCACATTATTCCGATGTTAGGGGCCAAGAGGTCAAAGCGAGATCGGGTGAACGAGAAACGGAGAGCTCGCTTGGCCAATATTATATACTCGAAGGCTTCACCGGCTTGTAAAAGGCAAGCGCAGAGCGAAGTGCATATAACACACTTCGTTGGCGATGTGCTGCGGGCTCTTAAGCGTTACAAGGCGAAAGTCACCGCGAGAACCAACACCAGCGGCGGGCGATATATATATCTATACCAAAGTGATTCCGATGTTGAATCTTGTGGTATTGAAGTTATCGGAATGTGGTACGAAACTTAGTGAATCATCGATCGAAAAATCCTCATTTTATTGAATCCTCGTCGCCGAGTGATATAAGTAACGACGCTTCAAATCGCAAAGACTGAGCTTTAAATGTTTATAAAGTTATATACCTTTCGCGAATGAGATTTCTGGCATTTAGAATGGCTGCCGCGTTCAGGTTCTCGGATACGTTGAGATTTATCACGTTGCACTTCTTTTTTAACGTGACTGTATTCGTGGACAAAAAAAGTCCCTCCGCTTCACGTATATATATATATATATATATATATATAATTGTATACGGGGACAGTGGGGACAGCTTCGTTTTCTTCGGTCGTCTGGTTCTCAAGAAGGCTGGGAACCAGTTTATGCTATTAATTGTTTGCACATTCAATTTAGGTCCAAATTATCGAGCAATTCTCTAACAGTTTTTCATTCTTATTCCGTGTCTTTAATTTTCACTGCCCGAATGAATAAATGACTCTGAAGTTTGCAACTCTGAGATGCAACGAAAAATATTGTTTCTCTTAATGATTTATGGAATTTTTAAAATCATGGCTATTTTTGTCTAAACGGAATATTGAATAATAATTACGAGCCTTGCTGAAGAAAACACCGAATTCCGTTGCATTCCAACGATGCAAATTTCCACAACATATAAATAATTGCGTAGATCTTGAAAAGGAATCCCAAACAAAGCCACAATTCAATTTTCATGGAATAATAATTTTGCGGTAAAGGAAGAAAATCCCATTACGAACGGTGGGGCTTGAGTGAAACGTAACGCGAAGGGGAACAGCATAAATTGGGTGTTGGCTAATGTAAAAAAAAAACGTTCTGGAAATTCGATAGAATTTTCGAAGATCGAAGATCGAATCGAGGATTTTAAGGGGAAAGGGACAGTTGCCTGCTGCTCTCGACTCGCTTCACCAGTGGCTTCTCAAACAGGGTAGCAAGTATTCACAGCGAGTTAAAAATGGAGGCAGAACACTATACACATGCAGCGTTCACTCTGCTTCGCTTTTTCTGCGGCCGCAGGATCGCTCCGCGGTTACAGGAACGCCGCTTCGATTCCTCTTCTCGAAGCCCACCATTATAACTCCAGCAACGTATTGGCTGTTCGCGACCACTCCAATCTTTTGCTCGCCTCCCTCCCGGCCCTTTGCATCCTTCGTCGATACAAAGTATCGTAAATTCGCGGTCTGATCGGACGTAAAATTTCGCAGACGCACGAGACATTTCTCAGGAGACTTTGGATGATAAATTTTTACATGATAAATTTTTCCCGAACGAAAAAATAATCGTAAGAGCTGATAACAGGATCTTCGAAATTCCAGCTTGCCAAAGTCCGTCAATCGTCGATTAAATGTTTACATTGAAGGAAATACGCGATCGCTTTTTCAAAAGCACTTTTACGATTGAATGATGTTGCCGCGCGTTTGCTCGGCGAAAACGACGTTTCTAGTGGTTTTGCCTTCGCACCTTTACTACAGATTATCAAATAGAATATTCAATTTTGTCAAAACTCCATGTTACGACGGTTTAAGCAATTTTTTTCCGTTTTTACGTTCCGTACGACTTTAAGTTTGTTGCTCCAATCTTGCTAGAAGAAGATAGGAGGCTAGTGGAGAGACGAAGAGAGAGACGGAGGGAATACTACGCAGTAGCACGACATAACCGCGAAACTTTCCTTTCTACTCGAGTTACCTCTGCGAAAAAGATTGGAAACTCGGTTGACGTAGTTCTCATATCTCAGTACGTATACGTATTGAACAAGGCTGCGAGCAATATTCGCAACATTTTGACCTCAGACTCGTTCAACGAGGCCGACAATGACGTTTATATCGAAATTGAGGAGGATAAAAAAAGGTTTGGATCTCGAATGAGTAGAAAAAGATGAATTTGTTGTGGGTCCGAGTGAGTCGAAGGTCGGCACGGGAAAATCTGATTGAAAATGGTGCTTGCGATCAAAATAATTAATCGACGTCATTTGATCGCTAATTTTTCTTGGCGTCGGAGGTTTTGCGGGTGTCGACTCGAGGCACTCGTTAGTGTAAAGCGAGTGAATGGAATTTAACGGCTCATTAACGTGGCGTCGCGAATTGTTTTGTGCGGCGTTGAATTATTAGATTTTGAGAAAAGATTGGGGAAGAGAGAGACGAGCGAATTGTATAAATTTGCCGAAAGAAAATGCGAGACGCGAAGCGAGAGCAGGGGGAGAGGAGAAAAAAAATGGTTATGACGTATTTGAAGAGCGTGGGTGTGATGGTAATTCATGCCGCGTGGATTGTTCACTAGCATGAAATGAGAACCCCTGCTGTCTGAGGGTGGCTGAGTGAACCAGGGCGTGGGTGGATTATGCAAGTGGCAGGGGGTTGCGGAAGAGAGACGGAACGAGCGGCGCGGAGGAGGCAAGTGGGCGAGGGCGGAAAAGAGGGAGGACCGAGAAAGAGGGAAAGCCGAAGGGAGGAAGGACGCGGCTCATGATACTACGCCGCAGCGCGTAAAAGGGTGGCCGATCGATGACGGCCAAAACATTGCCACATGCCCGCATCGCGCGCGCTTCACGTCGACTCCATCGCGCCGCGACCTCTCTACGCTTTTCGCGGCGTTACCATCGCGGCTCCACCGGAGAGGAGAGAATGACGCACGTAATTGCGCATCTGTTACAATTTACCCAAAATCAAAGATAAACTAACCAATATATATATAATAACTTTCGGGTCTAAATGACCCGGAAAACTTGGGCATACTGTTTGGACATAAAATTTGCATGATTATTGCACAATCGGACATTCAGGATCTTTAAAAAAAAACCTGAAGAAACGCAGCTCTGCGAATTTTCGGTCACTTTTTCTGTCAGAGTCTTGTTGCCAGTTTTATTGAATGACTTGGCAATAAACAATTTTTATTTTTATTTTATACGCGCATGAAAAAGCTCCTAATAATTTCTGCCTCGAAAAAATCGACGCTGGACTCAAAAATCCTGTGGCCATTCCAACTTTTGCACGACGTCATTGATTTTTCCGCAAACCTTTAAATTCGCGAATCAATTTTTCTCTCAAACTCAGAATATTTCTGGTTGTGATTTATTTTCATTTTATTTACCTTCGCGTTTTGTTTTCGCTTGCTCACTGTTGAATGATTCCCTTGGGTTTTTCAGCGATGTTGTTGTGAAAAAAAAAAATTTGACTGAGTAACTTGCAACAAGAAAGATTGAAAATAGCAGTCAAAATGATAAAAAAAAAAAAAAAAGCTTTCCTTGTTGGACACGTGCGAGGCTAAAGTACCGTTCATCAACCTCCAAAATGACATCTTTTCCCCCTTTCATCTTCTCGTGTATCTCATGTGTGTTTGCCCTCCCGAGAATTTTAAATCCGTCCATGTCAACCGACAATGACACGAGCCCCGTGCAGATGATGATGGCCAACAATAACACGCATGTGCGCCTCTAACGACGCACGACACCACCGAGGTCACAAGGGTTTGAGCAAAGAAGCGATACTTTTGAGTGCTGTCCCAACGAATTCATGCTCTTTTCGCGAAAAAAAACTTACAAACGAGATTAATTCGTTATTGACCTTCCATTATCGCGATCATTCCTTCGTAATAATCGCAGAAATCAATTTTTATACATGAAAAATAAAATTTTTCCAATTTCCCCATGAGAAAAAAGTTCGCAACGTTGGAATGCAACGAAAAATATTTCGTTTCATCGATGATTCGTTTAATTTTGAAAATTATCCAAGTTTTTCGAGCCTACATACTTTTTGGGTCGCGGAAATCGATCGCTTTAACCTCGTAATTACATTCCGCATTTAAATAATGAGATCGCCGCAGAAAAAAAATAATTTCGTTGCATTCCAACGATGCAAACTTCAACGTCATCATTTTTTGCTTTTTTTTTTTTTTAGAGAAGGAAAATTAGATGCCAAGGCCATTAACTGCCAAATAATGAGCGACAGATAATTGTTGGGGTAAAAACGACCCGGTATGTACTCGAAGATTAAATTTAATGAGCAATGATTCGTTGATCGTTTCGACCATTATTCTGCAATAAAAACAGAATGGAAACGATTGAAATAACGAAGAACGTTGTCGATTCATAAAATAATGTTTAGTGTGTACCGAACGATATGTTGCGACTGCGATACGATACTTTTTTTCACATATTTTCTCGACAGCTCGCGCCCGTTTTGTTATCGGCAGGAAATCGAAATTTCAAAAGCCCTGCGGGGGACGTTTAACTGTTTCGTAATAATTGCCACATTTGTTGAATTTTCTCGTAATTATGATTTGACTGTAAATAAAAAAGAAATGCCTTGGATTGTGTTGATGTTGTTACACAATTTGTGAAACGGATGTTTACTTACGCAGGCAACTGAGTACGCGCGTCACAGTTGCAAGAAGATTGTCGAGAAACTGGAACGTAATACGAATCAACAAGTAATGTCTAAGCGTGCGTCTGTTACGATGGCGAGACTCACGAGAATTGCACAATAACCGTTGACAACGTTAACGAGCACGTGAAAAGCAGCAATTGTTTTGCAGCATCGACAGAATATAATAAAAAAATGGTCTAGGGCGAGACTCTCTGACGGATTGAATTCTGCTGGGGAGAAAACAGTGCGAGGAAAAATACGATGAAAACGAAATTTGAGCTCGTGTATGGCGATGACGTTTATTGTACGCGATTCGCACGAGGGGCCCCCCACAAAGTAAAAGGCTTTCAAAATTTATTTACGGAAAACATGTTTTCGTAATGAGGTGCAAGGGTATCGCTTGAGAGGGTTGGAAACGAACTGACGTTTCGAACACAACGCAGCAAATGCGTGAGGACGAAGATGGGGCTCGTGCGGTGACACGTTGCGAGGAATCTCGCCTCCGCAATTTTATTCACACCCTTTAAGACCCACGCGAAAACTTCACGACTATCCCACGTTCCAGAATATTTTCAAAGGAAAATCAGGCATCATATTGCAAAAGGAAGAAACGACAGACTGTGAAAAAATCAGAGTCGTCGACGAGCCCGTCTAAAAAAAATAAACCACTGAAATGCATTAATTTGCAGCTTAAAAAAAAAACTTAAAGACTGAAATTTCCGCTGATCAATCATTTGAAAGAAAATTCTTGAGTTTTCCAACGGCGCAGCGACTTCGACGCCACGCAACAAAAAAAATTGCAACTAGCGATTCAAAACGATTCAGCAAAACTTAAAATAAACCAAAAGTTTATCCGGATAACGATCCGTTAATCTCATTATTTTGAGAGATAAAAAAAACGTTGCACGCGTGCAAGTTTTGCGGCGACTAAGTCAGCGGAGCTTGTGCAGAAAGACAAGGACGATTTATTGTTTCTTTTACTTTGTTTCTAACTGGCACGTGTCAATCTCCATTTTTCGTATCACCATTATTTTTATTCTTCGCGCGCGAATTGCATTTCGGTGACGACAACTTTTTTTCCGGCAATGTTGATTCAAGCTAAAGTTGTTTTTTTCTCTCGTCACGCTGCGTTTTGCAAATTTTTCAGATTATTAGCCAACAAAGATTGCTCAAACGCGCAAACTCGTTTATCTTTTCGTTTATCCGGTAGAAAAATGTCGATTCGCCCGTTATCGAATCGAGTGTCAAATATGCGGAAGTTGATAATTCGTTGACGAGAAAATTGAGTTTGCAGAAATAATCGATCGAAATGGAATAAAAATAGTTAAAAAAAAAAGAAAGAAAAAGTTTTTGTAAGGGAATTCTTGAGATTTCGATGATCCAGTTGATTCATAATTCCATTAATGTCGGACGTTTATCAAATATTGATATCTCATCGGCTTAACAAAAGGAGGGATTTTTAAATGATTTATTGATCGCCATATATCACGGTTGATTATGACCCTTGAAATGTTGACACTCCTTTTACAATCGCACGTGTGACTATTTCGATCCTCTGGCTCTCGCACACACACACACACACACTCTTTGCTGGTGCTTGCTTGCAACTTATAGCCACTGGATGAAGAAAAAAAACCGTTGAAATAAACGGGGAGCACGCGACCCTCTGAATTATCAACAGTTCCGTATGGCGTCAAATGTCAAAAGTGATTCTCAAAATGTCTTTCTCGTGAGTATTATGACCGGGAATATTGAATTTTATTGGATAATGTCAAAGAGGCATTAAAAAAGGACGAGCGAAACGACTTTTTGCTACTGGCAACTCGACACCAAAATTGCAATAAAGCAAAATGATCATTTTGTTCATTCAGCTGTGAATAACTTGTCAATTAACGATATTAGGTCATTTTTGCATGGGACCTTTTAGGAAGAGGACGTTACGACGCCCAACTTTTGAAGGACTCATTTTTCGAAAAAACCCATAGCACAAAAAATAACTCGAAAAAAGTCGACTTTTTAGTTTTCCATTTTGGTTAATTTCCAAAAAAAAACAACTCCGAGAATGTAGAAAACTTGAGGACTGAACTTGAACTTGCTGTAGGCCCAAAGAACCTCTGCGGAAAATTTAGCGACGCTCGAATCCAAGTCTGGCTCGGTTTTACCGGCTATTTTGACAAGTGGCAAGTGGCAGGCAAATCAAATGTCAAATTTACAGTTTTATCACGGAGCAAGCTCACGTTGATCCACGAAACAAGTGGAAACAATTGGTAAATTCCAGCAGAGATTCCACGTCGTGTATTTTAAACGATGTTAATTTCTGGTACACTAGTTTCCAGGTGGATTCGTAATTCGCAGGCTTTATTTGTACAGCTCTCAACGACGGTGGGTTTATGTTGATGAGAATGAGGAAAAGTTTGGTATAGCAAGAGTAGCGAACGTATCATTCCATGGAGTGGTAATATCGTTAATTGGCAATTAAGCAGTTGGTAATAGGATTCCTCGTCTTGAAGTCCCCGGCACTAGTTCTTCACGAGTTTCATGTGAACTCTTAATGGTGCCTGTGCAATTTTTGCATACCAACGGTAGAGAAACGAAGGCAGAAAAGTTTGAGCATATTTCGGGTGGTGGGCAGGGGTCAAAAGTGGCCAATGGCTGAATATAAAGTCGTCCAAGTTCTGCGAATTAAATGACAAGTTTTCATAAAGATATAGTGTGGAGTTCCGTGGACAGCGAGTCTCGAAAAAAAGGGAGAATAAAGGATCGAGTGGCTTTGCAGTATCGCGAGTAACGTCCACGCCCAAGAAGCTTGCGTCGTCGACAT
Source organism: Diadegma fenestrale (assembly GCA_037043255.1). Lineage (NCBI taxonomy): Eukaryota > Metazoa > Arthropoda > Insecta > Hymenoptera > Ichneumonidae > Diadegma > Diadegma fenestrale. The sequence continues at coordinate 15,560,416 of CM073313.1, forward strand.
TGGTTAGAGTTGTCGAAGTAATCTACGAAGGCGAGTATCCAATTGGAGAAATCGCCTGCTTGATACGTGGAGAGAGAAGGAAGGGAACCGAAAAATGGCACGTACGGGAGCCCAAAAAAAAATCATGGCGGTTTGTTCTGTATTTTCGTCGCGAAATCGGTATTTCGTGTACAAAAGAATCCAAAGTAAGGGGAAACGGAACGAAGGAAAAAAATGAGAGTGCGTACATCGGAGGGTGTGCGATTGGCAGAGCGAGAGAGAAAGAGAGAGAGAGAGAGTACACGCGTTGAGCCGCGCGTGCCGAAAGCTCGCGCGCGGCTCATTCACATTTTGATGTGACCGGCCATGACCGGGCGTCACGTGGACGCGCACTCGTTTCCCCAGTTTGCCCCGTGGCTCGGGCCACCGACAAATACTCGCCGATATATCGCACACGCAAAACACAAGAATCACATGCCTCCATTACAGTTTTCGTCTTTTTTAACACTCAACCGATATAACTCGTGTCTTTGCCTTTGTATATAAACGTGCCTTAAACATTTACACGCCGTGAACACGTATCGAGCTCCGTTTTATCCTTTTTTTTCTCTCTTTTCATTTCTCCCACGATTCTTCTTCCTTGATGCGGTTGTTTTTAATCGCGAGCTATTATGCATACGTGCAAAAGCGAATACTACGAGCAACATATTTCTTAGGCGAGGTTAAAACGCATCGAGAAAGTTTCGAGGTCTTTCGCAGGCTTCGTTGTTAGACCGAATGGTGCATTTAAAAAAATTGTCTCTCTGGAAGAACCAGGCCACGATTGATTATGACGATTGAGTTATTTATGAAGCTGATGGGCTTCCTCGAAGGATTAGTGGAAATTATATTTTCTTCTATTTTTTGCTGCTCCAACGATCGAAACTTTTTCATTAATATTTTCCTCGTTTCGTCAGGGTTATTAAATTTGTGCTCGTACCGTAGGCAGAGTGTTACGGAGCGTGTGATTTCAGTCTCGTGCGATAGGGCCGTGTAAATATCCACAGCTGGACTTTTTCACTAGTTACAGTATTTATGGCTTTTTCCAGTAATCCCTTTTCTCTTTCTGTTGAATTTTTCTATACAGATGTCTCTGCTATATCGATCAGCACAGCAGAAAGCAAAAGAAATCGCTGAAACGCGACGAAACTGTGCGACCTCGGTCTTCACAGAGAGTTAACCCAAATCTATCATTTCATTTAATAGTTTTGACGTTTTTATCGGAATATTTCGTCAAACATATTTCAACATCGTCGAAAATTTGGATTCACTTTAATTATTGACATTTCTCTTTTCTTTCTCGAAAAATATCAAAAACGTGAAAAAATGTTGTTAATCGTTGAAATTATTGTTAATTGTGTAATTAATCGATGGAGAAACTTTTGAAAATCGATCATTTTAGGATTTTTTGATATTCAATTGTTTTTCGTGTCAATGATGTTGTTTATTTTTGTAATAAATTAATGAATGACTAAAGAAATGATATTTAATAGGGAAGGCGAAAAATAACTGCGTAGTATCGACTTATCGGATTTTCTGGGGAAATGATTTGGTTAACATTGGCTCAGCGGAGTTAAGGGCTGCGAAGGGTGGACCTTTGACCTCCGTTGACCTCGAGAGTAGGGTTCAACGTCGTTTTTGTCGGTTCCTTCGGAGCGTGTCTACCGAAAAAGGGTGACACTTGGTATCGTCCTTATTCGGATTGGTCGGCCTATGCTTGGCGTGAAAATTGTCTTGTTCTGCAGAGGCGGAGAGGGAGGCTCGAGAGGCACGAGGAAAAGAGACGCCCCGTGAGAAATCGATCCCGACCAACGTTTTCTGTGAGCTCTTCTCTCTCTCGCTCTCTGCTCCCACTTTTTCTCTTTCTCCCTTTGTATCAGGAGGTTCGGTGAGGTCGACGGACGTTTGGCGCCAGTGCAACTAAATAGCAAGGACGTTCGCGATGCGAGAGCCTTACTCCTCTCCTCCGCGCCCTCCCCACACACTTGTCGAGACCGCTATGTGCAACCACAAAGACAGAGAGCACAGAAAGACACAGCAGAGAGGGAGGAAAAAAGGGAGAATCGACGCCATGCGGCTTTTATTTCCTTCATTTCAATCTGCGCCGCCATACTTGCATGTGGCAAATGAAACTATGAAATCATCAATAATCCTTTAGCAACAGAATGAGCCTCCAATTTTTTCATCAACCGATTCATCGGCCAAATTTCGAGGGGGGACGAAAATCCTCGGCCTTTTTTTTCCAACTTTGTGCCCTCGAGCGCGCGTCGATATTTCAATTCGTGAAAAAAAAACAAACAAACAAATAAACATTTGAATCTTTTTTTTTTTCCTCCACGTGAATTTTGACGAGCATTTTGCTCGAGAGATCGTGGAGTAAATATAAAAAGTGACAGTGACCGCACGATGCATGATCGAGAGTCGAAAGAATTTGAGTCACACGTTCACCACTCAACGAGTTTATTCGACACATTGTCAGATAACAAACTTTCAACAGAGACTTTAAATCTCGTAGCCACTTATTAACGAGAATATATCGTATGTACTTGATACTTTGTTAGTTAATAATTATTGCGTTGAACAAGCAACGCGATAAGTGTTAAAAAGATAGCGCGCGGGCTAAGGTTTCAAGAGATTTGCACCTCGTGATAACTTGGCGAGCCACTTTCGCTCGGACTGAAATCAATTAGGAACTCCAGCCCGAGCGGGTCCACGACCGCATAGATTTTCATTCAGATTTCAACTCGCGCTTATTTCATCACGTTAAATCCGATTTTTTATCGTATTGATAACAAAAAATCAACAGACAGATTATGTCAGATTTACAAAACAAAGTTTAACGACACTGTTTTCAATTTTTCTTATCCTCCAATTCACGCAACGAAGAAAAATTTCGAAAATCCATTCCAGTCCAGACCGCAACACAATTTATTCCCGAGAATTCAATTTTTTTTTGTCACCAACAACTTTTGCTTCTGTTTGAAAAAAAAAAACAGATGCTCCTTCGTTGCTTTCGTTTCAAAAATCGTTGAATTCCTGTAAATATGCACTTTTTACCAAATTATCCAAATTTTATGGCCCTGAATGAATTTTTGACGAAAATTAAATGCCAGATAATTGTTGGGGTCAAAACGACCCGGTATGGACTCGAAGGGTTAATTGAGATGAATTTTAAAGCCCGAGGTAAATGAGATGGAAAATAAAGTTATCGTCCAAATTCACACCAATCGAATCCTTTGTAGACCGAGTACGAAAGAGTGTGAGAAAGAGAGCTGTGAGCGGGAACTCGAGAAGGCGTATCGAGGAATGCGGTGCTCGTTCTATAGGCAGAGCTCTCTTTTTCCTTCTTTTTCCTCTTCTTCTTCTGCTTCTTCTTAACCTTCTCTTTTTTCGTCGTCGTTGTCGTCTTACACTACAACAACATCAACAACAACAACTACGAAAATTCCTACTATTGTTATTATTATTACGACTATTACTACGACTACTTTATTTCTGTTGTTTCGGTTTGGTTACAGTCCACGTTCTATAACTTTGTACGAGAACACGTACAGGATTTCCGGTTTAAATTTTTCAGTACAGCGCGCAAGTGCATTCATGAATTTATGGAGTTTCTAGCATTTTTTTTGCATGCACTTCTCTTACTATTTTTGCTGCAGGTAAAAGTGTCGATTGGATCGAAGTGACTGGTTACGATAATGGGCGAAAAAGGATTTTTTTATGACTCTGAAGTTTGCATCGTTGGAATGCAACGAAATTCGTTTTTTATCCTTAGCGAACAAATGATCGATTTTTGCCACTCGAAAAGCATATTTGGGATGGCGTTGAATCAATAAATTTAAATATTTTTTGTTGCATTCCAACGTTGCAAACTTGAGCATCATTTTTTTTCTTGTAAATCTGAGATCGATGTGCATTGCGAGTTTTGAGCCTTCGAGTGCACATTTATTCGTCGTTTTCGTCGAAAAATAAACTTGGGGCCATAAAATGTGGACAATTTACTACGAAAAACGTCTCGACAAAAAAAAAAATGCATATTCACCGGAATACAACGATTTGAGAAACTCGTTGGGTCAGCTTGACCCAACATGCACTTATAAAATGTGCGTGCACTTGAAGGATTAAGGCGGGGTCTGTGTTGGGTGCGAAAGAGTTGGCCGAGGATCAAATTCTCATTTTTATCGTGTGAAAAATGACGTGCGAATTTTCTTCGAAAAATCAACGGCTTCGAGGAAAAAATTGCCGGTGGGTTTTTTTTTCAGACGAAACGCCTTTGCGGCTTGATTTAAATATCGCTTGTGCTATTGGGACACAGGGATAAATGTCATTCACCATTCTGACGATTGAAATACTTTCCGAATGGTGGAATGGACGAAAAAATTTTAACTGTGTCTTGAGACCCGGTTTTTCCACCTCCCGGTTTGTTTTATTTGCCGGCTAAAGATGCGCGAGTCTTGGCCCATAACCGACAGGTCGAGCGAACCTGGAGGAGGAAAAACCGGCCCTCGATCTGCTGGGAAATCATGCGCCACGTTGATGAGTGAGAAAAAATAAATTGGAAACTCTTCTGACGATTTCATTCAAAAGTTTGTCTCACGAATCGCCAAAAAGAAGGAAAATCCACGGGATGACATTAAATTAAAATTCAATTCTAAACTCGGTTATTTCGTTCGGGGGAGCATTTTTGTTCGGGACTGTCCAAACTACGCATTCCGCTAGAGCGAATGGGGAAGCTGCGCATGTGTCACGCGGCGGAGCCGACCACGCCGCACGAAATTCGAGCGAGTTTTGTTTTGAGCGAAAAATCAAGGCGAAAAACAAAATTCCAAATAGTGACCAATGGAAAATGATATTTTTAGCAAATGAGACAACAAGAACGTATTTATTTCGGGTTTCGTATGAAAATATCGTGTTTATTTTGTTCGGTTGGCCAGTCCGAGTCTGAGCTGCCGATTGACCGTCTTTATTCGCTCTCCGCGATGTAAAAAGATGGTGGGAAAAAAAATGGGCAAAGATTCGGGCATTGTTGATAGTCTCGATTGTAAAAGAGGCCGCCCCGCGTGACGTGTGGTCGAGTGATGGTCCATTGCGTAAACGTTCGTCCCAAAATAGAGGTCACACGATACGAGGAAGAAATATTTTTCCGTGCAAAAAAAACGGGGCGCCAATGAGAATAAAGCAGCGCGTACGAGTTGGAAATTTCACGGTCGAAATTGGAAAAAATCGCGAGAATAATAAAAATCGGAAACAAACTATTTATTCCGAATCTGATAGAGAAAAGCGCAAGTGAGAAGAGAAATAAAAATGAGATGGCAGTTTGTGGATTGACGCGAAACGCGGGCCAAGAAGCTTTTCAAATGCTTCGCGCTCGATAATTTCGAACAGCGCGATCCGCGTGAGACGTTCGTTGTACAGAGAAAAATACGCGCGTACATAAATATATATGTATACGACATCGGGACACAATGAATCTGGCACTAGAGAATAAACGGCGAGGAAGACGGGCGCGCGACGAACGTTCGAGATTGGTTGAAACCTCGAAATTCAATCAAAGAACGAAAAGCGAGCAGGAAAAAAAAACGGGGCTTTCGACGCCATTGTGAATAAGTTGCTGGTGAAAATAGAATGGCACTCGCGAGAAGACGCGGTTTTCAGCAGCCACTTTGGCGCTTTCGCCGCGTAAAAGAGTCAAAAACAAAGCAAAACGAAATACGAATAAAAAGGAACCCTTCTAAAGATGGTCGGAAGAACTGACCTTGAGCGAGCCTAACATAACCTCTCTGACGCGTTCGTGCGAAACGGAGCGCGCTCTTTTCACAAGATGCCAAGTGGGGTTCGCGGCTCGCACGAAACATTCGTCAAAAGAGAGGCAATAGAGAAAATGAGACAAACAAAATTTATCCGTTCAGTCCCGAAAGTTTTCGTACCGAAAAACCGTTCTCGCCTCCGCATCTTTTTCTCACAACAAAGATCGAACAGAGAAAAACAATTAGTAAAAAAAAAATAATGATACGAGGAACGAGGCATAAACGAAAATTCCTGGAATTAGGGGCCTCCGATTGTAAACAAAAGAAAATATCTCGATGGGAATGCAGGAGAACGAGTAGCACGTGGTCGAGGGACGCTCGACGAGCCGCCTCGACACTACCGCGCTTCATTTATATACACGCGCGCATATCTCTATATTTGTGTACAGATAGGCAAACAGAAACATGCAGACTAGAGGCCAAGGTATGCCAACTCTCTCGTGCCCGGCACTAAAAACACGAAGCATCTGTCCGATGCTAATATCCAAAGTGAGGCCCACTTTACATCAAACAAATGATGATGAAATATCTATCGCGGCAAGCGTCTCCTCAATGTGAGGTTAGAACGCGGCGCCCAGTCTCAACGCCTAACCGCACAAAAAGCATGAAAACCTCGGGATCCTACTACGCCCCGAATCGTCTTGCGGTAAAAGCGGCTTTGTAATTGAACGAATCGTTTTTTATTCTCAATCGAATGTCTCGGAACTCTGGCCATTCAAGTTATGAACGAGACACGATGGAGATAAAAAACGAGATAGTTTCGAGTGACCGATGAGACGCGGAGACTCCCGAGAGAAATAGCGTTCGATCTGTGTCGTACGACGTCGAAAAATAAAAATTCATTCAACGAAAAACAACTTGAAGAGAAAAAATGTCATCACTGTCGAATTTGCACTGGCATCGATATCAACAACGCTTCAATACGAATGACACGCAGAGAGAGAGAGAGAGAGAAAGCGCCGAAAAAAAAGAATGAGGCGTTGATTGCGCAAAGAGTCAAGCAGCTCGTAGAGCCTCGTCGTCGCGTCTTCTCAGCGGAGAAATACCGCCAAGTGCGCACGGACGGAGCGAGAAAGAGAGAAAGATGGCCTAACAGACTGTGAAGCGTGTAGTTGGGCTGTTGGCGTATGAAACGACGTATGCATGAGTTTACGAGCGTGCACTTTTCGACCGCAAATACTGCTGTTTTGATTGATAAAACTTTCCAAAGTATTGACGCATGCAAATCGTCTTTTCCCGCTTTTTTTCCCATCCACAATTTAAATAATTCCCAACGAGTAGTTACGCCGATCGATCTATAATTCAAGCTCTTTCAATTTGAGTTTCGAAAGCCCGGGTGAGGTAAAAACGCTGGAAAAAAAAAATGATGGCACGTGCCGGTCGAGGGGACGCAATTTGAGGTTATGTTGACGATTTGCCAGTAATTTGCGAGTTGATAGAAAGTTTTGATCGTAATAGTGCTCGGATTTTGGGGTTATGGTCATTCGAGACACGAGCAGGTTCGATAAATATAGAAATTAGCGAGAGCAGCATAAAGTGGAGAGGGAAAAGTAAAAATATGTGAAGGAGTCGGTGACGAGAGCATGTGGAATTATAAGAGGCTTGTGTATCCGTAAACTACCTCGTACTTTCTTGGGTTTTTAACGACAAAGTACATAGTAATAAAGTCCTATACATATGTATCCAAACGACTAAGAACAAAAACATCGTAACGGGCATTACTGAGAGCGTTAAATCGAGTCTTTTACGTCATTTTGTTTGCCAGTTATCGACGTGTATATACATGTCAATATAGATATACATACAAATTGGTTATAAATGTGTTTGAAGCCGGCTCGAAGTAACTCGAGGCGCGTCGGGACTATACGCTACACAGTCTAAGCGGCGGCGAGCAATGGCCTCGAGTGTGACGAGCGCCGCGTGTACGTAGCAGCAGCTTTTAATAGGTATATAACGCACTGAGCGACACAACTATACATCCAAGCACTATATACACGAACGTCCAACAAATATCCATGTCGCGGTGTACATCTATACAAATCTATACGAATAAAAAAACAAAAACAGCAATAGTTGACGAGAAAGAATGAATCGGGTTTCGAGAGGAAGAGAAAGATATATTAGCGAGAACGTCTCGGTATCTATTCGCCACAATACAGCACAGTAGAGTACATCGAAGCAGGGGGGCCCGGTGTCTCACGAAAGCAACAAAACAAAACGAAAAAACCCAAATCGTCGCCGCGACGTCATTGACGAATATACAATGAAGATACGAGCGAGAAAAAAGAAAGAAACAATTCGCCTTATTTTTGCCATACTCGTTCGTTTCTACGAGTATACAAACACGTGCAGGGGCAACAAACCTCGAGAGATTGTGAACGAGAAACGCAAGAAAAAAAAAACACATACACAGGGGGGGGAGGATGGCATCTGCCGAATTGTGTGTTACCGGAAACTCCATTTCTTTTTTTTATCCACACACACACACACACACGTACGAACGATGTTGCCGGTTTGCATGAGAAAAATATGCCGAGTGTCGAGAAAATAACCGATCTATCATTGGCCCTAAAAACAAATAAATGAATACACACGTAAACATGTGTATGTATTCATATATATAGGCATACATGCACACATGTTCGTGTGCGTGTGGATCTGTGTGTAGCGGTGTAGGCTTGAAAAACAACATTGCGGTACACAAGAGATACACCCGGCGTCGTTGTGCCTCCTTGTATCACACACGACGTTCCTGAGTGGCGAAAATATACGCGGCGGCGTCGTCGTCGTCGTCGTCGCGGCACAGTGGTAGTACATATTATTAACACAGAGATAGAGCGTTAGGGGCGGGTGGAGGGCGAGGGGGAAAAAAGAGAGAAAGGAGAAGAATATGGGAATAGAAGAGACGAGAAGGCGATGGAAGGAAAAGAGATAGCGAGCGAGGCAGGGACGAAGGATTGAGATAGAAGGAACGAAGAAGAGAGAGAGAAACCACGAGGGATGATGGAGGACGAGTGAGACAGATATATCGAAAGTGTGACAAGGGGTCGCAAAAGGGAAGGGGGGGCCGGCAGGGGAAATGGCGATGGAGGGGAAGGGAGGCCAACGAGGCATCGAAAATGGAAGGGGAAGGGGGTAGACGATGCGGTGTCGGAGAAGTGAGAGATAGATGGCAAGAGAGAGAGAGAGAGAGAGAGAATGAGGGAGACGAAGGTATAGTCGAGAAGTCACTCACCGAGAGAGTCCGAGCGAGACGGCACGCCGTAAACCGAAAATTCCACAAACTACGCGATAGTAGCCCAATTGAAAGGAGGGGAGGGAGACGGGGAGGGGATAGAGGGGGTTGGGGTTTCGTGTACTTGGTGGTCAAGTAAAGTGGGAGGGCAGGGTTGGTTTTTATTCAGCCAATTCCTCCAACCCCGAAGTGGTTTGTTTATATGGATATATTCGCTTTTCACAATAACAACACACGCACTATCCGTAACGTTTTATTGGAATATTTTGTTTCTTCTTCATATAGTATATTTTTACGCACACTACACTCTTCTCACGGGCAGCAGACACATTTTTATATATACGGTAATGCCGAGACGACGCGGGTTAAGTGGAAAAAAAAATAAAATAAAAATTACACACTCATCATCCACCCTGTTTGTTGCGCGAGCTTTGGCTTTATCTTTTATTGTTATTTCCACGGATTTTTCGTTATTCCTCGCAGGCGCGCGCTCTCGTGGCTATCGGGCTCCGGTAAGAATTTAATGGATCGTGTGTTTATTTTCCCACGTGGAAATTTCGTGGAACGCGTGGAAAAAAGGGTCAACAGACTCCCCGTAACGGTGAGGGACGAAATAAATAGTTGATGAAAATTATAACGCACCACTAGAGCACAAAATACGTCAATTCTTAACGATGCACAGATACATATCCTCACGAGTGGCACACAAGTTGTTTACTAGAGCTCCGAGCACCAGGCAGCACCACGCCATGCCCCCGTGAGTGTGTCTCAGCGGCGGCGATTCTCTCTCTCTCTCGCTCCCTCGTTTTTCCTCTCCCTCCCTCCTGCCCCTCCCTCCCTTTACCGTCTTTCTCGCGCGCGTTGCCGCTTCCACTTCTCCCCATGCTCCCCCCCCCCCACTTGCTCCCTCTACTCCTGTATAAACATATATATTTGCCTCCTTCTTCATTCCGCCTTCTTTATCGTTGCATCTTTTTCTCTCGCACTCTCTTTCGCCGCGGCTCGTCGAGCAAAACAAGAATCTGCGCGATCGCTTTCTGCGCAACGGCGCACCTTCCGAAACGAGTTTTCCCACGGACGGATGGGGAACCCCCGGTGGCCCGGACCTTCGTTCGATTACCACCGCCAATTCTCCGTCCCGACTCTGTGGTGGGTTGCGGGCCCTCGACGTCCTCCTCGTCGTCTTCTTCCTTCTTCCTCTTTTTTTTCTTTTCTTTTCATTATTCTTTGCCTCCCCTCGCGACCGTCTTTACCCGTCTTTTTCATTCCTTACTGCCGTGACTAGAGTCACGCGCATTCGCGCCTCAACGCCGTCTATATTCACGCACTTGTACTACATACGAAGCATGTGCTTACATACATACACATATTTCTAACTGTGTTTATTCTGTAGTAGCAATCTCGCAGCTATGCCAGGAGTCCGCAAGAACCACTCTCCTACACGATAAACTCTTTTTCGACAGTTGCTCCTTCCTCGCCTCGCTCTCTCCTTCTCGCTCCACCTTATTCCACCATCTCTCCATCTCTCGGCCAGACTTTCCCGTGAATCTCTCGTTTTTTTCTTCACCCGCCGCGCTTTCTCGTGTGCTTCTCGCATATCACGTGGCATTTCTATATACATTATTGCTCTCGTTTCCCCCGACAGAATTCTCAATAATAACAATTTCATGAATTTATCCCGAAATTCCTACACGTTTTACGGACATCGCTGACTTTTTTTTACCCTGCATAACCGAAAATTTGCTGATGAAATTCCGGGATATATGGCAGGAGCCATAACCATGTTTTCCATCAGAGTTACTCTGCGGTGGAGGGTCAATGCCATGCGGAAACCCTCGATCCTTATCGCCGATAATATACCGGCATTCACAAACGTTATTCATTCCGGCACGCTCGTGTCACCAACAAGTGGCGCCATCTAACAACCTCTTTACCTAACTACGAGTCATTTTGATTCTCTTCTGCGTCACAAGGTTCGGCACGGTCTGGCTCTCGAATTATGAATTACAAAAAATGTTCCCAACGCTCTCAGACATAAAAAAAAAATCGCAACGTGTCTCATCACTTCAATGAAACGCTCATTTTTCCAGAACGAAAAACCTCCAACCATTTTTCATATCATTGAGTTCGCAGCATTGCGAGGAATGTTGAAAATGGGCTCCTGATTCCGCTCTACAAAAACCAACCGGACGGTTCCCGACGACACGTGCGGGTCAATTTGACCCAGTGCGTACTTCACACTGAAATTTCAACTTGCTCTTGATGCATAAACTCTAATTTCGATGGGTCAAATTGACCCAGTGTGTACTTTGCACTGAAATTTCAAGTTGCACTTTATGAAAAAGAACTCAAATTTGGATGGGTCAAATTGACCCAGTGTGTATTGCGCACTGACATTTCAAGTTGCCTTTGAATAAAAAACTCAAATTTTGATGGGTCAAATTGACCCAGTGTGTACTTTGCACTGTCTTTTCAATTAGCCTCTGATTGGAAAGTCAAATTGACCCAGTGTGTACTTCACATTGATTCACACACACACACACACACTGGGTCGAATTGACCCTGGAGATTCATAGTGTGGGGAATTTGAGCTTTTGAAATCAAAGGCTCATTGAACACTCGTAATTATTAGTGGAATTGGAGCAATTAGCAAATAAAATATTTCTTTTTCGTTACAAAAGCTTGAGCCGAGGGTCGACGAATTATAATAAGTACGAATTTTATTCTAACAATATATACACGTGTGTTGGGAGAATGTTGGTTACATATTGACATTGTGATGTTGCCAAGTTCCATGAAATTTCTTTTGGCTTTCTCAGTTTTTGGGACGACTAAATACAAAAACTCCGGTCAACAGGGATTAGCTCGAAGGTCACACGTTGGAGCTTTGTTACGTCAAACAACGGGCCACTGACAGGAGCGTAACAAGTCCGAGTAACATCGAAGAAGCACATACAAGTGACAACGTGTCTCGGTTGTAATTTGGACAAATTTCCTTCTCAACGCAGCGCCTGAAAAATGAATAGCGATCGAATTTTTAGCATCGAGAATTATTTGTACAATGAGAAAAATGAGGAGGATTTTAAACATTACAAAAACATGGCAAAATGTTGACAGAATTTTTGAAATTCTGCCGAATCGAATGTGAGTTTTGAATTTATAACATTTAAAACAATTAATTGATTGCGACTTGCCATTTTTCAATCAGTATGACAACAATGCCTGTTACGATTTTGTCCAAAAATGTAACGATCGAATAAACGAGCGCACTATTTTCCGTTCTTGGTCCAATGAGCTCAGCAGTTACGCTCAATGCAGTCACCATTGTGATCGAACTCGCCGCTCCGATTAATATCGCGACAATATAAACGACAGTTTCGTGGCTACCACCAAACGCTGTGATAACCGCCGATAAAATTCCGATGAGAGAGCCGATCAGGTAACAAACCTGAAAAAAAAAAAACATTATTCCAATACAGAAAGGAAAAACAATTGGTGTTTTTAGATTTTGGAAGATTTTTCTAACGACATAGTCATAATTCAGAGACGTGTCTGTTTACCTTTGTACCGCATGATCGGTTGATATACTTGAGTCCAAGAGCAGCAACGAAGGAAGAAAGATACGAGGTCAATGGTACAGTCGCTAATGCTTGTTTACCACCGACCTCCATTTCTTCGATGTAGAGTGGCAGATAAACGGTCGCAAGTGTTATAAACAAACGGCTCGCGACATAGAGGAGAGCGATTCTGAGAAGAAGACTCGAGCCGACCCACGATCGTCTTTTCGATGCTTCTTCAAGGTCCGGCGTTCCCGAACCATTTTCTCCGCGCGGTTTCTCATTCGTTCCATTATCGAGGAATTTCGCTTTAAGACAAACGTGGAATAAAACTGTCGCGACGATTCCAACAGCAGTTAAAACGAGCACAATATTCTGAAAGTTTTGAAAAATCTATCGATGAGAATCCCTCCGAGGCATGAATCGTCATTTTTTGTTGAGGCTTGATTTTTATTAGAGGAAAAATAAAGATTTTCTCCCCGCAAAAAACCCTCGCGGGACTCGCTCGTCGAAAAAAACAAACAAATTTCGACAAAAACTTACTCTGAATTTATAAGCGTCCTCTTGTCCAAGACGCGTTACAGAATCTTCACTCGTCGGGAGGACGATCCAAGTAACAATAAATACGATCACAGCTGCCCCGACTTGTGCCGAATATCTGCGAAAAAAACGATTTACAGCTTTCTGAAAAAATACGCAGAGGGCGCCACCGGAAGGTTATCCTATTGTTTTCAAGTTTGTGCCTAAAAAATAAACATTCGTAAGCTCGCCGAGCAACGCGCCGCAGTGACCGGCACGCGGCTGAAGCTTTCGGCGGATCCTCGCGAGTTGTGTTACTACAGGAATTCATTTACGGAGTGAGAAATTGAATTTTTTTAGAGTTTTCGTACAATAAAATAAAAAGCAATGCATCAGGCAAGAGTGAAAAACGTTTTCGAGAGTCTCAGCGAATGGTGGAAATTAGTGGCAAGTGCGGTTGAGGTTAAGGTGTTTGGACCGCAACGAAGGCGCGTCAAATGAGCGCGATAATTATTCACGTGAAAAAAATCGCAATAATTATGAAATTGCGCCATCGGCAAAAATAAAATAAAAATTGCCATACAGACGCAATTTTCTTTGCGATTTTTCAATCGATAATCCTCAAAAGAAATCTTTCACAATTTTGCACTCATTTGACGAGCGTTACTTGCAGTCGTTACTATATAAAGTGAAGTGAAGTGAAGTGAAGCCTTTGGGAATACGTGAAAAGTGTGAGAGCAAGAAAAATGTGAGAATATCATAAGCAACGAGCTCACCTAATGGCAGTGAGATCGGCTCGTACGAGCGACGAATTGGTCAAAGCCGGTATCATCGAGAGATGAGAAATTTGAACAGCCGCCCAGCCAGTTTGGAAGAGCGTGATGCTCAACACGTAAACAAACATGGCGGTTGGTGTCAATGCATCGACGAAGCTTCCGAAAATAATGGGAAACGAAAAGGTAACGAGAACTGATCCGATCACATGCCAAATCTTCTTCTTGCTGTAGCGGTCGACAAGAATACCGAAAACCGGTGTCATCAAAGCGTCCACCAGTTGACCTTGAGATTAAACATTTATCATTTTTCCTCCGTTTCTCCGATTCATTCCGAGAACAAAAATCTTATTCGAACGGAAAAATCGTAACGCACAGCGTGAATATAAAAAAAAATCACGAGTTCCCCGAAATCGGATGCCTCGCCGCGTGTTTACACCATTTCGCTTTTTTTTTTTTCAACGCTTTCAGCATTTTTTCAGATAAAAACTTGCGTCCGTACAATAACAAATGGGCGATTTAGCTCGCTCTCGGTTGCACAATTTATCGTTAGCACGTAATACTGATAGTTCCGTGACATTTATGGATCGACTCGAGGCAAAACAGTTTATTATTCTCCGAGCAATTATAACTTCACCACATTACTGTCATTAATTGAGTTTCCCATTAATCATATATATATATATATATATATATATATATATATATATAAACATGGAATTTTTTCGCCCTTCCCGATCGAAACGAGTGTCCAAGTTAGTGCAATTTATAATTCGAACGGATCGTCGAAGTTTAAATTGTGCAAACGCAGCGAAAAATATGTTTTTCATTTTTATTAATAATTAACAGCAAAAAAATGATTAGTTTTACGTTTTAAAATCGAAGCGCGAACGACGCATTCGCTTCGCCGGCTTTCGCCAGTAAATACGCATTTTTTGTTTTTTTTTTTTGTAAATTTTCCATATTTTATTGCCCGAAGTTTATTTATTGACGAAAACGATAATTAAATGGCGAACGATCGGGGACAGGAAATCGTTGGGGTCGGAATGACCCAGTATGTACTCGGAGAGTTCAAGTTTGGTCAATTTTTCTGATTGCACGAGCGTTTTCTCGATAAATCTATCAAGTTTGAGAAGATAAATTGTCTGTTTGATTTAATCGGCATTTGCCGGCAAGTTTGATAATAAATTTGAAAAAAGTAACAGCTTGACGACACGTCAGTGATTGTGAATCGTTCGTAAAACGTATTGCACACTGCTGTTTGAACTCACCGAGGAAGAGCAGAGCGCCAGCATTGATGGGCTCTAGCAACGCGATTCTCTGGAGATAAATAAGAGTGTACGAGAACCACATAGCCGCGGCAAGATCGTTGAAAATGTGTCCAAGGGCGTAAGATAGTCTCGTAGAAAGAGAAATTGTTCTCTCCGTGAATAACGGTGTGTTTTCGTCCGCTCGTTCCATTTCGATATAATTGTGTTTTTTCCTCAGTCCTTTTTAACTTTTATTTGTCACGCGTTATTTCCACGTGTGAAGGACGAAGAAACGTGTCCGAGCTTTGTGGACCGTCGAGTTTATCAATCCAATTATTTCACGCTCTTGAAAGTTTCGGCTAATCATTCAAACGCATTAAGGGGGGAAACCACTTTAGGAGGCCGAAATTTTGTTGATTTTCGTGAATTTTTTACATAGGGACGCAATAAACAGAATGTTTTAAAAATTTGGGAATATTTTATTCATGTTTTGGAGTAGCCATAGGAATATTTTCAAGTAATTTCCGCCGGAAATAGTGTCGCTAGATCGTGCCGTCCATGGAAGATCGCCATCGGAGTATTTTGTTGGTGTGCAGTCCTGTGGTTTCAATTTTCATCTGTAATAACCACAATTTTTTTTTTTCGTTAGCAACATATTTCCTAAGAATATGAACCTCAATGTGTTGAAAAATATTGAAAATTGAATTTTTTTCAAGTGTTTGAAGACAAAGTTGTGTTTTTACACCATATTTTCCCACCTTTTTTGCATAAAAAAAAATATTTTTAATCATCATATAATCCCAGACTGAGGTTCATCTAGATGGGAACCGAATAAAGAATGTTCACACCAAATTTCAGAACGATTGGTCAATAACTTTTTGAGCTAGACTGTACACCAGTTGAAAAAAAGTCGTTTCGAGAAAAACGCGTTTGAAATAAAATGTAGCGAAAACGAGATTCAAGGCGGTATAATTAATTATATAAAATGCTCACCGGTTAATCAGCTATTCCAGCACCATATAGCAATCCCTCTTCTTGTTCGTACGCGTCATTTCGGGCTTGCATCTCCTCTTGACGAGCTATACGAGCTTCCTTCGTGTCCAACGAGCTGCGCCTATTCTGTCGCTTCACGCGCAGACCATCCATATTTTCGGCAAAATTGAAGCTCTGCGAGCCAACTACGAGTTGTAATTCGTTCATCACCATTAGGAGAGCTGAATTTCCTTCATTGAACAATGCAGCAGCCAAGAATGCTGCAACCTCGACTATTTTTAGGCCAGCATGAAGATGCTTTGGAGCCAATCGCCAAACGGTCGAATTAAAACTTTCATTCGCGTTCTGCGTATGACCGCCCAAGCATCTCGTCAGCAAATCGTCCCTCGATAAATCTTTATATATCGAAAGAAGTTCTTTTTGAACGTCGGGGTGTAATGGAGCAGGGTGCGGTTCAGGCTCTGTTCCAAGTGCTCTAGCCTTCTGCCACTTGCACCAGCTGTCTTCTCCCTCTGGACAATTGTCGTGTTGTGGATTTTTATCTGTTGAAATCATGTGGTGAAAAGTTGCCATTATAGCCTTCTTCATGTCTGTGACACTGTTTACATTTCTCCGTATCGCTAAGCCATAATACGTGCTGAGCTTTTTCACCAAAGCCTCCGTCAACTTTCCTCTTCCGCCCAGTTTTTTTGTTTTCCTGACGTTTCGGAGTCGGGTTCCCATCCTCTTCTGAACATGGCCGATGCATTCACTTTTGACAACTGTCAGTTCATCACCGTAGGGATTCAAATTGAGGATTGCTGAGAACGTTTTCGAATCTCCATCACCGATGTAATTGCCGTATTTTACACCGTACAGTTCCTCCGATCTCAAGAACATCATTTTTACAGATTCCACCTCCATGCTCCCTGCGGAGCCTTCGTGTGTTTTCCCGCAACTTTCGTCGTCATGTTCGTCTTTCCAAGTGAGATATTCTGCTGAATTTTTCGGTTTGTCTTTCCAATATATACACGATTGGCAGTAAGAGCTTCGTACAACTAGATCGACGACTTTTCCGGAGTAATATCCGATGAGCGTTGTAACACCAAACAGTGATTTGAATCCTCGTTTCTTCCACGTTCCATCACCAGATACTTTCAAATTCAGAATAGGTCTCTCATGTTTCTCGTTCTCTTTCTTTTCTTCTTCAACAGCTTTTTTACAGCAGAATGCATAGACTTTTCTCGCAGCGGCGTGGATGTGAGTGTAAATTCTGGTGTAAGTTTCTTCAGCGATACCACTGCCGATGTCCATGTAATTACAAAATAAATTCAGTCCTTGTCTGCCAACACCTAAGAGTCGCATGACAAATACAATCCTACGATTTATCTCAAATCCAGTGTTGAGTAAAGGACCTGAATTGATTTGTTTCGATCCACAGTGGCATTTGACAACAAGCTTGAACCCAAGGCCACGTTTTCCAGTTTCTAGAAAATTCACTTTTTGTTTACACTGTCGACAAATAAGAATTTCCGACAAAGCAGTGAATACTGTGAAAAATTCGATGAGCCTATAACAATGTAACGGATTCACAATTACATTCGCGCTCGTAGCACTCGAAAGTTTTTTTGCGCTCGCACTTCCATCTTCTTCACCGACACTCGATTCACGCATGTTGTGTTGATTACCCTGGAACAATCTCTTACGTGGTCTACTACTTCGTGCGGTATTATCACGGGAACTTTTCGGATACGCTGACATTTTGACAACACTCGGTAGGACAGCCAGAGCTAAACTAGCCAAACTCCACGCTCTCGTGAAATATCGTAAACGTTCGAGAAAGTTCTACCCTAGGTCAAACAAAACAACATCTGCCGAAATGCCCCCACTCTCCCTCTCTATTATTCTTTAGTAAAGCGGCGTGGAGGCAGGTCACCGAAAAAGGGTCCTTGAGCGACCGCTCCGTTCCAACTACCGCGCGCTTCGACTCCGGACCGTCGGGCGGTCAAAATCCTCATAACATTAGAAATAATGCGAATTTCGCTTTCAAATTTTGACCACATATTCTTGACTAGTTATACTGACAATTTATGCAATAAAAAAAAAGTCGATTTTTTCATCGGTCTAAACTTTTTTTCCGTCCTCATAGCTATAGAAATAATGCGAATTTCGCTTTCAACTTTTGACCACATATTCTTGACTATTTATACTAACAATTTATGCAATAAAAAAAAAGTCGAATTTTTGATCCGTCTAAAGTGGTTTCCCCCCTTAAAATGCAATATCACACTGCTGGCCAATCGGAAACGCTTACTCAGATAAAAAAAATACAATTATAACTAAAAATCTCGATTCACGCGCGATCCCACAACGTTGGCAGACGAAAATGTCAGATTTTTCTGACATTTTTCCAGTCAAAAATGTTTTTCATCATTCAATTTCGATTCAGCACATTTTTATCTAATTGCAAATTATTTTTACGATCGAAATTGACGAATCGATGAAAATGTCCACGTTGATTCACGAGGCTTTAACATGGAGAAATAATCGTCGGTGCATAACGTCATCGCGATCTGACGTTCGAATATCTACGATTAAATAAATTTTGTCTTTCTTTTAATTCGTTTAAATTTTCTCAACAAAGTTTTTCCTCGTCTCTGCCACGCGATTTTTTTTCTGCTTTTCCACGGACCGTTGATGTTCGATTTTATTTTATCACTGTCACTTTCATATTACGAGCGATAGTTATAAAAATATATATTTTAAAAACGGTCAATGTTTTACTCGCGCTACGGAGTTTCTCAAGTCGCGAAGACGTCCAAGAGCGTGCAAGACTTTATGGACTCCCCACGCACGACTCACCTCGCTCGCGTCCCTGTAACGACTATTACATTCACCTACGGACTACTACCGATTCCGTGCGAAGAAGAACAAGCTTTAGAAGGAGGGAAAAAAACGTAACGGAAGAAAGACTTTTACACATACCCTCGGTCCAATAATCAAGGCAACTTTTTTTTCCTCCTCAATTACGCCAATCATTTTCTTTTCATTCGCTCCAATAATTTGCAAATTTTTTTTTTTTCAAATCCATTACTATCCAATTACGTAAAAAGGGAATTCACTTTGTCATTACGTTGAAATGTTTGTTTCCGTGACACAATTGAACGATCGTTTTTTACCGGGGGAAAAAATTAGAAAAAAAAAATGAACAGCACGCGAAATTCCTTGACGTGCCAAATCAGCCAATTACGAGGAATTTGATTAACAAGCAATTTTTCTTCGACAAAATGGGAAATTTTTACGTTTTGCAGATTAAAAAATTGAATAGAATTTCTAATGATGGAGAAACGTTTTTTTGCTCTATTCGGCAGTTGGGATTGTTTTAGGCGGACGAGCAAACGCAAACCGAGGGGGGAAAATCGGAAAGGGAACGGAACTAATTTTAGGAAACACAAACAGTGAGCGATAAGATAAGAAAATGTTAGGCCCAGTTACGAGATGGTACAGAGTAGCGAAAGACATTGAGTTGTGCAAATAAACGTGTGGGAATCCCTCAGGAGTGAACGGAAATGGCGACCGCGTTGCTTGACGAGCAGAAAAGCGATAAAAAAAAAAGTTGGAGTCTGTGGCGATTGTTTTCCACGCCAGGAAGAATGGTTTAATCGTAAATTTGGCTTTTGTCATACGAAAAAATATAATACAAGGAGAAAGATCGGAAAGTCGATGAAAGAATTTGATATACAGAGCGGCGACACCGGTTTTTCAAGCCGTACACAAACGCCTTTTTTGTCCAGTGCTCTCTGAGCCTTTGGCGAGTAGGTAACCCGAGATCTCGTTGTGGCTGATGCCTGTGTACGCGTTGCGTCTTTACACGCTGGAACGTAGATGTGTCTGGCAAGTCCAGCGTGCAACCACCCGTTCGGGAATCGATACCACCTTCCACGGAATCTTGTACGGTCTCACGTCTTTCCATCTCTTTTTCTCCTACGAGAAACATGCTGATAAAAAACACGGTACAGAAAAGATCGTTAACCGCGCACTGAACCGCTCCGGATTCCCTGCCAGCCGGGGAATTCAGTACAAATGACAAAATCGACTTTGTTTTCAGCTTCACTAAAGTTTTCCCATGAAAAATCAAACATCGTCCCTTGAAAATGATTGAAACCTAAAAAATGCCAATTCGGGCCAAGATTTTGCTGGAAATACCAGTCAATTTGGTTTTCCGCGGTCGCTCGATAAGGAAAATAAATTAGAACGACGTCGTAGCCATTTAATGAGAAATATCGTTCGTACTGAATATTCGATACAAAAGTATATACATGTAGATATATTTTCAACGTCGCGAGAGGCCGATTATAGTAACAAAACGATGTCGTATTATATATACATAATATTACAATAATCTTTGTATATATTCGCTATGTACACTATGAATAACGGGAAGTACGTATCCCGTGTTTATAATCAAACAGTAATCGCACTACCAACATACGGGCATTGTGACGATGTGAAAATAAACTGGTGCAATTGTTAAAAAAGAAATGCATCTAAAGTGCAGCTCTGAATGAAATGCTTTTCTTTCAAGTATGCAAACAAAAATGCCCTTTTCAATGGAATATTGTGCCTGAAAATTGTTGAGCTTGGCAAAGAAAATTCGAAAAAACGCTTGAAAAACGACTCGTTTAAAAATCTCTACGTTTTTTGTTCATTTTTGCTTTACAATGGCGAATATTGTCATGGACGTTGGCTCGAATAGTGTGCGATTATTTCTCCATATCTCTCGCAATTAAATCATCAAGCAACCTTAAACGATTACACTTTGATTATCTCGAAATTTAGTTTCTCATCACTTTGGATTTCATGGATTGGCGACGGTTTCTCGATTTCAACGCGGCACCCCTTTTTTTTGTCTTTTTTCTCAAGAACCTTGCGATTTATATCGACCCTTTTTTCTTATGTACAATCTCGTGCCCCGAGTTGTTGGCAGTTAAACAATTTTGGTTCATCTCTTTTGGTTATCAGGAGAAATTACGTTTTTCTTTTCAAGTATTTTGCTCCATGTTCGTGTGAAAAATTCGCGATGAAGCTGCGTACTCGGTGCCCTCGAATTGTCGCAGATGGATCTACAAAATTTCGGCACATTTAGGCGAGCAACAAACATCGAGCCAATAGAATTCTCTTAATGGACCTTCGAATCAACGTTTAGAATCGATTGAGAAAAATTCGTTCTATGCTTTACCTGTAAGTGCAAATTCACTTCGGCCGAACGACTCAAGTATGGGAAATTTCCACCACTTTTCAGATGAGCCAATTTCGCGTTTGGATAACACTTGTACATTTCCTCTCTGACGACGTTCGAAAGTGCGTATTCGTCGAACACGTCCAATATCGTTATTGGCAAGTTTGCTATTTTTTGAGGCTCCACGTAACAACTTACGCAATTCATCGTCAAACGTGAAGCCAATTCCGGTTGATTCAGACTCTCCAGCTAGTTTTTTTGGCAAAAACGAGTTGAGCGTTAATTCGTTTAGCTCTGAGACTCAAGTTTTAACATTTACGAATATTTTCATTGATTTTTTCAATCGAACAATGTTCTTGAGACACTTTGGAGTTCGCATTAGCGACCGTACGTAAAAAACAACATCGTGTAATATTTTGGAAAGTTACTTGAAAAATTTTGCAAACTTTTCCTTACCCTTTCCACCATAAAGTCGATGCTATCGATAATTTCAGGATCGCCCTTGTTCGTGTTAAAGTTTCCCATGACCATTTTCTTCAAGACCAGAGACGGCAGGATCCAAAATCTTGAAAAAATATTCCCATTTTACTTGTGTTGTTGTTCGCCAAGCAACGAGAACGTACTTTGTCGTTAATGTTGATCCGAAACTCACATTGCGGCGGAATCGTTGTAACTGAACACAGAAGTGTCTGTGAAACTATTGCACAGAATTAACGAGACTACTCTTGGACAGTGCGAATTGAGTTCCGTAAACTTTTGAGCCAAAAAACCACCCAACGACGCGCCGAACAAATGCACTCTGTCCAGTTCCATGTAATCCAAGAGCTTTCTGAAACCGTCGCACCATTCTTTGACGTTCCAATACACCGGCGGCTCAGCCTGGAAACATGTGTTGATAAAAAAATCTGAAAATTCGTTACGAATTCTCAAAAAATCCAAAAACTTTGAGCCGGCGTCAATGTCTCTGATTTTTTTTGTGTCTCTATGCGACGCTCAAATATTTCAGTTTGATTTGAAGCAAAGTCGGTTCTCTCGGCTTATTTTATTGTAAATATTATCGATTCGTAAAATTATTATCAAAATTGCAAGGAATTTGAGATTTTTGGTCATTCAAAAATCTTAATCAATTGGATGTTGAGCAATTTTGAATACTTGCCGATATAACGCGATAACCTTTGGCTGCCAGGCCTAAAATCTGTTTGAAAAATATGTCGGACGTGCCGCTGGCAGGAGGAAGACAGACGAGTGGACATTTTATTGTTTTAGGGCTGGAATCGTAAACCTTCCACCCCTTGAACATGAAAATAGAGAAACGAATGATTGCGTAGATCAAGAATAACGATCTCGAGACATTGTGAAAAAGGACGAAGTTGATTTTCAAAATACTTTGAATCGCAATGTCAATATTTACGAAAAAAATACTGGATTGTTTGAAAACCTAACCTAACTTTTCCTTATTTTGCGTTTTCTGTTGACGTCCGTGATAAAAGTAAAGCTCCAGTTGCAGAAATTTAGTTTATCTGTGTGCAATGACATTTGAATATAAGGATTCATCGTTTTTCTGCAAAGTGGTAATTGCGGAAAAGATATTTTGAGGAATTGATAAAGATCGACGTTAACGAAGAGTGTCGTGATTAAAATTTGGACCGACTGTCATGGAACGAGTCGAAATGACGATAAGGTGGATGATGTTGATGAGGGGAAATATGATAAGAAATGTATTGACAGTTCGTTACCTTTGTTCCGTCAGTGTCAACGACTATTTTCCGCAATGGAACGGAACTACGAAAACTGTGATATTCTTTAGATTGTGACAATTCACTGGTATAAGACATGGTTTTGCCGCGTTCAGCTGTTCGGCCAGACGGACGATCTTGTACAATTTGCATAAAGACGAAAATATAATCACGACAAGGAGATTAAAATAAAAAACAATAATTACAAAAACACAACGTTTCTCCGGTACTCGAGTCCGAGCGACTGTTGCTCTGCGGCGGTCGCGCGCTCGTATAGCGAGTGTGACTGCAACACCGACTGAGCAAAAAGCAGGCCAGTTTACCATCGGAATCGGTGCATTTCCTGGCTTGAAAATATATCGATTTTTTCTTCCACAAATCCATTTAAAATCGTATGGTGGTGTATGGTATCGCAATTGTTGATTTTTTCGACGATTTATTTCAACGTGTACACATTTTCACCGAGACACACAAGTTTTTTCTTTCATTATGGCATTTTATTCAATAAATAGTTACAAAATAGTATATACAAGTAAAAAATTCAACAACGCAACTAACAGAGACGAGAATCTAAATATGTGTAGGATACGAATTCACAAATACACAGAATATTGCGTTTCTCTCGTACATACAGGCAACTCGGGACAAATTGTAATTAAAATCCCTCATCACTGACAGAGAGAGAGAGAGCGAGATAGAGAGAGAGAGGAAGAATTCGATTATGGAAGTTGATTGTATAATCGTTTCGTATCACGTATTTCTGTTTGAATCTTAACGATAAGGAATGCATTTCATAACTATTTACATAGACGTGCGAACACATGTAGCTTAAGGTGATCCATCAGTCAGTTCCGTTATCCCGACAAAAATAAAAGGGCTTTTATTTTTCGCATGTGGAAATGAAACCGCGTGTAGGAGAAAATTTGCCCTAGCACGCGTTTATCTACTCCGAGACTGCAGATGAGTCGCCTTAATTATTGTCTTAATCAAATAAATAACGTACACAATAAAAATAATCGAATACCTGTAATCTTATTAAAAATAATATGATAATACTGAACGGCACTAAGACTCGTGAATGCTCGGGTGCAACGTAGAATATAAAATTGCATTTCTAATCTATTGAATAAAAATGCAGTCTTCGATATGCAAGACAAACAAGAGGATGAGCAGTCAGCATTGCTCGAACCGTTTTCTATGTGCAATATACATTTATGTATATCGAGAATTCTTTGTGAATCCAATATTTACAAAAAATCACAATTGTAACAAGAGATCAAGTTTGAATCCTTAATCAAACACGTGAGACACGCAGTCATCGAATCAGGAGAGAAAAAAAAACTGCAATACGGCAAGAAAGTGAAAATTGATTTGGAGAAAAATTCGAAAAAGAGGAACGAAAATTAGAGATTTTTATGAAAAGGCTAATCAGGTTCGAATCTAAAAAGGAAATTTTGATAAAAAAAAAAGCCTCACGTTCGAATGATTCAGAGGTACGCATCCTCGAGTGGAATCGTGCTAATGACCGGAATTCTCGTATCGGAATTAGCGGCCCATTCACGTTTTCCGAAATTCAACTCGTCTCCATTTTTCGTCGGATTTTCGTTCGTCAGGTCGAGACAAAAGTTGTCGTAAGCGAAGGCGTTCGCGACCATGTTTGAATGTTTTTCTTCGGTGATTGAGGTGAAAC
This sequence comes from Diadegma fenestrale, assembly GCA_037043255.1. Taxonomy (NCBI): domain Eukaryota; kingdom Metazoa; phylum Arthropoda; class Insecta; order Hymenoptera; family Ichneumonidae; genus Diadegma; species Diadegma fenestrale. The sequence continues at coordinate 15,585,212 of CM073313.1, forward strand.
GTTTGAGTGTGACGTTTTTAGGCTCGGGGGCAACGATGCTCCGAGGATTTTCTTCGCCTTCTTCCATGTCTTTGTCTTTGCAATCTCCGGAAAATCTACACTCGATTTCGTCCAAACTACGTCCTCGTGTTTCCGGCAACACTGTTATCGCGAATATCGCTCCCAAGAGAGCTACGCAGGAAAACGTCCACATGGTTGCTTCAAGGCCGATCGAATAACTCATATCGGGATATGTCTTAATCGCTGCGAAAGTCATCAATTGCGCTATACTCGTTGTTAATCCACCTGCTGCACCGCGGAACCTTAACGGATAGAGCTCCGATGTCATGACCCAAGGAAGCGTGAGGTAACCGATCATAGAAAATCCCACGTGAAACGCGATGCAAAGCAACGGAATCCACGAAGGAACATCGTATCTGTAATTCAATTCAAATTGCATTCATTAATAATTCACACTAAAGCAAAAATTTAATTAAACGAAAATTCAATTAAACGTAAATTAAATAAAAACGAAAATTAAAATTGCATTCATTAATAATTCACACTGAAACGAAAATGTTGGTGGAAAGATCGATATTTTGTTGGATACGTTCAACTGAACATTTGTTTTTTGAAAAATCACAAAAATTTTGTCATTGCAGCAAGAAATATTCTAGAAAGTCTCTTCAATAAGTATATTTTTGTCATTGCAACCGTAAATTTTGCTGACAGTTCCGCTTGAAATAGAAAATATTGTCAAAATTACGAAATTTTTGAAATTATCCAACCACATATTCAATGAAATCGACGTTTTTTTTCGACAAAATTGAATTTCCAGTGTAACGTGATCGTTTTTTTTTTGGATTTGCGATCCTCAAAAACTCGCTTTTATGTGATTTAATTTGCATTCAGCCCTTTAAGTAAGAAAAACTTGGCTTAGAATTGAATTTGGAGTCTTTTAACCGTTGTTGACACACACTGGGTCAAATTGACCCGGAAAGAATTTTCGACGTTAATGATGCCTACCTCATGGAAAACGCTACTCCAGCTGCGGCGACAGCCATCCCGAAACCACTGGCACAGGCCAAAGTTCGCCTGCCAAAATGTCCAGCCAAACCGACCCCGAGCAACGATGCAACCAAACGCACCAAAGCTAGTCCAACACTTCCGGTATAAGCGTCCATTTTGACACCAATATCCTCCAATACCGTCACAGCGTAAAAGAGTATGACGTAAATGCCAGAAATTTGTTGGAGGGCGAAAAAGGCAAAGAGAATCAAAAATGGCTTCCACACCCTTGGACTATGCAGCGCCTCCATTAACGTGGATTTTTCTTGCTCTCGTTTCATGTTCGTCGTGCACAATTCTTTGTATTCGTTTTCTGTACTTATTCCTGGACCTCGCAACCAAAACAACGACTCCTTGGCCTCCTCGATACGCCCTCGAGTCGCTAGCCAAGCAGGAGTTTCCGGAAGCAACCTGTTTGGATTTTCAACTCATTAGAATCCATGCTTCATTATTGCGGAAAATTCTGTAAAAATCGTCGCTTCCTTCTGAACGAATTTTAGCGGCACGTGATCGACTGGCTTACCTGGATAGAGCCAGCGAAAGTATCGCAGGCCCGATGCTCACTGCTGCAGTCCTTTGCCATGTTGTTAAAGCCCCGAGCGTATAAATCATTAAAACGCCGAACGAAACGAGCACAGGACCTGAGCTCGCCAGCCAAGCTCTTTGGTGCGGTGCAGCAGCCTGAAAAACATCATTGACAAAGATCAATCGAGATCTCGCAACTCTGAGATCGTAAAAATTATATTACTCTCGGGATTTAAGTACATTCGCACGATGTTGAAGTTTGCGTCGTTGGAATGCAATAAAATTTGTTTTTTTTTTTCTCTAAAAATCAATTGAGATGGTAAAACGATCGGTTTTCGCGACTGGAAAAGTAGTTTGGCTAATTTTCTCTCCATGTACATTTACTATCATCTACAAGTTCATTTAAAGTCATTCCGCAAGACCCTTTACAGCAAGGACCGGGTTTCAAACTGTTTTCGAAATTTGTTGAAAAATGTTTCTGTAATAACTCGATATTTGCAGCGATTGTTGTGATGCTCTAATTTTATGAATTTTTTAAAAATCTTTTCGATCGTGACTATTTTCGATTTCGTAGCTTATTCCGTATTTACCTCACTGACGTATAGGTAAAGGCCGTTGGCCATTCCAGTGCCAATGCCACTGATGAAACGTCCAACGTACAACATCCAGATATTCGTTGACAGAGCAATGAGCAACCATCCAGCCATATGTGGCAAAGTAGCAAGAGCAATGGCAGATCTTCGGCCGAAACATTCCGCCAATGATCCTGCAATCAGTGCTCCAATGGGATTCGATATGACGCCCAGTGAAGCGATCCACGATCCTTCCGAGACGGTCGCAAAGTTCGTCTCCAATAGCTTGGGGATCAGCACGGCACTGAAACCCTGAGAAAGCCCCACGGATATTTGGCCCGAATGTGCCGCGAGACCAGCAAAAATCTGAATTGAAAAAAAAAACACATTTTTTTGATAAATTCCTATTTGATGGCATTTGGGTCCAGCTAATTATTTTATCCCGCCATGGTATTCCAATTTAGCCAATTATTTTTTTTCATCCCGAAACAACGAGCTTAGCTAATTTACCCGCGAACTCTCAGAGTAATCAAAATATGTAATCGTGCGAACGTGATTTATCGCAAAATTGCTCCAACACATTTTCCTCGAACACGTCCAAAAAAAAAATTTTTCAGGCTTCCAAACAACCATCTCGGTATGCGTTCAAGATTCAGTTCTGTTGCATATTTTTTTCCCACAAACGATCAAGTTGTAACGATAATGAAGTTCGTCGCGTCGTTGGAATGCAACGAAATTCGTTTTTAAACCAAATCCAAAATCGATACGAAAAATGTCATTGTCTTTTGAATTGAATTAACAATGAAGAGAGAAACGTATTTTTCGTTGCACCCCAAAGTTGCGAACTCTAGTCTCATCTAGTTGGAGCGGGGGAGTGAATCGCTCAATATGTTGCCAAGTGATTAATCAGATGAAACGAGAAACAACTTACACCTTGGAAGCCACCATTGCTTAACGTTTTCCACCAGTATTTGGCCTGCGCGACCATGTTGTTGGTCGTTGGGAAAATCTCTGTAAAGATGGGAATAAAAAATATTGATAAACATTTGCACAAAGACAACAAAATGAATATGATGACGATGATTCATCACTCGGTATAATTGTATTGAAATAATGGAATAAATGATGTTGTCTTGAGAACGCGAGAGGAGAAAAACTGTCTGCAAAATTGAGCGTAAACGTTTGAGTCACGGGTTGTGTTATCACGAAGGTATAAACAATGATAATTGTCGCATTCAATCGAATAACGCGTGTATGTATGACGGTTATGGGCATGCTCGCCGGATCATCATCGTTGCTTTCAATTCAAAGCCATATCACATGCCGGTTCCGTCTTTTCGAATTGAATAATGAGAGCTTTATTAGAGACGCCTCATTTCATGACTCAAAATGTTTAAGGGACGTCTCGTGATGCAATGCCCTCGTGACACTCCATTCACCGACACTTTGTATCCGTACTCTCATCTCTAAACATGTCTCTCATGATTTATTGATAATATGCAAGCAAAACATGCGCCCGCATAAGTTGCCCTGAATCTTTCATGATTTTCGAGTTTCCATCGTTGGAATACGACGAAATTCGAATACGTTTGGGCTGGAGGATAAAGCAATCTTGTTTCGCGACCCAAAATCTCAACGAGCACGAAAAATTGCCATGATTTTCGAAATTTAATGAACAATAATGAATGGAAAATGGAATTTCGTTGGATTTCAAATTTGCAAACTTGTGAATCGGAATTTTTCGAAAGGCAACGATTCTGGCGCCGAATTCTAATGAGCAACGTTTCGAACCATTTTTCTTTACGATGCACCCGGTGTGTGACGAAACGAGCGAGTGGGCGTGATGAGGAAACAGGACGACGTGTTTCCCTCACTCCGATAGATTTGCTCTTTACGTCGCGGCGGACTTGTAATCCGCTCGTTCAAATAGTCGTAAGCCGCACACACGTCATACGGAAAAGTGGACTGGCACTTTTCCCTGCGATAGATGGCGAAACACTGACGATTTTGATGCTTCGCTATATGAATCGCCATATTTTTTGGTACCGAGTCCTCGAATTGCTGCTCGTGTTAATTTCGTGAGCTTCGTCGAGCGTTGAATTTAATTAGGTAATTGGAACGTGATACGAATTACGAAAAAGGTCGACGGCGGAAATGTCCTTTGAGGAAAAATTTAATCTCAACACATTTTTATGAATGTCATCGATAGTTTTGCAACCGGAAACAAAAGTTATTGATTCGAAGGGAGCAATTAGAAGCGACAAATGAGTTCCGAGGCCGAATAATGCACACAGTATTTTTTTTTTTTTTAGCACATACTCTTGCGAGAGTCACAGAAAACGGACGAAGCGTCTACCTTGATAGATTTCTTTTGAAACGACGCCATAATTTTCTACAATATTTGATTCGAGATTGAATAAAAGACATTCTTGTCGTTTACTCGTTTTACGGATTGCTACGAACGACGGATGCATCCGTCACGTGGGAACTTAATGATGTTTGATTGTGGCTATTCGCCTGGTCGACCCGATCAGCTTTGTTTGTCACGACTTCCGGTTTATAGATTTTTCTCGCTCGTTCTACACATGCAGACTTTGTTTTCGATCCATATATCGATTTCAGAATAAAAATATCGATTTCGATCGAGCGAGAAAATGTTCGCAATTGGCTCATGAGAAAATTTGTTAATAATTCATTACTTCAGTCACTAATGGCACAAATAATTTTTCTCAAAAATCGATACATGTTGTATCGTTTACGGACATTTTTTCGTTTCGGTATCAATCAAGGCTCCAATGTTCTGTATCAATTTCACACTCTCTGTTTCTTCTAACGATATACGACGAAAAGATCGAATTACGAGGCAAAGGCTCGGATCGATTCATCACAAACGTAACACTGTTCACCGTCGTTTCAAAATATATACATAGTTTTATTAAATTAATCTGTATCGAGGGGTGTTGAATGAGAGAATCGTGCGTTAGGAAGAAAAAAACGTCTTGACCTTGACACGATAGATCGAGCTAATTTTTCATTTGCCGATTAATCAGTTGGTTTCATTGAATGAATGCATTTTCAGTTTAACAAGCGTTCTTGAAATCTGAGCACAAGTACACACATGTAGATATGACAATGCGGGTATTGCGAGGTTAAGGCAAATGAGACAGCAAATCCGAGGATGGTTAATCAACTCAACTACCGCAAATAACTAATTCTCTCTCTCAAGTGAGAACACCTCGTTGTCCGACGATCATAATTGACGATAAGGAATTTCATCCACGTGTTTCATTAGCTTTTTTTCGCTCTGTCCGCGTTTTTTCTCTAATTAATTTGTTCCTCGTGCTGAGAATTCTGATATCGATGAATTATATGGAATTATGACCAGGGCAGTTTGATGCTTTCCAAATTTACGAATAAACATCGCGATCATCTTGAAATTAAAAGAACACAGAAGCGTTTGTGCTTGAATTCCAATTGAAATATCTCACGATAACAATTTTTCTGCGAATGATTCAATTTTTAATGAATCACCAAAACTATACGATATTCCAGAACGTAATTGGCAAACTATGAATTTTCTTCTCGAGCACAACACTGAAAATGAAATTTCATTGAAAATTCACGATTGCAATGACAGAAATTTGCTGTCTGAAGAGATTTTGTAGAAAATTTGTTGCTGGAATGACCAAATTTTTAGGAGTTACAAAAAAAAGTTTAGTCGAACGTGTTTAACGAAATTTGGATCGTTTTCAACAAAGTGTTGATTTCATTGGTGGCGAAAAGCAAGCGGCGTGTTTTCGTCGTCGTTGCACTCTAAACAATCGCGAAACTTCGGCATCCCGCCAAATATTTAAATATATATGCACTATTGAAAGTATTCGTCGTGTTTACGAGCGAATATCCATATTTTTAGCCGCCCGAACGACCATGACCCTCCTTTTCGTCGCAATCGAATTTTCAATTACTCACCTCAATGCAAAACAATAACAATCACCGGGTCTCTGCGATGCACACACGGTTTTTCTCAATCGTCACGAACTTTTGACGCGATATTTTTATTCGAAAATTAACAATGACGAAGAATTTGCGAATGAATAAAAAAAAAAAAATGATCACCAATTGAAAAGTCTCTGAATCGCGTACTACATGGCGGTTTATTTCACTGTACTTCCGGAATGTCAATATTTTATAGTCGTTTTATTAAAATTCTTAATTTTTCTCTCCGTCACAATGACAATATTAAATATCGCTTAATTATATTTGTTTGTACTTGTCTTAAGAATGAGAAATTGTCGAAACTATTGAGAAATAATGTTTACGTTTGATTGCCAAGTTTAATATCCTCTGTAGGAAAAATCACGTGGATTCGCTCGTCTCTTTCGTCCAAGCGCGAATTCGCCGCGACGTTTTTTCCGTTCGAACTGAGCCTATTTCGCTCGAGGTCCCGCATTTATATCGCTCAACACGGTGGTCTCACGTCGCGGGTGTACAACCGGCGAGACTCCGAGACTCTCTCATTTGCTAATCAGAAACTCTCGCTGCTATACTCGAGCAAACTACATATCTTTTCTTCGCTTGTGCGGTGTACTCACCCTCTTTATAAATACGTGTTTTTCTTCCTATTCACTTATACCATTGTTGACAACGATTACCGCCCAGACAACTAAACCCTTGTTCAGTTTCCTACGTTCATTAGTGTCGTATATTCATAATTACTGCATGTCATTTTCGACTATTTATTCCCTCGGAATATCCGCAATAACAAGCCTCTCCGACACCACTCGATTTATTCACCGACAATAGTTTTTTCCACTTTTTTTTATTTTTCCACGAATTTATCATTAATTTATAAATCAACAAAGTTATTCTTTCCATCACTTTTTACAATCACTCGTTCCTCTCAAATAAATGTTCGTGCCCATTGTGTGTTTTCTATCACGGAAATATCCATCATCGCAATAATTACAGTTTTACCGGAAGTTGAAACGACGAGCTTCCTCGACGAGCAAACTCGAAAAATCTCTACGTACAGAAAAATCATTTTGGCTGTAATAAAAAATGGTCCAGGACCAAGTTTCCTTTCTCATGGGGCCTTATTGTTTGGGAGCATCGGCCGAGCCAGTGACGGAGAATGAATTCCAAGGGTTTTTACAAATTTTCGACCAGCTACAAAGACGGCAACTGCGGACATTCGGAATTAATAACGATTGCACGTGAGTGCAAATAACTTGATCAAGTTTGGAGCAATTTTCATCAATTTGAGGCGAAAAAATAGAGTCCTTTCCTGTTCTTGATTTTCGTTTTACGATGTTGCATCTTAATTGTTGAATAGATACGACAAATGTGGGTCACCATTCGAGAACCTTCTCATTGCCATGTTGGTTGTAATCACGTTTTTGTACCAATAATTGTCTCTCTCTCTATTTTTCTCTACGATTTTTATGATAGTTTCTCATGGAGAGGAGTAACGTATATTCCCCAGTGAATGGACCACATACGTAGTCGATGGGAGGCACGACCCTGCAAACGGTCATGCCATTCGCTCAATCGTTTTGCAGGACATAACTATATATATCTATATATATATGAACAAATAGATGTGTACATGTTTATATACATGGAATATATACGTCGATAGGAGCGAAGGTGATCGTAACGTGGTCGTATGCACTTGAAACAAGTAGAAAAAAAACGACGATTAATTATATGAACAACAATGAGCCCAGAGCTCATACTGTCCCTGATACAAATCGATGGGGGTAACTGGAGGGAGCAGATGTAATCTTTTGTGTAAACCGTTAAATGTTTAGCATTCAAGCGTTTATTCAAATTTTTAGCGTATGTTTACCTTGCAACTCAATTGAAAGCATACGCCGAGCATTAAAACCCTTTCATTTTAACGTTTTCAACAATAAAAAAACATCGCTCACTCTGAAACACAACGAAAAGCTCAAAAATGACGAACTACCGAAGGAAATTTTACGAGGGAGAAAATTATTTCGAGCTTAAAACCAAACAAACAATATTCGTTGAAAATAAAAACTCTTCGCTCTCAAAAATATCCACGAAACAACCTCGCGGACATAAATAGAAAACTCGTGGAGGTGAAAATTCCCAGTCGATTCGATTTTAGTTCTGGATCACTGCAAAGGGAATTTAAACTCCAAAACCTCTCAAAAACTTCACGACGAAGCTCTATTTTATTTAAAAAATAAATCATTCATAAAATCGTTAAAAATTTCATGAGCGAATTGAAAAATGTAAATTCAGCTTTTGGTTTCTGTTTGAGTCCACCGTCCGTGACGGTTCGACCAAAAGTTGAAGGCTCCATTTGTTATTTAATGTCAAGTGGCCCGTCGTCTAGAATGTTTTGTCATTTTTATTTTTTCGAGTCATCATGATCGTCAGGAGCGTCGTTGCCTAGTGTCAACAATTGATTTTAAGTGCAGAAGAATCGTGCACGCTAATTAAAAGCTCTCTCATCAGGTTGGGAAGTGCTCCTTAATTGGTGGTTGATGTTTCCGTGTACAAAGGATTGAGGCACTTTTGTACTTGCCATTTTCAACGTGCAAATAAAGTTTCTCATTCGCGTGATGCAATTGTTCTACCATATCGATACGAATTATGACTGGGAAACATGTGACCGTCAAATAATCGCCCTGAGCTATGGATTAATTGCAACATTTTTCGTAGACGTTCCTTGATTGAGGAAACAAGCAGCGCGAGAGTCGTCGAAAGGAAAAAAAACAGAAAAACAAAATAAATGAAAAATTGAACTGGAAAGATGGTAATTGAGGAGTGATCACCTTGACCCTGTAACCTTGGCCGAAAGGTTCGTGGCCCTCGGTACTTTTTCGAAGCTTTCATAGCCCGCTGAACAGCATGATGATGCTCCAATTTTTTACTTGTTTAAACTAACAAAAAAAAGATCGTTTTTTCTTACTGCATTGCAAATTGTTTTTTTTTTTTGCTTTTTTATTACGAGCTGGAAAATGATTTCTGTGGCCTTGGAATCGACCTTGAAAACCGGATTTTTTTTTCTCGTAATTTTGTCTCTTTTTTAGTTGTGGTGATCCTTTTATGCTTTTTCTTTAATACTTCTCCAACAGTGTTTTAAACAATAATTTTGATTTTTTGTTACCTCCCACACGTGACCCATATTCTCTCGCGTGGACGCTTCTTTTACGACTGGCGATTATCGGCCTGACGATCGTTTTCATAAATCGGAATTAAACAAATCTTCGAGCAAGGAACAAAGCTCACAGTTTTCGAAGAAATATTTTTCTTTCCCTCTCCTCTCAAGCTCTCTCTCTCTCTCCTCTCTTTCTCGAGATATTTATCGAAAGTCCGTTTAACAAGCCGCGAACGCGGAACACGCGAAGAAAATGACAGTTTGTCGCCCCGAGCTATTCGCTCTTGTAACCAGTAGATTGAATACCCTCGTTTTTTTACTCCGATCTTTTTTTCAGTCCCTTCCTCTCTCGATGTGCTGGCCACCCGCGCACATACAACCACTTCCAGGAGCCAGGTGAGTCGAGGACGACCAGTAACTCAGTGGTGGACAATTATATATACGCGCTCCTGTTTTTATTTTCATTTTATTTTTCCCTATAAACGATATTCCTTAAAGCGTGTTGTTCAAGCCACACTCATGCTTCAGAAAAGACCGAAACTCCCGATAGCGAAAACTCATGGGCACTGCATGCGGACAAAAGAAATTCATCAATCGTATTTTCTAGGGTGTTTTTATCATCGAATCTTCACCGAATTTCCCTTTATCGGACACCATTCTCTTCGTTATAAAAAATGGTAAAGAGAACAGTGTACGATTAAACTTCTTTATCATTCTGGTCGTTCTCGACGTCCCTGTAAGGTTTGCGGACAATAAAAAATAGATTGCAAGTGTCTAGTCGTTTAAACTAATCCATTCAACTAAAATTTTGTTAAAATCATTTTCTTTTCTTATAATCTACAAATTAACGAGCAAAATGCAAACTTTTGTTGAAAGTTTGAAATGAAGTTTGATTTTTTATAGGAGAGCACAAAATTTTCGTAGAGTTTTTGTTAACGATATAATGGGACAGTTTTTTTTTGCCACTCGAGGGCAGAATTGCAGAATAGAAAATTTTGGACGACTGCAGTTCTTCTTAAAATAATGAATAAATGATGCTTTTTCCGTTATCTATTCGAACGATGCAAACTTGAGTATCATAAAAATGTCACAGCCTTCATCTCGCGTCGTTTTCATTCATGAAGTTCGGGGTCGACGAACGGATTAGAAAAAAAAAGGTAAATACAATTGTTTCCTGAAGTTGCGGCAACGTCACTGGAAACCCCTGGAGTTTCATACCATGAAATTGTTTAATAATTAATGAGACAATGAATAATATGTTTTTCATCTCATCTAATATGAATTTGCGTGTTCGTAACAACAGTAACTTGAACGGGACCTTGCTTTCTAATCGGTCTCTGTCTGTACCGTAACTCGTCCTCTTCCTTATCACGATTTTGTATTTTTGCGAAAAATATAGGCATTTACTAATTTACATATATAAACTCGGATTATATACAAATATATACGCCAATAACTCTCGCAGCATTGACGTAATTTATTTGTCGTTTCTGTACTCGTGTGTGTGTGTATGTTTGTGTTTTGTTTTTTCTTTTTTTTTTAAATTAAATTGTCGGTTTCATCGATCACAATAACGAGTAAAATATGTTCAATTACCTCGACCAACTATTCTTTTAATGCGGAACAATGAAACGCCGATTACATACGACATTAAATTGCTCATTTATCTATATTCACAGATATATATTTATATATATTTTCAATAATAGAAAAAGGGAATTTATCGATTGGCAAATATTGTTATTAACCGACCGAAGGAATATTTTTCAATGGCGATCATCGCGTGACAGGTCTATTATTAAATTCTTCATTGAGAATTTATATCCGTTTAGCTCAATAAGAACAATTATCACTTTTCACACTGACTCTTGCTGCTAGTCACGATATTCCACGCTCCGATGCTTTCCAGTTAAATTTCCGAAAATAACGCTTCGATATATCGCCAACTGCGTTTTTTCTTACTCGAAAAAGCTCTCATCACTTCGCATCAGCGTTCGTGCCCACTTTTTACGCTTAAAGCCTTGATTCAGTACATTTCGTGGATCAAGGAAGCAAAGTGAGTCTTTTAAGGCGATCTAGCAGTTGCGTGAGTGCGAGAGACATAACCAAAAAGTACGTTGTTATCAAACAACCCTTCGTAAATGAGAAGAATATTAGTTTCATCTTCTTTTGTGGTGAAATTGAAACAACGTGTGAATAATAAATTCATAAATGCTAAAGAAGGAAAATATGTCCTTGGTTTTTGTTTTTTTTTTATATGACTTTGAAGTTTGCAACGTTGAGATTCAACGAAAAATATTTTCCCCATTGATCCTTTATTGAATTTTGAAAATCATGCCAATTCTTCGTCTCGATTGCGTTTTCAGGCCGCAAGAAACTATCGTTTTAGAGGTTGGCCTAAATATTGAATAATAATTTTGAACTCTTTTGAAAAAATAACAGAATTTCGTTGCATTCCAACGATGGAAACGTCAGGATCATTTTTTTTTTTTAATTTCGAAACATTTGAGCTATTGAACGATAAGATTGTTTTAACTCCGCGCACACTAATTAAAGTGGATTCGTTATAGACGCGATATTGATCGAGTGTTACGTTGATGAGATATTCTCGATTATTTGCAATTATTTAATCTGGATAAAAGGCGGCTTGATGGGACAAACTGATGGTAAGTGTCGATGACACACTCTTTGTTGCGTATTATATGTGAGATCAAAGAGAATCCAATATTTCCGCAACTTTTTGGTTCATATCTTTGATCTCGATGGCTGTGACTTATTAGAATTGGGAGGACTTACGAAAATATTATCGCGAGTATTTTTGTCACGTCTCAATTATCGATCAAGTTGGTTTTGGAGATTTGCCGAAATTCTCTCTTTTTTCCGGGGTTTGTTGCTCAGCGCTACGTTATTGTTGAAAAGCAGTATGCGGTTTATAAATATTTCTGGATATTTTCTTCCTCTATGACCTTACCATTGACTTGCTCTCTCGCAAGAAACGACGCTGGCTTGAATGAAAGTCAGCCAAGTTGGTGCTGGACTGTCTGCCATGGTAAGAGACGAGGAAACGAATGTTGCTGCAAGGTCGGACACTTTACTACACAGTCCGGAAGTTCTTTCCTCCGGTTTGCCATTAGTACCGGAACCTACGAGGGACTGGGACACATGTGTTCTCTCTGCTGCTTGCCCGATTTTTTTTCTTTCACCATTGAAATCCTCACGACCTTCGCGGGCAAGAAATTACAATATCTCGACCGCCCAACCACTGCTGTGGAACTTTCGAGTCCTTGAGAAAATTTTACTTATGAGTATTCGCGGGAATCGACGTTTTTTCAATTTTCTAAACGAACCCTGTGTCATTGTCTGCTCATTAGAGGGCTCAGGGATTTTCTTCGTATCATTTTTATCCTCGATTTCTCAGTCTGTCGAGATAATCGAATGGGAAGCGAGAAAAACTCCCAGAAAACTGATGTTATGTATTTTTCATATTATTTTTCTATGACTCCCCGACTTTATTTATTCAAATTTTTTTCATTCCTTACGAATGGCCGATGCGCAAAACTTTCACCTTCGAATTTCGCGGTTACGTCTCTCTCGCCGGTGGGTCGGTAAGACCGACTGATTCATAGCCGTAAACTGCGATCCAAGTCAAAATTCTGACCCTGAATGCACAGATGAAGGTTGAATTTATTTTTCCCATGGACTCAAACGTGAGGCGAGCGATTTCTGAGAATCGCAAACTCCGTTTTCATTGATTGAGGATTTGGCAAAAAATGTGATAAATTTGTTGAATCACGTCTTCGCGCCTCGAAACTACTCCAAAAAATGTTCTATTACTTGCAATTCATGGTGTTCCTATTAATTTTTATGGTGTCACATGCAATCCGTCGACATTGCATGTTACACCATTGTCAAGTGATAAGAAACAGGACAAAAATTGGAGGTGTTTTGAGGTGCAGCCATGATTCGACATATTTATCGAAAATATATTTTGTAATCAATTGCACTGCAGGGTTTTAATGCAAGAAACATGAATCAACAAAATATCACGGAATCGACGCTATTTACCGGAAATATACTTCGCAATCGATAGGACAGCAGATTTTCGGCACGAGGAGCATGAATCAACAAATCTATTATACAACAAACTAATATTATGATTATTTTTCATTAATAAAAGTAAATTAATTTTATATTAATACATAATTAATAATAACTCATTCAATTAAATTGAATATTAAATAAAAAATTAATAAAATAAAATAAAATTAATTAAATTATTATACAACAAATTAAAATACAACAAAAAACTCTTCTTAACATTTTGCGAATCATACGATTTTTTATGGTACTCCGAATCGTATACGGGAGTTCGTTCTGTCTTGGTCCTTACGGGTCACGAATTTCGTGACCTGTCGTTCCCATTCGTTTTTCTTATAACTGAAACGTTTTGAAAGACAATATTTTGGAAACAAATTTGTTGCTCGGGTCGAGCAGACTCCCAGCTCGACTCGCAGGAGCAACTGATGTCCGCTTAATTTCTTTGCTTCGTAAGCGAGCCGAGCAGAAATCCCTCAATTTTTCTTTTATTTATTCAAATTCACGGGTGCGAGCTCACCGCGGAATATCGTTCAATCCCTCGTGGTTGGAGACACGAAAGCTCACTCGTTCGGGTGCCGGATTATCGAGTTTAGTTTTTATCGTCAACTCTCTATCTCTACTAATCAATACTCCAGCTTAAGTTGCCCAATAATTTTTCCAAATGCTCATCATTCTTGACGATCGCCGAAATTACCTCAGCCCTCTATGCGTCTCCGAAAAAATATCCAGTCATCACTTTCGGTTATCAATTCTGTCATGTTGTTGCTAAAGTGTGATAAGACAAATTTATTAAGACATCAAACAACGTTACGTGCTGTAGATCGAAGTTTATGATTAATTGCGCGATCGATATGAGGAGTCTAAAATGAAAAACCACCAGAAACCAGACACTTGACGTGTTATTTAAAAAAAGACAAACAAATCGCATGAGAATTCAATCTCAATCGCTGTGACAAAATCTTCAAATGTTTTGCGGAAATAAGAAGAAATTGGTTCTCGGTTTTTTTTCTCTCTAATTTTCTCGATTCGAATCGCAGTGATAATTTCCAGCATTGCCACTATCGCGCCTGCTTTATAATGCACCGATTAATCGCGAAGCTCAGAGAACGATCTCTGAGACCGAAGCAGACGTGAATTACGTGATCTGAGACTAATGATTGTTCTCCTCACTTGTGCAATACGACGCTGAATCGTTCGATACCAAAGTAACGAATTTTTCTCTTTATTTTTCGACATTACGATCGAGTGATGATTTAGCGACGTAATTTGGCGGCTTCTGAAATAAACGACGAGATCGTGGTGCCTGTTATTTTGGATCGGACGTCGGACAATCGAGATCGAAACTTTCGTTCATTCTCGCCACGATATTGGCATTGCGGATGAAACGTTTCCGTAATTACGATGATACACAAAACATGAGAATAAAAATGTCTTGTCGATGTAAATTATAGAGAACGTTGAAAAATGAATTTTGAGTAAATGCAAAATAACTCAAATGAGAAGCTTTCGAAGTTAATACTTGATTACAAAAAAATTGATTTATGATATGGCACAGAAAAAGCATCGAAAAAAAAACGTCGCTAATAGAATTTTGATTTTACACTGGATCTTGATTTTCTGTTAATCACCGGTTGGAACTCTCTTTGCGCTTTGATATTCTGCTATACGAGGAACAATTATGAATAACTTGCTTTATGTAATATTTTTGCAATTTTCATGAATCGTTGATCATTCGACATGAAATTGGATCGATGGACGAAACGCGATATATACAAATGCTGCAATTTTAAGCTCGGTGGAAAATTCTGCCTTGGATCTTTTGTGCGCAGGAATAAAATTTACCTATACGCAACCTGACGCGCGCAAGGCTCCCCACGTGTTAATGCATTTAATGCGACTCTGGAAAATCTTGAATCTGACGCGTCGAATCTCTTGCGTAACGATTGAAATTCGTCTCGTTTTAACCAGAACAGGAAGGATGCACCGAAAGAGGATTGACGAGGAGGTCGCGTTACTGGTTAATTGTCCTTCTGACAGATTTTCATACCGATTTCTTGTCCCACATCAATTTCCACGTCTCTTCTGTGTATCCAGTCAAAGTTTTTTTTCATACCTGCCTCATTTATTTACATTTTTCAAACTAAAACTCAGTGCAAGTCAGTCCCGACGTTTTGCTGTCGAAAATTCAACATTTGCGCTTGAACACACACGCTCGTGTCTTCTTTCTGCATAAACAAATCATTGAAGATGATTGACAATGAAATTTACCGATATTTATTTGAGGATTGAAAATTTGGGACCGCGCAGTTTTTTTCTGCGCTAAAATATCCACGTGTGTGGGTTGACCTCATTAATTATTTATGTTTACGGATGAATGTTCATGGGTAGGAAGAAGAAACACCAGGAAGGATCCAGGGACGATCTGCTTCGAATTTTGGGCAGATTTACCTCACGAGTAAATTTGTGAGAGAACGTTGATTTCTCGTAAAAAGTAATCTTGCCATAACTTTTGTAAATTACGGTATTTTTTAACGTTAAAAATTACACGCTCGTAAAACAGAGAACTGCGAGTTGAATAATCGTTTACGAAACTTTGTCTCGGAATGAAATTTCGTACGAAAAAATGCAACTCAGGCAATTATTTTTATTCGATTTCATAGAAAATGTGATTGGCAGTGTTAACTTGCAGTATTTTTTAATTGAAACCGAATTTTGGAATAATTCAATGACCTCGGGACACGGAAATCGATATTTATATTGATTTATCTCATCGAAAATGTCCGCGGTGTATATTCAAACGAAGAAATAAACCGACGATGCGTTCGTAACTGATATAAATCGATAATAAATGTCGAAAAAAAATAGTGAGTCAACTTGACCATGAATTTTATTCGTTTTATTTCAATTGGTCGATTACCAAAGCTCATCTACCTACCGTAAGAATAACTAAATCCTTGGTCCACATTTAAATGCGATTATTAACGAAAATAAATTACCATAAAATTTGCACCTTAAGAGATTTCGCGAATTCTCTTTATCCCGGGATGACCTCATAGACACCCACGTCACATTCTTGCTTCAACAATTCACCGGCATTTGAAGCGTCTCACTTCCAATTGGGGGAGTTTAAAAAATCATGGTAGGACATATCGTCCCACCATGGTTGGCTCATGGTGGTCCCGCACGTTTTCTCGATCATGGAACAACTTTTGCCCCGAATTCTGATTTTTTTTTTTTTTTTCAAAGAAACTGATCGTTGATTTTTATTTCTTAATCGCCAAATTATTTCGTACGGAAAAAAACTCAGAATTTGTTTGTAAAAGAAAATCTTTAGGATCGATCCAACGTGGCGCTTGTTTTGCTCCACAATAAGTTCGAAAAAAAATTGCTCACGTCACCTGATTGATTCCGCGTTAACGATGCCAATTCGTCCACCGGAACGAGATTTTTCTTTTCGACTTGCTGATTACGAACAAAAATTTAATCGATGACTTTTTGAATTAAAAGTTATGCGAAAATAAAGAAGAATTTATTGGTGTTCGATCCGAAGGGGATACGAAGACTGCAACTTGTTTTTATGCTGCAAGAAACTTTTTTTCCTCCTGGCAAAATTAATTGGTTGCAATTTTGTAAAACATTAATTTTTCTTCGTATTCGATTGTTCTCGTAAATAAAATTGAAGATTCGCCGAGCATTAATCACTCGACTATTAATTGCTAGCACATTCGTGTTTCATTGTAAAGGTATTTTTTCATATCGATTGAAACAGGTGAACAAACTTGTTATTCAAGAAGCGTACACTGAAAGACCGATTTTGTTAAAAAGGTCGATATTTTGTCCCCATTGCTAAATTATTTTGTTAAATACGTCGAACTAAATCATTTCTGAAATAACACCAAATGTTTTGTTGATTTCACGAACAAATAATTAGGTGCATTAACAAAAGAGATGGTTCAATATCGTTTTATCGAGATTCTGCAACCAAACATTCCATCGTATAGTGTCGACTCTCGTTTTTGAATGATCACTCGATTTATTACGTTAGACAAACTATGAAAACAATATGAACGAAATTTTTTGGTTTTTTTAACCAAAAGTTTCTATCAATTTTCCAAATGTTTGGTTGGCTCATATGCAATTCAGGTAATATGCAATTGGAAAAACAATATAAAAAAATATTAATTTCACTTGTAAATCAGGTAATTATTGATTTACTGTGTTTCATGATATCGAGGATTTTTTTTCGTCGAATAAAATTTCTACCTAATGGGGGATCGAACCTAGTCCTACCTACCTGCCTACTTTCTGTCTAAGAACCTTATCCATTACGCTATTGACCGCTTATAGAAAAATTAAATTCATTCCGCTTCTTTATGTTTCAATGTGTTCCAAACATTTAAAAACATATAATTGGAGACGTTTTCTTAATCAAAAGAATAGTTTTAAGAATTCTCTCTATAAAAGAAACGTATGTGAATGTCAAATATATACGGTAACTCCGCTAACTGATCTAAACGATATTAAGGGTCTTTGCCGAAACCACTTTCTTGCATGAGTATTTCAACAGTATACATTTTATGCGAGTGACTTTAGCTTATTCACGTCAAGTAAATAATAGTTGAAGTAACAAAATTGTTGTTTTATAAAATGAAGTTGGTTGACACGGCCAAATTCAGTTTTTAAACTTAAATTCAACAAAATTGTTCAATTCATGCTACAGAACCATTTGAATTGGGAAGCAAAATATTTT
Source organism: Diadegma fenestrale (assembly GCA_037043255.1). Lineage (NCBI taxonomy): Eukaryota > Metazoa > Arthropoda > Insecta > Hymenoptera > Ichneumonidae > Diadegma > Diadegma fenestrale. The sequence continues at coordinate 15,603,336 of CM073313.1, forward strand.
CTTCGCTCGGTATACTAAAGTGAACAAATCTTAAATTGAAATTCAACAAAAATTTTCAATTCATGCTATGGAACCATTTGAATTGGGAAACAAAATATTTTCTTAGCTCGGTATACTAAATTGAACAAATTTTAAACTTAAATTCAACAAAATTGTTCAATTTATGCTACGGAACCATTTGAATTGGGAAACAAAATATTTTCTTAGCTCGGTATACTAAATTAAACAAATATCTTGAAATAGATTACAAATATGCGGCCGGAGAGACTAAATTGTATTTATGTTACGCACAAAATGTTCAATCACAGGGGAGTTGTTGATTGAACCAAAATATTTGCAAAATCCAACAAAACTGTTCAATTGTTCGTAAGTGATGTTTTTCAATCGTAACACTATCGTTCAGTCGAGACATTTTACGAATAAAAACTAATATCTTGTTGTGAGGCACAAATACGCTAACAGCTGGCCTAAACGATATTAGTATTTCTACCAAAATCATTTTGTTGAGTATTTCAACAGTACATTTTGTTCGAGTGACTTTAGCTTATTCACCGCAAATAAATTATAGTTGGAGTAACAAAACTGTTGATGTACAAAATAGATTTAGTTGACGCGACCAAATCGGGTTTTCAGTGTACAGAAGAGCTTGTGATGGGGACTCGAAATGCAATGATGAGTCAGGAAAAATTGACAAGAGGCTGTATCAAAGTCACTAAATCTTTTCCTCGCTGCACGTCTGTATTGACGAATTCACGTATTAATTTCCATTTTCCTACCGCAACGTCCGCGATAAACTTCCGGCCATTTTGGAATAGCGTATCCTTCGACTGGCTTCTCGTTTAGATATCAAAACACGTTTTACGGGAATGAGATGCATCGCAATTCATCATGGAGGATTAAAACGTTTTCATGCGAATTCGATCGGCTTAATTTATATTTTCTCAATCAAATGTTGGACTTTATATAGGAATTCGCAATTGGGTGTTTCGTTTCGTCATTCGACGATTATGATGTGTAATTTATTTTTGACGTAACTTGAATCTAGTGCTAACGAATTTGATTTTTTGCGATGAATTGATAGAAGATCAGGTTGTCGGAGCTTGATTGATTTTAATGTCCATAAGCCAAGAAGAATCGTATTCCATTTCCATAATTAATCGTTGCTAATTTGTCGATTAGTATTCTCGCGGTTTTTATTTCCAGAAATGTGGAAAAAAACAATTCCTGATGGTTAATTAGCGCGTCCGTCTCGTGGGTGTCGATGCGAATACAGAGAATCTTTATTATGTCGAGATGTGTTATGTTTTCATCAACCTGCTCGCAGTAATGAGAGGAATAATTATAAATTCATACTAAAACAAATGTAATAAAGCATTTAATTGATGAAAACGCTCCTGCGTGTGCAACCAAGTATGAACAAGTGTCGAGAGTCCCTGATCATCGTCTGTTTTATATTACAATGACGATGCTAATCACTCGTTGTCCTCCCAGAGTTCATCCACTCTTAACATAAATTAATTATTATAAATTATGCACTAAATGTTGGATTCGAATCAAAAACTCACTATACCATTCCTTAATCGTATTATCCCATTGCGCGTCATTCTTTACCCTCTACACATATATATATTATCTAAAGGATAATTGGTATTGAATAACGCCGAGACCAGTGCGATTTATTCGTGTCTAGTAATGATGGAGAAAAACACTAATACGTATATTAACTACGTCATAATACAAATACGAGTACTTATTCGTATCGCGATATTTTCAACCTTCTACAATGTCATGCAGATTAACTTTATTCTGCATTCAATTCTAAACCATTTTTCGATATCGCACAATCATTTTTTTTTACTCCATCCAGACCAAACACGTTCGGTGAGCCAATAAAGTTGAGTTTTTTAATTAAACATTATGAAAGAGGATTGTTTGTTGGATCAAAAGAAGATTTTGTTGTGATTCGAAATTTATTTTCGAAAGATCGAACTTGTCGATCGAAATTAACGAAATTTCGAACTCTTTTTCATTCATTTTTCGATTTTGTTTGATTTCTTTTGGGACGAGCATTGATGGACGAAGGTATTTCCTTTTGTCACTGTAAACATTTGTCGACCTAGACAGTAAAAAGAATTGGGTTGCCTTTGTGTTGCTTTGTTTCACGCAAAATACGTGAAAAGATAAATTGAGCACATGTGAACTGCAAACAACTAATGTACGGAGAGTTTCTCAAAGTGACAATGATAACGGATAATTTGCACAGAAAGTTTATTCAGCACGTACCCACCTTTGATGATTTATTGAGATTTGAATGAGCTTGGTGTTTTAAAAAAAAATCGAGATAGTGACTTACAGCTTTTTGGTTCTTTTACATTTTCCCAGGAGAATTTCCAGACTTTTCTGTGGCAGACGATCGGTTATTAGGGAAAATGTTCACAGCGCGCACCGCGGTGGCTATTACGGTGGCATATGTAATTTAGCAAGATAAAATCTTACATTGTTGTCGTTCGCGAGACGCGCAACACTCTCGACACGATCGTTGGACACCGGAAACGATTTGGAATTTTACTTGATAGCCGCTTCACGAACTACATTAAATTTCCATCAGTCAACGACAAATTTTCCAAGTGCATCGAGTCAGGCCATTCGAAATGCACACTATTTAAGGATCAATCTCGCTTAGTGACCGCAAACAAGACAATTCAATCAACGAATTATCTTTTCATTAAAAACAAGAAATCGTATTCATTTTTTTCTTATTCTCAGCGCATGCATCGCCACCACCAATATTTATCATACGTGTTGGATGCTCGTCAATTATAATTTGAAAATCAATTCATGACGTAAACCAGCTTGTAAAAGCCATCGTAACAATTTGAATGAATAATCATTCGTTGGCTTTAGTGAGATTCGTATTGTTGCATCGGTTCGTCCGCACACGATATAGGGGGTCATTGAATTTTTTTTCTGTAACTCAATTATCCTCGTTTTTTAAAATGTTACGATGATTTTTTCATTTGAATCTAATGAGCCTGATGTATGAGCTACATCACCTATGGAACTTTGAATTAGTGCTGCATTCGCGAATACATGATTCATGTTAGTGCAACCAGTATGTAATATGCGTTTTGTTTCTGTTTGTGCCTCCTCAGCCACCGATTCCTTATGCAACTCAACCTTGGCAATGACCACTAAGCCGTGAGGTTGGCTGTTGCCACGACCGATCTCGCTACCGAGAATTGTTCGATAAGGCTCTCGCGTTGCTCTCTTGTCTCTATGCGCGATTCTTACACTGCTCCTCAATTTATGTACGAGCCACATCTTTTTTCGCAAACTCTTCCGTGTGTAATTAAATATTGTGACTTTAGCTGCATGCGAATCAATCAAGAAGAAAAGAGGCAGAATTTTGGCGAATACCTCGTTGAAGCATTCGTTGATCGGACTGATACCGTTGGTTATGAATCCGTTGGTTTTTTTTACGAAGAAATTTTTGTAAAATCTAAACAGCCAAAAATATTGGAGACATCCTAGGAAATCCATCGTACAGCCTCCGAAATATTCATCCTCAAATGGTATTCTAAATGGAGATGCATTTTTCTGGATCGATTTTTTGGCGGTTGCCTAGAATTTTTCATTTTTAAGATTTCGTGACACACAATCAAGTTCTTCGTTCGTACAAAATCTCAAAAATCCTTCGTGCCTCACTGGATAGATATAAAAATCACGCCGTCATTGTATCACTGAAAATAAACAGATTTATTCATTCAGTGCTAGTTTGCATAACTTTTTTTCCCATTTCGAAGCTGAGCGAAAATGATTATCTGGCAAATGAGAGAAAAAAAACTGCAACGGAAACGAGACACGGTTGAGCGACTATCTGGAGTCGAGCGCGGTTCATCAGCCAGACGTAGTGAAAGATGAAAAAAAATAACACGAATATACATATAGTTTATGGTTTAGTCACTAATGCGCGAAAGAAAAAATCACAAGAATTTGCACAATGAAACATCGACACTCGATTTATTGATTTGGAGGCGTGCCGCACCAAAGCAATGCAGTGTGTTCTCGTTATTAGCCCCAGCGAATCGCTTGACTGCACAAATTTTCGCAACCATTGTCCATAATCACGAACAATGAAGAAAATGAGAAATGGTCACTTCGCGATTGTAATGAGACAGATTTTTTCCTTTTATCTCGGACATTGACGTCAAACACGAATTATATTGCAAGAGGCTAATGGAATTTTCTCGGATACAATGTCACAATTCATGTTTACTCCACTTTGAGAATTAAATCACACAATTCATTCATCATAAAGCTGCAGTTTTGAATGAATTCATTATTATATTTGTGGACATTCAATTTCTCGTCATTTTCTCATCCCTTTAATTTACCAAATCCACAAATTGATTCAGCCACTTGAAAAATACATTTTCGCCACTACTTTCTATCATTCCATCAGACAAATCAGTAATCGCTTACGTGTAAAGCATCTCCAGGCAAAAAAGTATTAAAAATAGACGACTTTCCGGGTTGTGCTTTAATGACGACGCCAGTGCACATCCTCGCGGAAGAATATACGAGAAGCATTATTAAGGCTTCGCGTACAGACGGTATTACGTCGTCGTACGAAACATAACGCAATTTTGTGAATATTGCTCCATTATCGTGTAATCTGTTGATACCTGTGTCATTAGGTTGCCCATTAGGCGACAATAACAATTTTTCATATATCGCTCCTTACTATCATAATTCGCACGTCAAAATACAAAACTTGTGACGCGTTGTCAACAATTCCCCAATGAAAGCAGTTCTTCGCTTTTTTCCTGCTGAACGAACGGGAACGTTTTTTTATCTAAAAAAATCCAACCGCGCAGGAAAATAAATGGTCGCAGGATTTTTAACTGTTCGCCTGAAAATCAAAGCGAGTCCTTGATCTCTTTTTGCATACTCGATCCTTAAATCTCGTCAATTGTGTCGAAATGCCCTTCGTACGAGGCCCAAACTATCCTCTTCTGAGAATGTCGATTATTTTTACAGTCTGATACGAGCTCCCGACCCATCAAACGTCGAAATCGAACGAATCGATTAAAGATATTTCCCTCTGAAGAGATATCGCGACTTGGCAACTAGGGAACGAAAAAGTCATCACAAAATCAATGACAATTTGTCAAAGTTCCATCTCGGTTGATCGACCATTTTTTACTCAAATTTGACACGTTATTTCGGAAATTATGTCATCGAACTTCCGACAAGCCTTTTGTTTCTTTAAATCATTGTTCAGGGAGACTTGAAATCGACTTCCATCCTGCAAAAATTTCAAATGACATTAACGATAACGAATGCGACTGAAGAATCGATAAAATCATTTGACAAATGAGGTTTTAAATCATTTTGTATCGCAGGTTGATACACATCTCACGTTTGACTTGTAAAACAATTTCCTATTTTATCAATATCGTCGTTAAAAGCTACGAGGCTGCTGGATCGTAAAATTCATGATCGGGATGAGTAATGAATGCGAAGATATATTTTATGACTTTGAAATCATTTTGTCGATTCCAGTTCCATATCGATCAACACCGCGACATTATTAATGACAAGGTATTTCGTACAGTTGATTGAAATGGAATTTCGATTAAAAAACTATCCATTTGATATAAAATTATTATTCCTCGTTATTGTTTTTATGAAAGAATTAGAAAAAAATTGATCGTTATGTTTCCATTATAAAAATTTCGGAAAAGTTTCGGAAATGTCAAAAGGTTTTGAATTCGGGAACTTCAGACACGCACCCACGTGGTTACGCACGAATTTTGTAATGTTCGAGAAATCGAAAATGGTATCACGAACTTGCACGCTTGCCAGCCATCGGTATAAAAGATACGACGCGGTACGAATTTAATTGAAAAATAGTAACACCGGTCGTTTTTTTTTTCACGTTCATTTAAAAATGGCGCTGTTCGCTCGTGCCAATGCGAACGCATCATTGTTAACTAACAATTGTTATTTCGCCAAGTTGACAAGTCACGATGTCATGTTGCGGACAATCGCGAATTGTGCTAATAAATTATCATCAAGTCGAAAATCCTCGAAATGGACGTGTTTCCTTAGTCCTCACGATCGTAACAACATAACCTCGAACCCTCAAAGAAATTTCATCCGTAAGTATCTATTTACATCATAATTTTCAATAATAATTCCCTAATATTAATTAACCGGCAAAATTATTTTGGTATCAGTTAAATTCCAGTGCCATTATCGTTTCTTTAACTCTTTAAAAGTTTGACCAACGTGACCTAACCTCAAACCGAAAAAGCCGATTCAGATTTCCATCGATATAAATGAACATTCGTTTCTCCATTTTTAACTCATAAATTCTCGCGTTCATCTCTACTTTTCCACGTTCTTTAGGAAATAGTCATGTCGAACCACACAACAAAAATTATGTGCCCTTCAGCGAGCTTCTCGACCGACGGAGGCAAGAAGCCAGTCGATCGATCCTCGTTCAAGTACAATCTGCAAGCTCTCACAAAGAATTATACGCATACTGTAAACAATTTGGCAGAGTCGACAGTATGCACCATTACAAGGTCAAAAATGACACAGTAAGTTTTCCCCAATCTCCGTAGAACCGTAAATTACCGCAAATCGCATTGGCGATGTTTTTCCGTGTATTTATTGTGATTTTTTCAAAAAGAAAACTCAACGAAAAATGGAATTAATTCATTGACTCGATTTCTGCAGCACTTTTTTCTCGTCGAATTTGATACAAAATCTTCGGTCACCGCTGCCCTCGAATCCGCGACTCACGTCAAATACGACGAAGTTGTACCCGTGCAATCGCCGATGCTCTGGTTTCGAAATAATCGAGTGACAAGCGTGAATAGCAAAGATAACGAAAATCTGAACGGAGTAGTGATATCTTTGAATGGTTCGGGAATTCCTAAAACTGAGGAAGTCGTGGAAAGACTCGTCGCAGCTAAGACTGTAAACAAGTTTTACTATGGAAATCTGAACAAAATCTCAATTTCCTCGTGACTTGATAAAAATGTGGCATTCATTTGACTCAGGTATCGGAACAAATGGTGATGCTACACGATGTCTGGCAATTGGACGAAGTTGGTGTGCGAATGCGATTTTTAACGGCTCATCAACTGGAGCGAAGTTTCATTGGTTTTTTTCCTCACATCGCAGTTCTGCCTTTTGGCTCGTCCGTCAACGGTTTCGGAAAACGTGGCTGCGATCTAGATCTCGTGCTGAAACTGGAACAAGAGCCATTGGTTCGTTACGATACATTGTTTCTCGCGTTATTATAGTTGAAAAAACTTGAACGAGCCTTGCAACATTGTACGTGTGTTTTCTTTCTGTCAGGAAAAATCATCGAGCCGATTTGTATTTCACAGTAAATCGATATCCAGCGACAACAGAGTTCAGTCCAAAAGACTTATGGAGACGGTCGCCGATACCATGCAATATTTGGTTCCCGGCGTCTCGAATGTTCGACGAATTCTCCAAGCACGTGTCCCAATCATTAAATACGATCAGACACTCACAGGACTCGAGTGCGATCTTTCAATGACGAACATGTGAGTAAACAACCAAAATAGCAGTCGACTGAAATAAACACGAGTTAAAAAACGCTGAAAAATGTAAAAAAAAATATTTTTTCCTTCAAGGGCCGCCGTATACATGACGGAATTATTGTGTTTTTACGGCGAAGTCGATTTCCGAGTTCGACCACTCGTATTCACGATAAGACAGTGGGCTCAGTACGTTGGACTTACCAACCCCACACCCGGCCGCTGGATTACCAATTTTTCCATCACTCTCCTCGTTCTCTTTTATTTACAACAAAAACGCATATTGCCCTCCCTCAACGAACTCAAGCGTCTTGCAGGTTCGTCCACTTATTTACATGCGGGATACCGCGATTTTATCGGACTATCCAGACATTCTCGAGAGTCATTCTTTAATTTTGAAAAAGTTTAACCTTCTGAGTACGCACTCGATTGTTTGTCAATTTTCATTTTCTTCACAAAATAAGTTTGGGGTCATGAAATTTGGATAATTTACTACAAAAAACGTCTGTAGAAAAAAAAAAAACAAAAAATTCGTATTTACTAGTACAGAACGGTTTGAAACACGCCTTTGAAACTTTTTTTGGAAGTAAATTTTGAAATTCTAAAATTTTGGGCCCTTGAGGCCGAAATTGAAAGAAAAACAAATCTGAAAAAGATTTCATCACATTCGGATCGACGAGATGTTGAATTCTTTAGGATCTCTCGATCCCACGTCGCCTTAATTTGATATAAAATGACAAAATTGCATAATTCATGTATTATTGTTTGAGAAATGTAAAATTTGAGAATTTTATTGAAACAACAGGTACTGCGGACGTTCGGTTGACGGATCATTCGGTGGATTGCACATTTCTTCGTGACGTGAGGAAATTACCAGTGGCAAAAGAGAACGAAAACTCGGACGATCTCGAGACACTGTTGCTAGGATTTTTCGAGTTTTACTCGACATTTGACTTTCCTGCAAAAGCGATATCGTTGCGAGAAGGAACGAGTTTGTACAAACCTGATTATTCTCCACTGTATATCTGCAACCCCCTGGAAACGATGTTGAATGTGAGTAAAAACGTGAGCGTCGAAGAAACGGAAAGATTAAAATTGGCGCTGCGAAACGCTTCGTGGATTTTGGAAACTTCCGGCGATGACAAAACTTATAGCCGAGGTATACTCTCGTTATTCGGTCAGAAACTCGACATAGTTAGTTACGTCGGTGGTAAACGTACCGTCAACGTTGCCGCACTGTTCAAAATACCGAGCGAGAAAAAAAAATCTCCGAAGAACCAAAACAAAACGCCAGCGACTGCAATTCCGGTTCTTCACGAAGATCCGGATCCACAGGCCGAGAGAATTGTCAAAATGAAAACAGGACGTGCGAGACGAAGGTGAAATATCGTTTTTTATCATTTCAACAGCTCTCGATCCAGACGTTTTTAAATAACTTTGTAAATAAACCAATTACTCGTCGATTTTCTTCGTCTACGAATTTTCATCGTCGATCCAACGAAAATTCCTCGCATAATCCTTCATTTTCAACAATACTCGGAAATTTTCAGTCAAAACGAAACTCTTTTTGTCACCCAACAAAAGAATAGGCTTGAATGAGTGAGGCTGCGAACAGCTACTTGGCAAACCAACTTGCAAAGCCACTCACGCAGCCGCAAATTGCAAATTAATTGGCTTCTCGGATGAGGTCTTACCGGAAACTCATTCTGGATAAAGCGCACGACTCGGTCCAAGAAAAATAGGTCATCGGACGTTTTAGAGTACGTTTAACTCTTCGCACAATTACCAACCAGACAAAGGAGAAAAGAAACGTCTAGCAATGCCACATTTCCACGTCTTAATTAGCGACCAACGCAACATTTTTACCTTTCACAATTTCCATAAAATCTCGCGAAATATTTATGAAAATGTATATTTTATTTTTAACGTCAAACGTACGTTTGAAATTAAGATTCTGAATCCAAAATTATTTGACACTTTAAAAGTCGGACTTGAAAAGTTTAAGTTTCCACGATTTTTGACGATTTTTTTTCTTCATCGAGTACACGAAACCAAAATGGATAAATGAAGAACAATTTTTTATTCCTTTCTTTCTTTTTCATAGATATTATACATAGTACAATATATACGTATGTGTATAAACAATGTGACGAATTATCGAAGACACTGCATTATGAATTGGACATATTGTTGTGTACACATACATATATATATAAATATATAATCAAGTTATATATACACATATATATTATTCATATATACTATAATTCAATAACGTCCTTGCGTGAGCATCGCGCCAAGTTCCCTTATTACGATTAATAACTCGCATCCCCTTGCCCTCAACTTGATCATCGTCATCATCTTAAAGTTTTTCGCGCATTTTTTATTCTCTCGTAATTACCATCGATTAAATTCGTTATGTACCGTGGCTGGCAGTGTATTTAACTAACTAACTATTTATCCAGTTTAACGTCATTTACATCGACGAACCGTGATTTTCCGGAATCGACGATTTTTACTTCGTTATTTCGCGTTATTTATTACGTTTTTTTTTCTCTTTGTATTTCTATTTCATTCGCCCCTTTTTCGACACTTGTGGAATATTTATTGGTGATTATTTTTTGCGGTATCCTGATCGCTGAAAAATTCTGCTAACGCGGTACGATTTTTTGGCCTTTAGTTTGAATTATTGAAATATTTACTGCCGCCCGAATTTCTTGGCTGAACGTATCAAACGGAACTCGAGATTTTCATGCAGAAATAAACTTAATTAGTCAGTTTCAGTTTCAGTTTAACGATCGTGCAACGTCTTTAGAATAAGAACAAAAAAGAGTTGCAATGTTTGAAACGTATTAGCAGAATTTTTGACCTTCAGGATAAAGTTGATCAACGAGCGCACGGTAACGAGCTTTACTTGTTTATTCATTGTTTATTTCTGTCGTTCTCCTATTTAATTTCTAAGCAAGGCTCTATAAATGCTTTTTTCGTCGCTCAAAGTTTGTCCAAATCTCCGGCTATTTAATTCACACGTCGCAGTGTTTTTTTTTTTCCAGGGGTCGATTGATCGGGTAATTTTTTTCTCTCTCGAAAATTCTCTGTTTATTTAAACGAGTGCGTGTTCGTATAAAAACGCAATAAGGAGATCCTATGCGGTTATATGATAATTGATGCAGTAAAATTCCTATAAAATCGAACACATATCCACTCGAGTTTACAATTATATTTCGTTAGTCATATGTATATCTTGAAACGAAAATCATGACGTTTTTGGCAGTTTCGTTTAGAAGGTGGTGTTTTTTTTATTTCCCATACAGATAAAGGAAAATTTAGACTTGACTTTGCTTTCGCCAAAAATTTCTTCCTCGTGTAACTTTGTTAACGCACTTTTTATTATTTCTTCATTAACCATGAGCTTTTTAGCACCGCACGAACCAACGTCTTGGAAAACGGTCGTGGTGAAATTTTTTTCAGGTCAAATCTTGTAAACTTTGCCAAAATCATTTGCCAATCGGTTGACACTGGAGTATTTTGTCCTCGAACAACTTTATACGCAAAATTCTAATTCGTTAATACTCGATTCTATTTTTTCCTTTGCAAGACTCGAATTTACTCGAAAATACATGAAAAAAAACGATCAATCGTTTCGTTCTTGAATTTTTGATCGAATTAATTATTTTGAACTTTAATCGATTGATTAAAAATAAACATCAGCTTTGTTTCAAGGTAATCGTTAATATTTGAGCACGTTTCTGATGTGTGTGAGATTATCATCGCGAAGTCAATCTATTTCGAATAATCAATCATCCAAAAAACAAGTCGAAAAACTTTCTCATTAGATTTTGGGACCGAAACACATTCTCTAACTGAAGAATGTGTCGACTTTTAAAAATTACAAGACAATCGAGATAATTAGCATGATGACACGTGTGATGTTTAGTATTATTACGTGAATTTACCCTCCAGAGATCCCTGCAGTAGTTGCGTTTATTAAACTCGATTATTTTTATGCTATAAAGCTGACAAATTTAACACCAAATGTCACAGCAAAAGGCCTTTCATTAGCCCAGTCGAGCTGAGACGTGCTGAACAACAATTCTTCTCTCGACAGCTTTCCTCCATGACAGCTTCGCCAATTATCAGATTAACACACACAGACACCGTCTGGCCCCTTGATCATCTGGACCACTCCAGCTTCATTTTTTATCCCCAATATTTCTACTTGCAGTGACATTTCCAAAAATCCATTTTTTCCTTCAATTATCCTGAACAAAAAATCTGCTCGTTAATTTGCGGCTTCGAAAACACTCCCCAAAATTTTTAATTCATACATTGATTGTTATTTAACGTAAATTAATTCCGGAGCTTTTGTGGCAAAAATTTTTCAGAGCAGAGAATTAACGAGTAGTTTTTGTTTTTACTAGCACGTCGTAGAGTCTCGTAATTCTTTGGAACAGGAACATTTCGGAGCGAGCATGGTGGAGCTTCGATTTTTGATTAGAAACAGAGCTGTCGAGGGGTGAGTTGTTCCACTTCTCAGTCGAGTGAGTTGGAGCGCTCTCTTCGACGCGACTAACCGTAACGTATAAAACTGCACATCCTCATTATTTGTTTCTTAAAATCATTTTCGCCAGCATATAAACATTGTGGAGTGAATGTTCGACGTATACGTAACTTTCTTCTAATTCTTCCGGTGGAAACCTCTGCCACGTGGGTGTCAAGCGTGTCCGGTACATCGATGCAACTTGTCAATGAATGATTCATGGAAAATTGTTTCCGTATAAAGTCTCGCGAGTGTAGTCCGTCCCTTCGGAAACTTTCGGTAATGCGTGCGCGCGCGCGAATTTCAATGAATTTTTTAATTCAACCTAATCACTATCTCAGACTGTGCATTCTCAAAGTTGACCGGAATACCGTTTGGTCTTTTGTTTTTGAAATTGAGTTTTGAGGCGCAGCGTCGCGACCACGTCGCGAGGTTTCAAACAGCCAATAAAAAATAGTGGCAAAAAGTGGCTTGGCCGAAGAGTTTGCTGCTTCGGCGACACCACTTTTTTCCAAATCCGATCTGTGACATTGCTCTGCGAGTAGCTTTGGTTGGTTGTTGAATTTTTCCACCACATGGCGATTCTTTGTTCTCGTGTCGTTCCCAATTCCTTGTCATTGCCTCGGTTATGATTAATTCCGATGGTGGAATAGACTTAAAAATAAATTCATGTCTCTTTGACGATTAATTTGTTTTGCTTTTGCGATGGTAACGATGGTGATGGGCATGATGATGCCTGTGATGAGATCTCGTCTCCTGGACCGCTGCTACAAGGGTTCTGACCGCTTCCTCGTGGCCTTCGAAACTATCGGCCTTTTTTAACTGGCCCAGACCCGTTGCATTCGATTCGGCTGCTGCTATAACAGACGGACTTATGCCTCGCTTGCTTTTGGGACGTGGAAACGTTTCCCAGGATCTTTGTTTCTGCACACGGGCTGCTGCTTTGCTCGCTGACATTGGCTGACCCGGTGGAGTCCCGAATAATACCAAAAGAGCTTTTCTCGTGTCCTGCGACGTACCTGACTGGCCCATTGTGCCGTCGATTATACTGGATCGTGGACTGTTGCCCGAACCCGTCGTGCTTAAACTGTCACAGCTTGCTCTTCGTCTCCTCCGCGAGGAAACACTTGCCGAACCCCCAGATTTTTCACTCGGATAAAAAACGTCCTCGGGATCGCTCATCGGATAAGATTTGACGGTTTTCGATGTCGTTGGCTGCTGGTCGTCCGTCGGCGCAGCGTGAACTTGCGCCTGGACACGTTTCTTCGCTTCTCCCAGTGTCGAGGCTTCGGAGATTCTCTGATAATCACTTTCCTCGGTGCCTGTTAACGAGACGTTTTTTTTTTTTAAACTTTTTTTACCAAGTTGTTTTTCTGCTGACCTGCTTTTCAAAGTTTCTCAAGAATGGAATTTCGCGATAAACACTCACCACCCGACTGCGACTGTCGTTGCTGCGATTCCGTGCATCTCTCCGGCTGCTCGATACCATCTTGACCACCGGAAACTGCACCGTCGGTCACTGCGTTACTCGAACTTGCTGCTCCCTTCAAAGATCGATACAATGTACGAACTTTGCTACTCGACGAAGAACCACCGTGACCCGGTGGTGTCTTTGGCTTCGCGTTGTCCGGTGATTTTCTCGATCTTCGACCTACACTCCTGTCTCGACCACCCTCTTCACGTCCCGGTGATTTCTTTCGATCCTCGCGTGGACGTGCTCTTTCTATCAATTGGCTCAGCACCCCGCGCTTCACGTCTGGCTGCTTCGTCGGTCCATAAACCACGATGTTTCCCCCCGAATCCAAAAGAGCTCCGACGCTTCCCAAAGGAGTTCTGCATCGTGTTGGCATTTCCTTTGGCTCTGTTACAACGAAATACAATCGGAAAGTCGGTCAATTTTCTGGTAACTCTTTATGAAAAAATCAAATTTCTCGACTCAATCTTTCTTCGTTTTTTTTTTCCATTAAAGGACGATGTGTATTTGTAACTCTGACGACTTTAAGGCTTTTTTCGTGTCATCGTTACCTTTTGTTGTAAAGTTTGTTAATTTAAAGTTTTTCTTTCTATTCTTGCCACTTTTCTTACTCGTTTTTCGCACTCTCTCGCTTCCATTTTAGGGAGAGGGGATGGTTCCATTATGCGAGAAGCTTTGTCGGCAACTACGGACCATCCCCGTCGCTCCAACTCTTACCGCCCTATTCTACGCAACGCTTTCAGCCATTTGTCTTCGTTTTCCTCTTTTTCTACTTCATGCTCGCTCTCTCTCTTTCTCTCTCTGCCTCTACTGTGTATTCCACTTTCTCCTTTCTTCCCTAGCCCATATTTCTTTCGTTCTCTCGGAGCTTTGTGTCGCTCGCGAGCTTTTGCTTCCCCGGCAGCCTCCCTTAATCTCTCTCCCTCATTCTCGCATCCTCTTTCTCCCGCTGGACTCTACACGCGACTCTCTATATAATAAAAGTATTTCGCTTTTCGTATATACGTCTTGGAAATCGCGGGCCACACATTCCATGCCCCATTTCAACCGAACGCGCTTTGAATAATGTAAAACAACAGCCCCATTTTCGGCCATGAACTTAATGACTCTATTTTGCACCCGCCAGGATCCACGAGGCTTGCTAATGCACACAAATTCACGCATTACAACATCGATATATTTGGTTGAACAAAAAAGGGCGAAATTTTCATTCAAAATTCTCAAATTTTCCTCCAAATCGTCAACTTGCTGCTCGATTTATTGAGAGTTCCCTTCAGAACTTTCCTTTTCTTTTGATTGGACATTTTTTTTTTTCATCGAGTATTTGTTTAATTTTGAAAATCATCCAAATTTTTCGAGCTGATCTACTTTTTCGATCGCTTTATCATCGTAATTACATTTTGCGTCTGAATAATGAACTTCGGAACATGAAGGAGAAAAAAATTCGTCGCGTTCCAACGATGCGATGACTTCAACGTCATTTTTTTCGGGCAAAAATTGATTTTTGAAGCTGAAAAACTCACAAAATCGTCGGATTTCCAGGTGTCTGG
Source organism: Diadegma fenestrale (assembly GCA_037043255.1). Lineage (NCBI taxonomy): Eukaryota > Metazoa > Arthropoda > Insecta > Hymenoptera > Ichneumonidae > Diadegma > Diadegma fenestrale. The sequence goes on from CM073313.1 coordinate 15,618,483, forward strand.
CCGTATCGCGTGCTTAATGTGTTTTCAAATCGTACAATTTCGCACAGAAACTGGAATTTCTCGATTCATAAGGCTCTGGAGAATGAATATATTTTACCTTTCATGTAAAGAGCGTTATCCGCGCTGGTCGGGGTGTTTCTCGAATGCCGGCAGTCTTTTGTGGGCGCTGTTGGCTGTGACTGCTGCGATTCCTGCATTTGAAGACGAGCCAAATGATCTAAAAGTGCTTCGAGGTGTTGCTGGTCCGCTGAATCCAAAGCAGCAGCTCTTATCTCACCAGCATTCACACCAGCTGTAAAGGACTTGACAAATGGTTCGAGTTGTTGGGTCAAGTTCTGTAGTTGTTTCACCTCGCCGCGTAGAGTCACGATGTCATTCATCTGCAAATTTCCAAGAGAAAACAAGAGAGAAAACGTCATCGTTACGCGTTTCGTTAATTTTAATCATCGGCTTCGCGATGATAACACGTCGGACTCGGGATATTCACCTGTGCGTGGAATATTTCTTTTTCTACGTGGATTTTGCAAAGCTGTTCCTCCCAGAGAGCGTCGAAAATATTGCCCAAACCTTCGAGCTCGATCTGATGATGTTCGAGCTGTTGCTCCAAAATTTTACAGTCTCTAGCGACGTGCTCGTAGCGCGAGCCCAAAGGCGGAGTATTCGCTCTTCGTAAAACTGCAACATCCCTGTGCAACTCGCCCAAACGTTCCTTCACCGCCATCAATTGTTGGCTCAGTTCTTTCAATTGGGAATCGAAAGTTCTGCAGTGATTGGAAAACGGTGCGCTCGAGTCTTGCTGCTGTTGGCCACTGCTTTTTGGCGGCCCTCGCTGCGACGGTTTAACACTCTGGAGTAACCAATAGGACGGATAATTATAGGCTTGGGATCTTTGCAATAGAATTTCATTTATATTGCAACATCGATATTCTGCTTCCTTTTGCTATTTCCAATATTTCAGAGAGTGCTCCGAGAGGAAGCAATTTCTATATGGCAAAAGAATGAGAGGGATGCAGCATAACGGAGTTTGCAATTGAATCGATCGCGAATCGCGCTACTAACTTGGAGTATTATCGGATCCTGGCCCATCATGTGCGTATGATCGTACAACGATTCCTTCTGACCTCCTACCGTCTGTCCAACGTAGGGCTGGAGAGCTCTGGCAAAATCATTTCTATAGTTATTTTTAAGATGAACGGTAACTAGTGGTGGTCTTGGGGGATGTCCGAGCTGGGCTACCCTGTCGAGTCTCTCGAGCATCGGATGTGCCAACTCGAGAAATTGATGCTTGGTTGCACCGGTGGTAAATACGGTGCAGAGCATAAGATGCATCTGAAGTACCGGTAGTGCCGAGCCAAGAGAAAGCAATTGAGCTCTTACCATTCTTTCCTTAGTCTCGAATTGTCTTTGCAACTCGCTCGACACAGTCGAATGCGTTTTGTTTACAACTTCTTGCATCCCTTGGCAAAAAGCATTCAAAGATTTCTTTTCACTATCCAAAGATCTTCGGAGCTCGTCGAGCTGCGATTTTAAAGCAAGAAGATTGTCGTGCACTCCGGCTTGCAATTCGCAGATGTGATTAGCTGTTCGTTCCATTTTCTTTGATGCTTGTTGCCAAGCGCTCTCAATGTCGACGCAATGAATCCTCGCGTCTGCCGGGGTCTCCCGGAAACACGTCGCGCAAAGCATACATTTCGAACTCTGACTGTACATTATGTAAAGTTCACCGTGGGTCGAACAACGTCGCTGTGTATCCTTTGAACATTTGCTCATGTGTACCACCTCGTGGGAAGAAAACATCTTGGCTCGATGAGTCGGCTCTCGACAGAGAGTACACAGTGCCTGACCTGAATCACACAGAATCGTCATCTTTTACAAATTCCTACGATATCCATCATCCTCCCCAAATTTATGGATCAACGCCACAACGCCTCCAACTTACCGCATGTCGTACAAAAGAACATTCCGGACTTGTCTCTTTTGTCACAATTCGCGCAAGGCGGATTCTCCGAATTTGCTAGCTCTACGAGCTGCCGCATCAGTTGATCGACCGGTGGAAGCATCGCGCCCTCCTTCAACTGAGTTACTTGACTAAACAACATTCAATTTATTCACATTCATTTTATTTCCCTTTCTCATCGAACCTCGCCCCTTTGCCTCAATCTTTACATAGTTATAAGAGAATATAAGAGAGAAAAAACAAACGACGCTATTTGCATTAGAAAGAATTTCTATTTTTCGTTAGCCTCGTCGTCGAACCCCCATAACCCAATTCAGCATCCAGAATCACTCTGTTTGGTTCGCTATTGACTTTTCGTAATGTGCGGCGAATAACGGCCAATTCCTAGTTGAAAGCACAATTCATAGCCAAGCAATCTCATCATTCAATCAGAGTAAGATTCATAAGCGAGAAATTAGATCCATTTAAGTGGTTCGAGATGAATTATTTGGTTTCGGGTTGCACTTTGAGAGTGGCCTTCACCGCGTCTAGTCACAATTGGATTAATTGAGTTTCTTTCTATCCTCATATATTTGACGTTTCAGCAAAACTGGGTCAACAGTCTGGCATATCAATCGAATTCATTTCGATGCTTTTATTAACACACACGGAGCAAACTTTTAGATGCTGAGAGGAAATCTGATGCAAAAGTTTAGTAACACTTGAGCCAGCTCGACTATATTGACGAACCCGATATATATTTCGCTATGAATTCCGAGGGACCAACAAATCAGAGTTGAGCTTCTGGAATTTCACGTCAAAACCATTTTCCAAGCTAATTATCGTCAATTAAGTGAAAGCCACGTTAATGGATTTCGAGTTTCATTCGAAAGCGTTTGGATTTCAAAGACCCTTCGCCGTTCAATTCGTACGAACGTTTTCAATTGAAAAATAGAACAAATCGTCCTGAAGCTGGCTTCGCGTCAATGATTCCGAGAGTCTCATTATCAAGGAAACTGCTTGTCTATGGTTGACGATAAAACTTTTCAAGTGCGTTTCAACCTCCGAGATGAGCTGGGAGATGTGGAAACGGAACGACATTTAGTTGTAGATCGATATCAAAGCAAAAGCTTGCTTAATGATGATGCATTTGAATGGTCAATGGTGTGAAAGTGCTTTGATCAGGATCCGGTTGATTGATTTCTATTCATTCGACTAGGGTTTTAGCTATATTTTGAATAAACCGAGGCAATAATTATTCGCACAGCCAACTCTATTGGTTGGATTGATATTGACGAGATGGAATGAATATTGCGAGAGAATTTGCTTCGTTTGATAATGGAGTAAGGATGAGGCTCGTATTTAAAAGGACAAAGTCAGGTGCTGGGTCATGTGAGCACAGAGACAATGGCTACTCGAGAGATCAAGTGTTATCAATGCGTTATAAAATTACACGCGGTGCGAAAGAGCAGGGTGAAAGTTGGACGATGGGAGAAAAGGGTTAAATCAAAGTGAGAAAGCCCTTAAGTGATGTGGGCCTTAACAATTGAATTACTGGGATGCTGAGGGTGGGGGTGGTAGTGGCAGACGCAAATACACTTCAAAAGGTACATACATCCCTCGAATTGTTGAATGGAGTTGAAGAGGGAGCGAGTAGGATGAGGAAGAAGAGCGTAAGCATACAATCAGCTCCGTGTAGACAATAAGAATGGCCAAACAATGAATGCCAGAGATCGGCAGATACGATAGGGTTGCTATGCAACTGTGAATATTTTTTCTCTCCATCTCTATCTGTCTGTTGATTTCTTTTCCCTTCTCTCCTTCTCTCCTTCTCTCTCTCTCTCTCTCTCTCTCTCTCTCCCTCTGCCAATGCCATTCATCCCCGTTTCTCCAGTTTCTTTACTTTCTCGTGGAAAGTTGTTGAAACAGAGAATGTCAGCGGAGAATCCAATGAAAATAGTTTTGTTAGCACGACTTCGAGCATCCTGCATTCATAGCGTGTCTAATTAAAAGTAAATTAAATCCAAATGGAAAATCTACGGGAAAACAATTGGAAATCCATCGAGAATTGTACTTTTTTCTGCGCCTTTTTTCTTTTAATCTGTTTCTTTATTCGATTCTCTCGGAAGCTGCATCGAAATTTGTGCCATGGATCTGCGCAGTGTTCATTTTTTGTTTGTTTTTAATTCAAATGATTTTCAGGAAACTTAGCGAAAATAACTTGGTGCAGTGGTTCAGAAATTGTTGATATATTTACCCGCAAGTTGGACAGGATATCTTGTTGTCTATGTGAGGTCCGCGTATACAACGAGCACAAAAAGTATGAAAGCACGATAACAAGCATGGGTCGTTGTAATAATCGTGGCAAACTCCACACGTCAAAGGATTCCTCTGTGTCCCTGACGAACCGGAAGTGGGATCGTTGTCTCCAAGTCCGTCAGTGAGTCCAGAACCAGATCCCGCCATGCTTGATCGTCGTTTCGTCGTTTTTTCTTCAAATCTGCGCTCACGACCTCGGTAAACGGAGCACACGGCCTTTAGCCTACTTTCAACGACTTGCCAAGAGTGACGAGAGGTTCGCCCTCCTCAAGCGATCCACCCAATCATGGCATCGATATCGATGGACCCTTTATCATCGTCCTGGCTTCGGGGGATTCGCCATAACCTGTCGAGATGCAAATACAAAAGCCTCGGTTCGTAATTACTCGAAAACCAGTTTTTTCCTCTTACAAAAGAACAAACGATTTCTTTTTCTCACTCCAATCAAATTTCCGTATTAATTGATCTGAAAAACAACACTCGGCAGTTTTCATCAAACATTTTCAATCTTTCCAATGATTTCTCTTCGTGTTCTCGCTCTTTTTTCCCAGTGGCAAGCGATCGCGACGTTTATGATTTTATTTCTCGTTATAATTGAAAGTTTGCTTTGACTTTTTTCATGTCTCGTATTCGAGTGACTATATGATGGTATTTGAGAGCCGGGGAATATTTGTTTTGTTTCGAGGACTGCAGCTCCTCGTCTCCGAAGCCAGACGTACACGCCCGACGGGGCGTGCTGAACTGTTTACTCTCGTGGCAATCGAACAACCTCATCTCCTTCCACAATAAGGATCAAAATCACGGCTGATCGAAACAAAAGTGTGAAAACTAAAAAAAAAACAACGATTTTCAGGAAACACTTTTTATCATTTAAGCACTGCCTCGAGATAAAAGTTGTTAAGATTTTCTGCTGATTGAATGGATCGTTTGGAATTCGTTGTACCGCGGATATAATAAATCGAGAAAACTCGTCACTTCATAAGGATCCGTTGTCCTTATTGTCAATCGTCCTGAACACTCGGAGAAGTTGGAAAGATTTACAGACCGTACGAGCTATCAATCTTAGTCACATTAGCGGCACAAGATTCTTCACGCGTTTTTCCCATCGCACAATGATTGCGAAATCACGGATAAAAATGAATCGATTGATTTTAAGCAACAAAAAAATCAAACGTCATTAGAGGGATGAAATATTTTGAAAAAATGGTGAAAATACCGGGAGTGCGAGAGCAGCTTGGAGCCGGGGTGGCCAGCAGTGATCCGGATCCGTGGATGCCCGGTGCTGCTGCTACTGCTGCTCCTCCTTTACCGCCGTCATTCTGACGTAGGCTGGGGGTGAGTGAATGAGAGAGAGCGAGAGAGAGAGAGAGAGAGGGATGAAGTACAAAGAAGAGAGAAAGGGAGGAAGGAGACGAGGGGTTTGGGAGAGGGGGATAAAAGCGAGATCCAGGAGTACGGGCGAACACACGAGCTTGCGAAATAGCTGTGAGAATAAAAAACATCAGCATCAGGGGCGAAAGGCTCGTCTCGGGAATCGAGAGAGGGAGACGCTTTTCCAAACTGGTTGCTGGTTCAGAGGCGGGGGAGGCTTGTCGCTGGAATTGTAAACGCGCCAGCGCCACTGCCACCACTTTCTTCGAGCATCTACGTCATTGATGGAAGTAGGGATAGTTTTCGTACGTTGGATTTGCGCTGGCGCACTCCTCCGATTTTCCCTCTGCCATTCCTCACTCTCGTCCCTCCCCCCACAGTCCATCGTAAACTTGCTGTGGGAAATCCCTTTTGCCACCCCCCGCGCCGTTCATCGCGCGGTGCACCCTCTGGCCTTTCGTCTCTGTATTACGTACAGGGTTGGTGACTCGCATGGATGAATTTGCCACACCTAAAAACTCAACCCCTCTCTTCCTCCCCCCCCGCCCCCTCCTCCGGACAGTTGTACTGATACATTCTTACGATAGGAAATATTTCAGTACACTATTCCCTCGATTCTACATACACTTTTCTTTACCCAGCTTTCTTTTCTACGCTCTCGAGGGCTTTTTCAAACTTCAACTTCTGCTTTTTATCTCCCCGGTGGATAAAATCCTCGCCCTTTTCACATGCACACCGCTATATCGCATTCCGCACACGCTTCATTAGCGTTCCAGACGAATTCAACTTCTTTCTATCTCATTTCTATTTTTCAATCATGCAAAATCCGCTTGCGCTCACTTTTTTCAACAATTTTTTCCGCAGCGAGCAAAAATGAAGAGAAATTCAGACTTTTTAGGAAAATCATGAACTTAAAACATAAAGAAATTAGGAAAAGAATATTCTTTTCGATTATTTTCGAATCCTTCTTAATTCGAGCCCCACTCGAAACGTGTCATCCCCTAATTTGTTGATTTTCCCGAAGTATACATGGCGCAGGAAATCCCGGAGTAATCCGTTGTCCATCTCGCATCGCGGGCTCGTCCTGGAACGAGCTTTTTTGGATTATAATGTAATCGAAGGTATATAACATTCGAAAATCCTTGAGGGGCTTGGGAGCCGCTCGAGCAACGTGAAAACACTCGGAGAATGAAAGAGATAGGGTTGAACCATGCCCCCGAACCCTTGAGGCGCTGTTCACGTTGACCCCTTAATACGCTTTTCGGACGTGTGCGACTCGGGTATGTGTGCGATTGTGTGCAAGTGAAAATGTGTGCGCGTATTTCACGGCGTAAATTCAGCGAGCAAAGGGGAGGTGGAAAGCACTCAAACCTCTCTCAACGCCCTGCTTTTCGCCTTTCCCTCCCTATCCGTCCTTCTGCAGCATGGTTGGCAACCGGAAACCGCATTGCGCTCCTTCAATTTTTTTTTTTATTTTCAATTTTTACTATTTTTTGTGTGTGTGTGTGTTTTTTTTTTTTATTACAAACGTCCATTTTCACGAAATGTTTTTTTGCTCATTATAAAATCAATATTTACATCGTGAAAAAAAATCGAGGAAAAGCCTCGAGTCGCACGTATTGACGGAGCTGAATAGTTTTTGCCTATTCTAGATTTTTATTTCTATATTCACGTTGAGAAATAGAGCATATGAAAGACCCGCACTGCGGACTCATTAAGGATTCCCTTGGCATTTATTTTCAGGAATATTTAATTATTCATGCAAATATATTCGGGGACAGTAAGAGCTCCAGCAAACACGAGCTTAAGATGCATACGATTTACAAGATATTACGTGTCTTCCTGTACATTTTTCTTTTTATATTTGTTCGCGATTTTACGCGCGAGACCTTTCGAATTTCTTTCCTCTCATTCGCTCGCTTTACACGGGCCTCTGAGCTATAGGGAGCAGCACCACCGCCTTATGCGCGCAGTCTCTTGCTTTTGAATATATGCAATCATTGTCGTGAGTTTTCTCTTTGAATATTGTACAAAAAAAACTAATTTTAAAAATGACATTCGTCATTCGTAATTTTTTCAGAGATTAGAATCATCTGAAGGCAAAATAGTTATGTGGATTAAGATGCATTTGAAATGTCGTGGAAACGGAGAATTTCGTTCAAATCTCGCCCGTTCAATCCTTGTTCGTTTGTTTCCCGCGCGTAGCTCGAGCAGGGACTTTACTAACTCAAAAATTTACGTATATTTCCCGAACTGTTTGACGTGCCAAAGCGAAAAATCGTATCAGGGCATTCTTGAGTAATATTTCCTGATAAAAAAATTACAAGCAAACCATTTTCACTGTGCTTGTCAATTAATTTGAACGACAATTACTGCCCTTGCACGGTTGATAGTTTTCGCAATGTTAATGTAGACATTGGCCGCACTGTGGCGTTGTAAACCCCATGCGAGGGGGTCCCCATTGGCCTAGTGGCCAATGGAAATTCGAAGAACTCTCGGCACTTTCGTGTTTACACTTTTACAGTATGACCGATCAATAAACGCCAACGGCTTTAAATTCTCTGGCTCCGAAATCAAATCTAGTTTATATTTTATTTTTCGATCATATTTTACATCGTTTAACATGCCATCACGGAGCGAGGACATTCTCAAAGGATTCCAGGTGTATCCTTTTTTATCGACGCATCAATATATTCATAATTTCCATGTACACAGTGTTTCGTACGTCACTTCGCTTACGTTCATCCCCCCCGTTTTGAGGTTATATCACTTTCTGTAAACCTAAACGATTCTTTCTCGATTGCAAACCGGAGATTTGATCTTGTCTTTTCGTGTCTATTTCCCATTTTTTTACGACAACAAATCGCCTCGTACTGACAATAAATCATTCCGGAGCTCGGTGCACCCGAGAAACGAACACGATTTGAGGTTAATCGCGTAAGAAACTTTTCCAACTGTCAAATCAATCAACATGCATTCGTAATTTTCGCTCCAATCGATTGTTTTCCTTAATTAATGAAACTCGCAGTAATTGGATGAATTTGAGGGACGCTGACAGTGGTAAAATTCTATGGCAAGGCAACGAAGACTTGTGAGTACAAAATTTTTATCTCGTCATAAAAAAAATCGTATTTTTCGCACTTTTACACAATTTTTCCTCGAAAGATCCGTGCCCGATGTAGAACACGAGGCACGCGTGCCTAAAACGATACTCCGCTGTCGCGCCGTGTCCAGAGAAATAAACTTCAGTTCGGCAGAACCGCTCGAACGATTTCGACTGGAACAGAAACTTCTTTTCAAAGGCCATTGTCTGGAGGAATGGTTTTTCGAGTTTGGTTTCGTCATTCCGAACAGTACAAATACGTGGCAAAGCCTAATCGAAGCCGCGCCGGAGAGCCAGATGATGCCGGCGAATATACTCAAGTAAGTTGCGTCTTATCGCTCGGCAAAAACTCTAATTTGAAACGGAGAAGCTCGAAAGAAGAAAATCCACAAGAAATAAAAACGGAAAAATAATTGAAAAGATAATGAACGTTGAAATTTCGGTTTTTGGATTAAAATTTTTATTTTTTGTCCAGTGGCCACGTAGTGATCGAGACGAAATTTTTCGACGACGATCTTCTCGTTTCGACGAGTCGTGTCCGACTTTTTTACGTTTAGGTCAGCATCGCTCCAGCCTGAAAAACCGACCAATCGAAGCACTCGACGATCTTCAGCATGAAAATTCTTTAGTAACGGTGTGGTGTGAATCGCGTTTATGTTTTTCCACAAAATGTTTGCACTCGCGTCATTACTATATTTAATTTTCTTCGGTTCAAGTTCCTCGCAGTCGCGATCGCTCTCGCGCGTTTTTTAATTTTTAATTCAACACACATTCGTATGGATTCGGTTTTTCCAGCTACGTTTTTTGAGACCAAAAGCCCGAAATACTTCACGCTGTATGTGACAAACTTTTGCACCGAGACACGCGATCCTTCGATCGATATTCTTCGTATATTGTACAGAATTTGAATATATCGAAATATGGGTTATTCATAAAACACATGATTGCATAGAGATAATAGATTTAAATGGTATTTAAGTTTTGAGATTCATACAATTGACCAAATGTATTTTAATATTATAAGCAATCAAAAATCAAGAATAAATGTTGTAAGATAAAAACCAATTTTTTCAAACAATCCCAAATTGAGCTCGTCGTACGAATGAGCTGTTTTTTTTTCGACATGTTTCGAGCGAAAAGCTCGAAAGCATTGTAACGAAAATTTCATCATTTTTCATAGTTTATGAAAATTTGTGAAAATCATTTCAGCCCAAATGTTCGAAGAGCCAAATTCCAGAATATTTAGGCCAAAGTTTCGATCACGCAATTTATTTCGGGACCCGATTTGACCCAAGATGTTTTCCAAATCGATTTACTCCCGTGAATATGCATTGGGGTCAAAATGACCCAGTGTGTACTCGCAGGATTAGTTTCCAGTTTTGAAAATTGTTATAAAATTCGGTAGGTTTTGTCTTTCAATGGTTTGAAATGGAAAATCGCTGCTCGGGGTGCTTTGCTTTGCAAGAAGAGGAGAAGAACTTTTTGAAGAAATTCTTTTGGAAGTATCTGTTTGAATTAGCTTGAGATACTGTGGCTGTTTTTATCGATTCTTGAAGACTAGCATAACACTGAAAAGTATTATGTATATGCGAGAATAAAAAAAAAAAAAAAGAAAAAAAAACAGGTAAAGAGAATGAGACAGAACAAAAGAGAGTGAGAGCGAGGGCTACATTTGTGTGGCTTCGACGTGGCGATGAAGAGTCATTGGTGCGGGGGTGAGTCCGCGACGTTTACAACGAAGAAGCCCCGGAAGGTGAAATTCTGGATCACGTAGGAATAGGATGGATAGCGCACACAGCAGCGAGTATTCACGTATCGTGCGGACATGAGCGAAGAAAGTTGAGGAGGAGCGATTCCCCTCTCTTCGTTTTCCTCGTCCTCTTAGGGGCGTTCGTCGGTCGATTTTTTTTTACTTACCAAATGCACAGGTATATCCATTTGCTTATGTTGAGTCTCAGTCGAAGAAAGGAGGAAGAGCAGCGAGAAGGAAAAAATAATCGTAGCAAAGAAGAGAACAGAAAAAAAATTAACCAACGACGAGTAAGAAGAAGAAAAATAAGGGGTGGAAAAGAGGCAAACGTGGAGGGCACGAGGGGAGTTATGAACCAGGCAATTCGTAATGTAGTGTTCGGAACGACACGTTTCACCTCTGTGCTACGCTTTTTCGTTATTTGATTATAATCAATCGGTTGGTTTCATATTCCCTGCGATCCACAAAAACCGAATATACACACATGTTTATGCACGTAATTCCCATTTATTTATGTACATATTCGTTCGCAATCCTCACCATTGAATCACATCGAAAAACTTGAATCTCTTCCCACTCTGCATCGACGTATATTTACTGGCAAATCCTCGAAAATTATGGTGATCTGAATCGTCGAGCTTGGTTTTGTGAATAAATTCAATTAAAAAGCTTCAAGTTGGCTACCACGTCGAAAATTGAGGACTATATAGTGATGAACTTGAAAGACGATGATGAAAGTGGTAACGAAGGTGGTGGGCAACTTTTTCTTGTTGGATCACCCAGAGATCCCCTCGTTTCGGCTGGTGCTATCGTCGCTGGTTGCAATACCGTCGATGATATCAATGCAGCCAATGATCTTCAATCCAGTGCCCTCGCTGGTCTCATCGCTGGACAATCCTCTTCAGTTTGTTTTCCAGCCAAATTCAGTGAGTCCTCGTTTTATACTTTTTACCCAATTTTTTAATTATTTTATAATTCTTGGTTCATTAGAATTTCAAAACAACGAGAAAGTTTCTCGAGATTTAGACTCGTGAAGACTTCAGCAATTTTCTAGTATTTTGCATTGTGGAAAAAAATCATGAACAACGCGTTGCCAAAAAAGATTTAAAACGCTCGTAAAGTCGTTCTATTGGGAAATTATTTCTTCACTTTTTTCCCCAAGTTTGTATTTATCCGGAAAACGGTTTTTCCTGCTCCGGAAGTTCATCAATCGTAATTGAGCACTCGCGTATCGCGAATTTTTTTGGAGATCGCGAATAAAATTTATAGCCCGCGGAGAACGTTTTTCGCGCGGGGGATAAAAGCTTTTCGGGATTTGCAGCTCGTTAGAAACGATGCGTGTATGTAACTTGAAGACCGCGCGTCTATTATCTCAGCAACAGAAGTAGAAGCAGCCTCGTCTCGGCACTTGGGTTCGTAACGTAATTTAGGGACCAGTCGTCGACTCAATTAAATTATTGCTAAGTGCATTAAGCGGGCCACTGTCAACTACGGCCCTTTTCTTCTCAGCACACGCTCTCTCTCTCTCTCTCTCGCTTGGAATGAGTAAACTTAAATATCGTTAGTTCTAATGGGTTTACATTTATCGATACTCATGACTGGTTAACACACTCGATTGAGCTTTGCGAGGGATTCCTTCAGTTCCTGGACGAACCCCCGAACGAGTAAATCATTAAAAATGATAAATATAATTCATTGCATTCGGGATAATCGCAGCTTACGATTTCTCACCGAGCCCTGGAAGTGAAGAACGTCCGTTATCCGTTGGGGTCGTTGGCAAACGCAAGCAACGAAGATATCGCACCACTTTTACTAATTTTCAACTCGAAGAGTTGGAACGTGCCTTCCAGAAAACACACTATCCAGATGTTTTCTTCAGGGAAGAATTGGCCATGAGAATTCAGCTCACCGAAGCTCGAGTCCAGGTAAAACCTCCAAAAGTCAATCGTGCTCATTTTTACCCACCAAGCATCGTGAGAAACTCTCGAACCTGATAATTAATGGGCAACAGTGCTCATGACTCAATCGTGATTATTTGATCGATTTATATTTCAAACATTCTTCAGAATCTATAAAATCTATAAAATAATTGATTAAAATTCATTATCATCAAATAGCCGACAAAAAGTTCAAATTTCCTTCGCTCAATCACTTTTTTGCACTTTTTCTTCTCGTCTGAATAAAATTAATTTACTTTTTTCAATTTTTCACACATTTTTTTTTCCACTCGCCTGGATAAAATTGATGTTTTTTTTTTAGGTCTGGTTCCAAAATCGTCGAGCCAAGTGGCGAAAGCAAGAAAAGCAATGTAAGCTCGGTAATCCCTTGAATCCATCGCATCTGCAATCGACTGAATGTCAAGACGGTGTGCAACAGTCTCATCAGCACCAACAGCAACATCAAACCGATCATCTCCTGCTGGAAGCTCCTCTGGGCAGTCCCCCGCCGATATATCTCGGAATGGAATGGGCAGGTTTTTCACCGTACGGAAACGTCGCCACAGCATCGCCACTAATCTTGAACGGTCTGAACAACAAGACTCTACAGGACAACGATGATCCAAACAATCTCCTCGATCCTGACCTCTTGCAACTCAAAACGCCACGTTCCTAATCGATTTAAATGCCTCCCGCAATATTGTCGAAATACCTCTCGTTGTTCTAGTCATAAAACGAATAATTATCGTTCAGGCAATTCCAATAATTCCTGCAACTAATGGAATCAGGGACCAAAACGCCCAGTTAAAAAAAAAAACACCAAACTTCCCAATAAGACGAGCAAACTTTCATCTATTTCACCAAAACGACATGTCAAAATGCCAAAAATACTGTTTAATCCTGATTCAACGTTTTTTTTTTACTCCAGATTTCCTTCGATAACCATTAGAATTTTCCACAATTTTCGTTCCCACGAATTTCGCTTCAGAAATGAGTTCCTTAGCCACGTCGCGGCAAATGATCCAAATCTAGCGAATATTTTCTGTAAACGATCGGAACGTCTAGTAGCGAGAATTTTCATCGTATTTGTATCCGAATTGTTGAACTTCCTGTCGGAGTTTTTCGCATGGAAAAGTAATGGAAAGATGGAATAAATGTGTTATATAATAATAGCATTCCTGGGTAATTAAAAGACTCTTGTAAATGTAAACCTCGCACCGCACATGGAGCGGTGCGAGGTTCGGCGGAGAAGCTGAATCGAAAAGTGGGCGCGGAAAATGGCAACGAATGAAAAAAGCTCGAGATAAAATAGTAACGATATCTATTTATTGTGATTTTGTTTTCAGTTGAGTGCGCATATATTACATTTTCATTAATTTGTTTCCTTAGTTTCATCGATAATCATCGCGATCAAAATAAAATAAAACGTTCGAAACTGAGCGGATGATACGAGGATCGTAGGAAAGTAATCTCTCGTCGATATCGTGTGATTTTCGTTTTTCTGCCAATTCTCAGAGTCGATATCGGCGTGGCGCGATTGTTTCGTCGTTTTTTCAGTTGGATTTTATTCCATTTTCTCACTTCAGAGGGTTTTGCGAAGAAACGAGGGACGCAGATTGGACGAGCGTTGCAAATCCGACGACGTTGTGAACAAGGATGGGGGAGGGGATGTGGCACAGGGTTACGCGACGTAAGAATACTCGTCTGCACTGTTCGCCGTTCGCTCGATGTACTGCTTGTCGATCAGAGCCTCGATGCATTTTTTTATCATACCTATTGATGGAGCAAAATCAACCTTTGATTGGCTCAGCACCTACGAACAAAAATCAAAATTACATTAAATACCGAGAAATCATTTTCCCCACGATTTACAAAAAAACATCAAAAACTTTCACTAGACTCGATATTCTTTTTTCCGAAAGTCACAATTGGTTGTCAATTTTTTAGAATTTTTTTGAAGCCATCGAAATCCATTGGAAAAAACTGGATTATGTATCTAGCCCAAACGAGCCTCGAATCGCGTTTTAAAATTGATTTTTTAGCACTTTTGAGTATTTAAATCGATTTTTCACCAACAAAACCGCGGTAAAATTGAATTTACTCTTCGCCATTCTCTTTGGAATGAAAAAATAAGAATGTTCGTGTCTTTATGAGTCACATTGTTGGTAAATATTCACCTCGGTTTGTAGTTTAAAGGTTAAAAAATGAGTTTGAAGTTGTAGGATTAATAAAATAAAGAAAGAAGAGAGGGAAAAATTCCTACTTCCTGAACAAGCTGATTGTGTCTAAGAATTTTGCGGCTTTTCATAGTCCTGACGATAGCAGCCTGTAAATACAATTTTCTATCATCATCGACGCTCCGATGAGTGGCCTCGGTCTCACTGGGTGCGTCTCTTTGCAAAGCACCTGTAACTCTGAACTTGGTTCTTTTGTTGTAATAGTCAAAGTTGAGCTGAAGCACAGTGTCTTCCTCGAGATTGGTCGTAGTCGTTGACGAATTGGTATTATTTTCGGCGTTGCTGTCTTTGCTGTTGTTGTCCTCTTCGGGGGCGGCGGTGCTCGAGGTCGATGAGGATGCTTTTTTCAGTATTTTACAATCGACGAGAATAACGGCGTGTTTGACGAGCTGCTCGTGGGAAAGACGAAGCGAGGCAGCGGCTTCCCGGCATGGTATTGCGTCGCAATGTTCGAACAACAAGAGCAACGCCATTTGATAAGTTTGCACAGTGACGAGGTAAGGCTTCTTGAGGTAATTTAGCTTTAATTCACCCTGGCACAAATGATGAAGCCAAGTGATTTTTCGACCGCTGAATTGAGCGTGATAAAAACTCTCGAAAGCTTGTACCGATCGTTCTAATTGCTGAGGCACGTGGAACGGTCCTGGCGACGGTGGCAAAGACAACGGCCAAGCGCCTGCTTGTAAAACATAAACGACGAAGCCGATCCCCAACGGTGCATCGGTGTTTTTTTCCCTTAAGCTCGCTGCGAATTTCACATTCAAATCCACCGACACCGACATGTCGGTAAACATCCGGTGTAGCTTGTTCGTGAATTCGTAACCACACGTCTGCTTCAAACGGTCGATCATTGCCTCTTCCGCGTCCATCGATTGAGACTGCTGATGGATCAAACGTTTCGCTAACATACGAGCGTAAAACTTTTGAAACACATCCTTGTCGTCCACGTACTTGAAAACCGTTATCGAACGCGATAACTTCTCGTCTATCTCCGCCTCCGATACCCCTTTTGCCGATTTCTTTAATAACGAGTCACAGTACTTGGCGAGCTGGAGAAAAAATATCAAAAATTTACGGTCAATTAAAGTCGCACCGTTAGAATACAACGAAAAATATAAATTTCATTAATTCTTTTGATAATTAATGCGATCCTTACAACTTTTCTAGTCAATTCAGTTCTCCATTATCATGGAAAAGTTTTGTATGAAAATTTTGGGCTCTGCTAAAAAAAATAATGAGTTTTCGTGTTCGTTATCGATTCCAACGATGTAAACTTCATTATCGTAAGTTTATTAACGCTTCGAGTACACACTGGGTCGTTTTGACCCGACAATTTTCCCGTCTCCGATTGTTTGGCATTCAATTTCCGTTTTTGTCGAAAAATACATTCAAGACGATAGAATGTGAATAATTTACTACAAAAACTTCTATGGCGTTGATTAATGAATGATAAAATAATTCTTACGAGCTCGGGAGCACGGACTGGTTGTCGAGCCGCCGGCCTGTGATTGACAACCGCTGAACAAGCCTTGTCCAACGCACCAATAAACGCTTGTTCACCTTTGAAAACGTCCTTTATCAATTCTGAATATTTCGAGTGCACGGCCAGCATGCTTTCGACAAACTGAGTGTGAACCTGTTGCGAAAGAAAGAAAATGGTCATCAAGACAATCGAGCAACGGGAAAAAGTTTTTGGCTAGAATTAAAATTCAAAAAATTACATTTTCTCCTTGCATCGGCCCAATCGCCTGTAAACCTTGTTGGGTTATATGCTGAGTTAGTTTTTGCACCAAAGGTGCGAGTCCCGAAGGCAAAGGTCGAACGAGAGGATACAAAAGGGCAAGATCCCTTCGCCGCTCGTGCTCGACCATCAGATCAGATTCCGTATGGAGCCAGGCCACGTGGGCAGCGACCATTTTTTCCTCGCAACATTGTCGAACCTTAAAAATGACAAAAATGGTGCCGCACAATGTTGAGCTTTGAAATCCATGAATTTTAATTTGTTATTTAAAAAATTAACGCACTTTTGGCGTTGAGCTCGGATGTAAAAACTTGTGAGCTCTCAGTTCCTCTTGACTGAGGCGCCAAGTGACTCGCTCCATGTACCGCGTTACGTCCGACTGTTGCAAGAGTTCCGAAGCCTCACGAGAATAAAACTCGCCGCTGACTTCGAGAAATGGACCCTCGAAAATTTCCTGATACATCTGGAAATGTATAAAAATAAAAATTGACCGTTTTTTTTTCCTTTTTTTCAAACAAGAAGTTAATGAGAATCTTTCTCGAGGGAAAAGTTTGGCTTTTATTTGTTGAAACTCACGTCCAACGGTCCTTTCATCTTGTATTCCTCGACCCTGACGAAACTTTCGATGACACCACAAATAACGCCCGTCGTAGCAGGCTGTGCTTCGCCCATTCGATCAGCATGGATACCCTCGAGAAGCAGAGCCACGAGTTGTCGTCTCAACGGCGCAATCATGCGTTTCTTCCATATGTCAAGACCCAATTCACCGATTTCCATTTGCTCCTGACAATCAGCCGCGATTGCCGACGACACACCGTAAATTATTTCGGCATCCGTCAATTTTTGTTTCTTAATGTGTTGCTGGTTCAGATATAAGTACAAACGATGCAAATAATTGATTCCTTGCGAATACTCGGTCCACGCTCGATGGTAAGCCTGCAGGAGTCCGCTGTCACCGTGCCCACGGACACGCATCAATAGTTGGGACACATGATTGTCCAGAAAACGCTTCGTCTCGTTGTACAAACGATCGGCCATCGGTTCTGGATACGCTACGCATAGCGAGTACACGTCGCTATAAAATACACAATTTTTATTGAAAAATCCAACAGTTTCATCCTTTACTCTCGGTTTTTTCGCATTCTCTTCGGTTTTCTACCTGAATCTGTCGTTCCATGTTGATCGCGGTACATCCGCAAGTGTTATCACACCTTTTACCGTTTCCCGGAGAACGTCCCACGTCTCCCGGAAATCAACCATACGCGGTTTTAACGACATTTTTATTTTTATAACAAACGTCTCTCACTTGCTCGAGAATATTTCTCGAATCAATGCTACATAACTTTCCTTCATCCGCAACGAATCTGCAAAATTCGTAAACGTTAATACGAAACTTGCCGGCAACTGCGAGACCTTTTTATACCAAATTGGACAAACGTAATTAATCGACGCGGAATAAAGACTTCGAGGCTGGAATTTTAATTAAGATTTGCTTTCTCAAACTTTTAGCAAAGGTTCGGAAATGTATCGACGTAAAAATATACTCGGAGGAAAATGTAACTTTTTTTTTTGCAAAACATTCATGTCGTGCGGTATTTTCAGTCCAGCTTGCAAGTGGGTCAACGGGTCACGAAAATGAGGCTGTACTTATGGATGGGATGAAGAGATGCAGAAAAAAGATGGTGAGAATAAATGGATTGGTTGAGTTTTTCGTTGGTCAAAGTTGGAGGCTTTTTCGTTCGCGTTTTTTTTTGTTGTTGCTATTTAAATTATTATTTTTCGTATCGTACGTGATTCGAGTTTCGTTATCTAGTTCTCGACCTCGAGTCCCGCAAGAACGACAACGTTTCTTTGGCAAATTGCCAACTTAGTTTTTGCACCCTCCTCACTCGTTTTCTTGAAATTTCTGCGCATCATTCTACGTACTTAGTATTACAGGCAACGGAGACTCGTGAAAAAGGAAAAATTCATCCGTTAACAAGAAAAACTCAGGTCCTTGCCAAACTGGCGCGATTGACGATGTGAGGAAATACATTTCGTTGCTACAAACGCGAGAGAAAAGTTTCTCTCTCTCTCCTCATCACGAGACTCTCCCCGTGTACGACTAAATTTAGAACTCGCGCCTTTCCCAAACACTTTTTTCGGCTTTTGTCATTTTTAACCCAGTCACGATTAAGGACGCCCGAGATAAAACCCAACAGAAATAAAAACTAATGATGAGAAATATAAATTTATGTTTTTCGCGATTTTGAGCGCACGTGCGCGATGCGCTTCGTTGCGAAATTTACATTGTCCGAATAACTAGAGAATCTTTTTCTTCGAGTTTTAGACAAAAAAAATTGAAAATTCTATGCAATTTTAAAGAGTTCATGGTCGTTGAGAATGGAAAAAGCAGCGAGCGTGAATATAATTCGCTCTCCTCGAGAACGTCGAATGTCAATGTCATGTTGCATGCGTGAATTTGGAATAGTTCATTCAGACCGAGCAAAATTGTTTTGTCTCGCGGTGAAAAGCGTTTATGTGGGCCCTAAGAATAGGAACAAAAGTGAAAAAAGCATTTGTAAACAAAGGAGAAAGAATTCTTGGAATTTGAGCAAAAAATATCGAGTGTGCAGTTGGAACAAAAAGGAATGTCCATTGGAGCGTAAGCTGGGGCCTAAATCTTTCCTTCTCTCTCCTCTCTTTCGCGCATCGTGGCGTCCACATTTCCGTTTGTCCCGAACGCCATATACGAGACAACGAAAATACATTATTTCGTTAAATTTGCGCGAAATACCGAAAAAAAAACAAACTTACGAATTCTTTATTTTTTTGTCTTTCTATTTTTCTCCATTTTTATTATTCACCTTTTTGCAAATGACACTCTTGCCCTCAGGCTATTACAAACATGTAACAGATTTTTTTTATTCCTTTGAAAGGATGCAAATTGTATGGGAATTGTGAGAAAATCGCTCGAGTCATTTCCACTCGAACAAGTCGTAAACGGTCATGGAAAAGTGGGAAGAAACGAGGAACAGGAGCGGGGGAAGTCGTGAATCAAAAGGCGAGGTTAGTCAAGCAGACCAGCTGATTTCAACTGTTCCAAAGAATACTCGTCCAAGGGCGTTTTGGAATCCCGTTTTCCTTCGCCCCATAATATTAGAATCTCGATCATTCCATATGTTTCCCGAAAACGAGAAATCACGAGAAGGAGTAAACGATGGGAAAATGAAATGAATTTTATCCACAAACATCAAGATGTTTAGGACGTCGAGCTCATTAGCTGCGAAATCATGTAGAAGCGTGTACGGGAAGGTGCACGATTTTGGAATGAATCGAAAACGAATGAATTCGAACAATATTGATATATTTATAGAAATATTTATTCCGTGGATTAAATGTACTCCGGGATGTCAATTAAACAGATTTTTGTTTGGCTGTGTTCGTGCGTAATTTCGAAAAACATCAGAGTAAATAATGAGATCATTAACAAACCTTTTTCTCGTACGAGTTCATTTGAAAGTTGACGATGCAACGTTAGACATGATCCAGCAAGGAAATAAGTGAAAATAGTTTCGTTCGTTTGCAAGTTAATTTTTTTCTTCGGTTTATATGAATTTTATGTGTTTTTGTATCAAGCCTGTCTCTCACACTCGGAAACGCGCGTTGTGTGCGCGTTATGTTTCTCGTTCTTGAGCCACTTTTTGCTCCCAACTTGGATTCGATGTTTTAACGTTCGATTCGAGGTTACGCGAAATTCCGTCTGCCACGTAAATTGTCACTATTACGACGCGAGTTACGAGTTCTTTTTGTACAGACGTTATCGATCTTTTGTAAACTCCGATTATGAATAATCGTATTTAATCGTTTGAATGGATTTAACACACGTTCGCGATCACTCGTCACTCACTTTTTCTCACTTCTCTCGCAATAACATTAGGCGGCCATGTTACTTTTTCAGACAGTATGGCGAATTGATGAGTTTTTTTTCGAAGCTTCGACGCAACTGTAGGGGCGCCACAGACCAACACAGACTAAAGTTGAACCTCGAATGCTTCTAAGCTGAATGCAACGTCACCTCGCAAGGGCAGCCGACATGCAGTGAAAACTATTTCACGTTCATCGACGGGGTTGAGGCTCTTGACAAAAGTACGAGGTTGCTCCGTGGAAATCGAATTTGCCAAATTTCTTCCACGATATCTGCAATACCGACGGTCGATAATTTCTTTATTCGCGAGAATTTAATGGCTCGGGAAACGGGAAGAATAGCCCAAAAAAGCTGGCAAATTTATAACCAATCGATTTTTGAGGCCTTGAAAAATAAATTCCGCAGCCACCAATCAATTAATTTCTTTAAAAAGCCTGCATCCCAGGTTTTCCGCTGAAATCGTTATGTCCCTCTGGTCGGCCGTTCTATGCGTGTTGTTTTCACACTGCTTTCAATGTGAAATAAGCTTTACCTCTGCGATCGAATGTCATTATTGTTATGAGGAGTTAACAATTGATTCGGCTTTCTTGTTCAACTTGAATTTTTTACCTTGACTCTACTCCTCTCTACATTGCGACTGCTGTGTTGAATATCGAACAACAGAGATGTTTGCCCTCAGACGAGCTGCTGCGAACGCAATGTGAGTTGTTTCTCAAAGTTTGCAAAAAGCCGGCGTATTTCTTTACAGTACTTATGTAATTCATAACCTATTTCTTTCCACTGAGTTTCGTTCCATTTCCCGACCAAATGATAATTAATCTTAGCGAGCTTAACATACATGTCGATATCCATAAAAATGTTATCGAACTTCGTTCCGCGTGACCTCGGAGACTTCACCACGAAACCCAAATGGATTTCACGGAAATATGAAACGTTTTATTTTTCTTTAGCTCAAAACGAAATATCAATCTGGCAATTCTTCGGGAAATTCAGATTTTCGATCTCACATTTTTTATTCTGTAACTCGTCAAATTTGCATCGTTCGAATGCACCAAACTTCTTTGTTTTCTTGAGCAAATCTGAAGATACTTTTTCGAAGATCTTGTTTTTAGGATTCAAACCCAAAATTGGTTAAAAAATAGTAATGATTTTTAAATTAAACAAACAGTAAATAGTTTTGCTGCTTTTTCCTAACGAGTTAATGCAACGGAGCAAATTTTATTCGATTATTGAACGACTGTGTTCGACTTGACTTGCAGAAAGTCCCAATCGGTCAGCAGATGCAAGCACACGCTGCCGGACCTTCCTTACGACTACAAAGCTCTCGAGCCGATAATTTGTGCAGAAATCATGCAACTTCATCATTCCAAGCATCACGCAACGTACGTGAACAACTTGAACGTCGCGGAGGAAAAACTGAAAGAAGCAGTTTCCAAAGGCGACATTTCCGCTCAAATCGCACTCGCTCCTGCTATCAAATTCAACGGAGGTGGACACCTCAACCACACCATTTTCTGGTCCAACTTGACGCCCAGCAGTACAAAACCCGACGGTTGGCACAACAAAATCTTTCAACCCTAGAACGAAAAACCCATTTTTTTCCAATTTTAAACTAGAAACCGGGGTAAATATTGATCCCTCGGGTTTCTTGTTAGTAAAATCGTTCCAAAAGCAGAAATCCGACTCATAAGTGCACGAATCTTCTTGTTTTTTCATGCCAAAGAGAATAGTGAAGAGAAAATTGAATTTTATCGCGTTTAGTTGGGGAAAAATCGATTTAAATACGGGAAGTGTTGAAAAATTAACTGAGGAACGTAGTTCACAGCTCGCCTGGGGTAAACGTCACCCTGGTCGTATTTCCAGGATTAAAAACACTGGAGCAGCCCAGAATGGCTTAGACTCAGTTTTGGACTCTCATTTGCCCACACAAACTTTGGCGACCGTTTGTTGAACGTTCCAATCGATTATTCTCTGTTTTTTTTTCATCATTATCTAGACGCACTGCTGAAAAAAATTGAACAAGATTTTGGGAGCATGGAGGAGATGAAGAAACGCTTGTCCGAGACGACCGTTGCTATTCAGGGCTCAGGATGGGGCTGGCTCGGTTATAACGCTAAGGACAAAAGACTGCAGATCGCGACATGCGCCAATCAAGATCCTCTCCAAGCGACGACCGGATTAATTCCGCTCTTCGGTATCGACGTTTGGGAGCACGCTTATTACCTCCAGTATAAGAACGTCAGGCCTGACTATGTTAAGGCGATCTTTGACATTGCTAATTGGAACGATGTGAGTCAGAGATTCAAGGCTGCTGCTAAGTAAAAAAACATTTTATATTCGCGATATTATTGCAGTTATTTTTATTAGAAACGTAATACAATGTACGAGTCTCTACGGTTCGTTATTATATGAATAAATGATCCAGAAACTGGCAACTTCGCGACGAAGGTGATTCGAAAAATAAATAAAAAGAACAACAAAATTTAAAAAATGAATCGTATGCCTTGCACAAAGTTTCTCTGGCATTCCTGCTGTTCCAGTGACAATTCGAGCCCCACGCACTCCTGGTTCAAATAAAATCTGGATGAAAAATCTCGAAAATCAGAACAGCAGAATTTTTTTCTTTGGTACAAAAAATTCTACACTGATTATAATTTTTTTTTTTACAAACCCGGACACGGACCCGTACGGTTAATAATCGAAGGAAAAAAATGGTCTGCGAAATTTTTCTGGGTGTAATCGGTCCGGAAAAATATAACTGCGTACAAATTCAATTTTTTTTTTATTTACTATCATCGACGACGTTTCGGACGTTGGGAATATGAGGAATATTTTGTTTTTTCCATTCAACTACGAAAACGACTTCCTGACTACGAACATGACTCTTCGTCGTGTTTGCATCGTTTTAATGCAACGAAATTCTTCTGAATCTTTGGCAAAAATAATTATTTACATGCAGAATGGAATCGCGACGATAAAATAGTCGAATTTCACCAGCCGAAAAGCATATCGGTTCGAAAAATTTGGTTTGAAATTGAAAATTCAACGAATCATCAATAGAATGAAATGGTTTTCGTTGCATTCCAACGTTGCAAACTTCAGCATCATCTACGAACAATTTTCTCTCACAGGTTTAACAAATTTCGAAGCATGAAACAAAAAGACAAAAGTGAGTTTCGTAGATTTTGGAACTTGCGTGCAATTCTAAGGTCCAATTACTCCATTTTTCAGTCGATTTTACACGATGATTGGAATGATTGAATGTCAGGCTTTCGGCTGTCGGAGAAAATTTGCTGGGAGGAGAGAAAACGAGGCCGGAGACGATAGAAACTTCGTTTTTGCCATGAAACGCGATTTGCTGAGCTGGAATTCATTATCAATAAAAAAAAACGTAGGGACAAGCAACCCTCCGAGTGCACAGTTCCTATAAGTGCACAATGGGTCAAACTGACCCAAGACGTTTTTCAATTCGTTGTATTCCGGTAAATATGCCTTTATATTTTTTTATTTGAACAGACGTTTTTAGTAGTAAATTGTCCACATTTAATTGCTCCAAATAAATTGTTTTGCGAATAGGAAAATTGGATGCCAGCAGATTCGTCGCCATTAATTCTAAACAATCGGGGAAAAAATTTAGATCGGGTCAAAATGACCCAGTATGCACTCGAAGGGATTAAACCGTCGTGGAGAACTTTCGACTACGGTCTCGGGTGTAATAGTGAATGGGCAAGCATAGTGCAGGAGTGGGGAGGACAGATGCGCGTGGCAGGCCATGTGAAGGAAGTATGGCCGAGTTGTCGCAGCTGATTATATCCCGTCACTTCTCCAAAAAACTATTCGGTGAGTTACCGCTAATTTCACAAGCATTTACATAACGAATAATCGTTTCTTATAAAAATTCCTCCAGTTCGCTGTCGAGCGAAGGTTATCGCATTGGAAAAATATCTCGTTTGACCTGAAACACTGCTTTTTTTTTTTTTTTCGTATTCTGACAGTACACAAAGAACTGTTAGGCACAACGCGAAACGTCATCCAGTCTCGTGCAGTGCATGCAAAAAATGCAATTTTTTGTTTTTCAACTCCAAAAATTGTCGACACATTTTTTTCGACGTTATCGAATCGTTTCACATGCCACAATTAACGCTACGATTTTTGTATTTTGCTAAACGATATCGAAATTGCGCCGATTTTTAACGAGGCAGGAAAAAAATGATCGTTCGCGCGTGCGCAAGCCAATGCATTATTCATTGACCCCTCATTGGCTCATCTTCGTGGCGCCATTCTCAGATGCTTCTTTCCTGCTTTTTCAAGTTCTCCCGAGAACTCTGACCAATTTATAGACAATTAATTCTCATTTTATTAACTACGCAAAATTTTAATCGTGCCACAATGTCAGAATCAATCAAATCCTTCAGCTGTAGTCTCTAAGTCTATGAAGTTGGGTCAATTTGACCCAAGACTCTTGTCAAAATTTGCGATTTTTGTTTTTTTTTTTGTAGAGACGTTTTTTGTAGTAAATTATCCATATTTCATGGCCCTGAATTTATTCTTTGACGAAAACGAAAATTGAATGGCAAAATATTCGGTGACAACGAATTTTTGGGCTCGAAACGACTCGAAGGGTTAGGAATAAACTTTACAAAAAAAAGACTTTGCTTAGAATGTCTTTTTGAGAAAAAAAAGAACGAATTTTCCTCTGAAAACCAAAAAAACTGTAAATCACAGTTTGCACAATATTTATTAGAGAAATAATTGATCCTTCAGGATCATATGGGTTAAAAGTTTCAAAGTTGATGGAGCAAAGTGACTGAAAAATGTTGCCGGCCAGTTTGGGATCTTGAGAAAAAAATGAAGGATATTCCTGCCTGGATTTCGAAATTCCAGGCAGAAACGAGGTCGAAATTCAACCGGGAGCAAGATTTTTTACAAGGCTCCAAAGTTGATAAAAAAAATCCTGAGATTGCGAAAACTCCAGCATTCATTACTTCAGTTTTGGGGGCTGAAAATCTCTTCGCCTCGATGGATGTTCGCTTAGAAAACAAGAAAATCGTGATCCTAAAATTTATACAATTATTTGAGACTTGGCCATGCGTACCGCATCGAAATATTGGCGAATCGAGGGATTCAAGTTTACTCAATTCCTCAGCCAAACACTGAAAAACTCGTCGTCGTTGATTAAACACATTTATATCAGTGTTTGAGACTCCTGATGAAAAAATGGGTCAGAGTTTGTTCGACAATTCCTAGAGGAATGTGTATAGTTTTTTTTTTTTATCGGTGATGCAGAAAAATGAATTTTTTATCGCAACGGCCAAGGGAAGGGCATGAACAGGAAAACGTGACGAAAAAATGTTACAATTGATTTGGATGATCATATCCACAGATGGGACAACTATAAATGTCAAATTTAGCGGTTTTGATTTATTTTCTCAGTTTATTCGAGTAAAGGTTTTGCCGAGTGTGTCATAGGATCGAAAAAATTGAAGGATTAGTAGGTCGTGACGATCAGGGGACAGGAGATTAATGTTCGGTGTATAGAGAGGGTTGGAGAATGTTGCGAATGTGAAAAAAGATGGTAGAAAGGTTGGAGTGTGAAACTGATGGATTTACGAGGGAGGTATCGTTGGTAATATTAAAGGATGATTGTTGACTGGTGGAGAGTAGAATTCTCGGGGTTATATATCGATTGGAGGAAAACTGGATGAGAATTGGACAGCCGAACGGCGCCGCGCCCCACCATGAAGAATTTCTCGTTGGTTGCGATCGTTTCTGTTCGGCGGGGGCGTCTGAGGGTGGGAGGGAAGGAGGATGACGTCACGTGGCGTCGGCGTCGGGAACCCTATTGATTTTCCCATGGGCAGCATACACAAGACAGAGGCGAGAGAGGAACAAGTCGCGCGGAGGTGGTGGAACGAGCGCCGGAGGGCTGGAGGGTTGGGTGTACGAACGTTGGATCGGACATTGGTCGATGACTCGGGTCTCTTAGCTAGTCACCCCTCGAATGGGTCACGTGGTAGAGGAATAGAGTGCAAAGCGCAAGCTCCGTATTTCCCCCACTGCCCCACGATACGTCGAAAAAACAAATGAAAAGAAAAAAAAAGAGATCGCTTATGAAAAGAGCCGCTCGATCGCGCTAGGATCGCAAAAGCTCCGCCAACCTGGGGGGGTGTTTCTGTGTAGAGTTGTTGGGGTTCCGTTACGGCTTCGATCTTATTCTCTTTCCCTTATTGTCACCGCGTACGGTCAACTCAAATAATATCCACGAAAATTCATCGAAATATCAAAGACAAACGGAATAAGCAGCGAAACCAGTAAAAGCCATCTTCAAATTCGGACATGCAATAATGTTCACGATACTATCAACGAAGACAATCGTGGATAATCGCTTCGACGCGAGTGTCGCGATTAATTATCGCTCTTCGTTTCGTACGTGTCATTTGTTTATTACGTCGCTTAAAAGCCAAGTGTCAGTGTGAAGCAGTGTTGGTGGTGGCTGTTTAGAGGGTAGAGGGTGATAACATCGCAGTGCGGACGACAGAATTCCACGATCAACCCGGGGTAAGATTGCTCGTTCGCGTTTTCCCACCTCCAACTTTTCTTCTCTACCAAGAAATTTATTTTCTTCACAAATTCCTCTTTTTCCTTGTACTCCTTCGAGTTTTTTTTCTTTTTTTTTGCGTTTTCGCGCAATTGGGTTGCTGGGCTTGGTCTTGCTGGTGCTGGCATCGAGTCCGGATCGATCATGCTACATCGCTGCTGCTGCTGCCGCCGTTTCTCCTGCTGCTCGGGGTTGTTTTCTCGTATACTCAACTCCCATGATTCCTTTCGAGTTCGCCAACGTTCAAGGCCTCATATTTTCGTTTCTTTATGCTCTAACACGCACCTCTTTCCTTTGGCCTTCGTTCGACCATATTTTCCGCTCTAACCTTTCGAGGGTTGCGTAAAGACGAGCAATTCATTGCTACAATAACAATTCTCTGATTATCGAAACTTCTTATTCTCCCAATCAGTAGATTCCAAAGATTTTCTACAATTTCTAAATTCTCAATTCGTCGTCGTTCATTATTTTTACATCACGATCGTCTCCATAAAACAATTAACAGAATTTTAGGCGCAAATCGCGTTCCAATTTTTTTTTAAATGCAAAATCGAACCTTCGGTTGCAATTCGACAAGAAAACTCCAAAATATTGGTCGCCATGTTGAAAGTTTTTAGTCGAATGATTGAAATGAAATGAAACGAGCCCCTGAACGTCCCGCTCGCCGAAAATCAATTTTTTTTCACAAATTATCGACTCGTAATCGAACTGAACGCGGTAATTTTTATTGCTTGAGAATTTGCGAAGGTTCGATGCTGAATTTTCGTTCATTCGGTGACCAAGAACCTTCGAGGCCTTCGATGCTGTGTCAAAATTTGGGAGGACGTGCGGTCTAGTCACCCGATCGTATCGAAGGCTATATTTTTGACGAAACGTTCTCATTTTTTAGTCTAATTGAAATTCAAGAGGCTAATTAGTGCCCTGAATGCCCTCGAAATTGCAAGGCGATGTGGGTATTACGTGCGTGGGCGTACACTCGAGGACATTTTTTTCCACCACCTATCAATTGACACATTTAATGAAGTACGAATGTCACCAGGTGCAACTCGATATTCTTCAATTTCTCAGTTACTCATCGAATGCGTGGAAAATCAATCCTTTCGCTCTTTTTTATCATACGTTGTATCGCAGGCGCGAGGTAAGCCATGCGCGCGCAAAAAGTTTACATCCTTCGTGTTTTTTCGTCGTCGTTATCGCGGAAAAACGTCTGTGAATTATTTTATTAGCCTCTGAAAATTTAATCGTTTGATTTTGATGCAGTTGCTCGAAAAATAAACGATTCCGTTCAGTGCGACGATCTCGGAAAAGGACAGAAATTTCATTGACCCAGAAAATTCGTTTTGATTCTCGAGATACTTTTGTCATCCATTTTCTCATTTACGTTTTCGTTGCGATGTAATCGGACGAGGTAATCGAGGATTTCCTGTAAATTCTGTTGATTCGTTATGGCGTTATGGAAATCATTCTTTTTTTTATGTTTCTCTAGAATCTTCTCTGTCCATTTTCTTAAAATTGAAATAAAAAAACTTTCTGACATTAAATTTCTATGTGGAAAAATTCAACGTTTTCCTCAGGCCCCCCGATAAAGAGAAAATAAACGAGTGTAATTTTCATGAGAATCGTAGTCGGAGGACAAGAAGATTATTGCAAAAATTTTAATTCCTAAAAACTCATGGATCGTGCCCATCTGTTAGGGAACGGTGACACGTTTTACGAGGACAAAGATGATTCACAAAACTCTTAGAAGGGCTCGGAATGTCTTTATCTTTACGGAGCTCAACAGCCATTGCCCTTTCAGTGGGTGATTGGAATTTTTCTCTCTTTTTATATCTCAATTACGAATCTACGTGAAAAATGGTTTTTACGTGTTTTTTTTTCGATGTTGGAAATTCTGCTCTGAGCCGAGACACTCCCGAGACTTGGGGGAAAATAAAAATATCGAATAAACATCGATAAAAAACACTGGATTGTGTTTTTGATTTTGTTTCTCGCATTTTTTAAACAGTTGATGCAAAATTGGGCGAGTAATTTTTACTCAAATTGCCACAAAGGAAATTGAACGCTGATTGCGTTTGGTAATCAATCCAATAGTAAATACACGTGACCGTTTTGATTGATGGCACGATAACGAAACGTGATGACGTCGTGGGTCGGAGATCGCAGGAGTTAACAATGGTTAAAGGTTGAAAACGTATATTCGCGAACTCGTGCGTGTTCCATTCTTGCATGAGGACAACGAGAAGGGTCGTGAGAGCAAGTGCTTCAGTTTTTCTACTCCATTCGTTCCATCCTCATATTTTTCATTCCTAGCGTAGATTTGTTGTCATGCCATGTGTGTGAATCTTCATTAACGACATTTCTCTTACTCCAAAAGTTTTCCACTTCTTTTTCTTTCTCCTCGAGTCCAAAAATCTACGTCAATTTATACATTTTTACAAAAATAAAATCGTAAAAATTTATAATTGAAAGCGAAATTAGTTGAAAATGAAAAAAAAGTTTTCATCGGTCGTCGACCAGTTTTGAGGCAAAAATAATTATCATGGATACGAGCCTCGGAGATGAGACGATAAGTGAGAGTAAAAAATGGAAAAACACAGTCCCGAAGGGATAGCGTGTTTTTTTTTTTCCTGACGAATGTATTACCCATGAAATTATAAAATCTTAATGGATTGCGTAATAATCGATGTCTGGTAAATCATTTCTTTTTTTTCCCACAAAAGTTGCCATTACGTTTATTACTTTTCTGCGAATAATGTATTCGAGAAAAAAATGTTGTGATCTGAAACCTGCAATGCTCATCTCTAAATATTTCGATGAAATAAAATAAAAAAAACAAATCGATTCAAAATTGCCGAAAATGATCAACGAATTCAGTGCTAATTCCAGAAGATCCAAATAACTGAAATATTATTTCACATTCAGTACTATTTCGCGAATGATACGATTTAGCCAAGACGTAAATGAAACGATTTTTCAAAAACTCTGGACAAAAATAAAGCAAAGGGTCGTTGTGAGCTTTCTATAAGAATTTATCGATTCCCTTCCCCCACTAGAATAAAAGCTGTAATGAAATTCTTTTCAAAATGGAGTTCATAACGTCCCCACATATTTCTCGATACGAATCAAAACTGATATCGAAAGATGAGTGGAAATTCATGCCCATAATTCATAATTCCCACCGTATGATAGAAACTTGTATAATTTTTTGTCAAAAGTCCATAAAAACTTGGACGAGGTTGATAAATTTGTTGACACGTTTCTGGGACTAAAATTCATCAGAAAACGTAGTCAGAGCTTTACGAAACGAAAGAAATGTCTGAAATGAAGTGTTTTTTTTTTTTTCATTTTTCGAATTATGTGTTGCAGCGGTTTGAGGAAAAGCTCGAAGGATTGAAAGAGCCAAGTGTACTGAATAGGAGGCATTGAAGAAACACTGAAAAGATGTCGTCGGTGAAGGTAGCCGTGAGGGTTCGTCCCTTCAACAACCGTGAAATTTATCGGGACGCTCAATGCATCATCGAAATGACGGGAAATACGACCTGTAAGTATGTTACCTCGAGCATAGCTGGCTATGAAAAACTCTCGAAAATAAAAAAGCATAAAAAATACATAATAATAATAATTCTATAAATGTGAATATATATATGTATAGAATTATTATTTTAAATACATTCATGTATATGTAACGATCTTGTGGCTGGAGAGTTCAAGTGAGTAAAAAGGAAGGTGGTGCGCTGCCACGGTTTCGCGTGTTCCGCGGAGGTTGGAGAGAGAAAGAGCGAAAAAGCTCGCGGATCGATAAAGTGCATCGGTGCCTTCGGCGAGGTGACCCAGCCGAAGCGTCGAACTGTACAACCAAGAAAAACTACCCTTTCCCTCTCCTTTCCTTGACTCTTGAGTATCATTCCGACTTGCTATACAATCTCGACATTTCACGCGTATTTCTTTATTAATGATTGCCGATGAGCCAAAAGTCATTAGACAGTCTATTCAGGCCTTCAGGAAAGTTTTCATTCATTTTAATTTTAATTTGTTTGTTTCTTGAAATTCAATTATTGACCAGCAACCCTCTCGATGTTTTCGTACGCGACCCTAAAGTCCTATCGATCCCGAGGATTAATTCAACTCTCGCTGATTCATCCAATCTCCCAAAAAACGTCTCATGTGCCTCGTCTGACTGAATCCCTGGATTCGAGAATTTTCTATTTCCCTGACAAAGTGTCAGAGACTGAAATGACGCATTTCCCCCTTTTTTTGGGATTCAGGTCAGAGGGCAAAAATATAAATTTCACTGGAAATAGTTTATTGGGGAATTTACACAAAATATTGATCGAACCTGAGTCCATTGACCTGGCGTCTCGTTTTCTATAGTTATGGCTGTCGCGAAGCAAACGACAAATAACAAAATGAAACAAACGACCTTTACTTATTAATTATTGGACACGTAAACTCTTTGTTTTGTTTTTTTTTTGCATCTAAACAATAAAACTGTGCAAATCGCTTCGTTATACATTTGAGCAATAAAATCTTTGCCTTTTCGAAACATTTCAATTGAAGTCTCTTGAATTTAGTTTGGAAAAGATTTTCCAGTTAATTCAACAATGGGCTTGCAGCCATGGTGTCTTGCAGTATCTGGAAAGACGCCACAATTGTTCTTCTTGAACAATGTGCGTCGCTTCGTATCAGTGGCGCCCTCAGCCAAGTTATCAATATCTATTTTTATGTCCCCTCGATACTATTGTCTTATCGTATCGATTGTGGTATCTGGAACACTTGAGTGCTCGATTACACAATCAACATTGAATTGGATTAATTAGTTTGGGTTTTAATGATTAATTTTTGAGCCTCAGATGCACCCAAGAAAGGTCGGAAAATCCAAAGTCTCTAAAAACAACTGCGTCGTTGTTGTCAGCCTCAGCACAAATCGATAACATGGTGCAACTTTCTCAATAACGTTGCATCTCAATTAGTAAAATGCTTGAACATGAAAAGCAAATGAATATTTTTTTTTTCAACAATTATGAATTAATCGATTCCAAAAGCGTCTGAAACAGGCGCAATCGACTATGCATAATTGTGCTAAATGAATTCTATTATTCGCCTGCAGCGATCGTGAATCCAAAGGCGCCAGCCGGAACGAAAGATGCAATCAAAAGCTTCAACTACGACTACTCGTATCATTCCATGGATGTAAGTTTAGAAAATAAGTAACGAATGACTGAATTCAAGGATTGTCGTTAATAGAAAAATGGAAAAAAATTCGTGAGAAAATAAAAATAAATGGTCGTTTCAGCCAAGCGATTCAAATTATTCATCGCAAATAATGGTTTACAAGGACATTGGGGAAGAAATGTTGCAACATGCATTCGAAGGCAAGTTTGTGTCTCGGAGTTGAGAGAATAATCAAAAGAATTATGAAGCTTTTTTAAGGCATTTGACGTCTCGCGATTCTTTTCGTTATTTATTGATTTAATCGCAACAACGTCCTGTTGGTTTCCTCGACAGGATACAACGTTTGTATATTCGCGTACGGTCAAACTGGTGCTGGAAAGTCTTACACGATGATGGGTAAACAAGAGGAAGGACAAGAAGGAATTATTCCCCAGATTTGTAAAGATCTGTTCCGGAAAATAAGCAAAAACTCGAGTGAGCAATTAAAACACTCGGTGGAGGTGAGTTACATGGAAATATATTGCGAGCGAGTTCGAGACCTCCTGAATCCAAAGAACAAGGGAAATCTTCGGGTTCGCGAACATCCGTTGCTCGGTCCATACGTCGAGGATCTTTCGAAACTCGCAGTAATGTCGTACGAAGATATCCACGATCTCATAGACGAAGGAAACAAAGCGAGGTAATTGAAGGATAAACTCAGATTTGGAAGCAACGGAAGTTGAGGATCGAATCTTGATGGAAAAATCGAATTACAGAACCGTCGCGGCAACCAACATGAACGAGACTTCGAGCAGATCACACGCAGTCTTTACCATCTTCTTCACTCAGCAGAGACAAGATAGTACGACGGGTCTGGTCACTGAAAAAGTCAGCAAAATTTCACTGGTTGATCTCGCAGGTTCGGAACGTGCCGATTCCACAGGAGCCAAAGGCACGAGGCTCAAAGAAGGAGCCAATATCAACAAAAGCTTAACAACCCTCGGAAAAGTCATCAGCGCTCTTGCCGAAATCGTGAGTTTTTACAATCTGGTTAAATCCAAATAGAATATCAAGCTAGAACCTTTCACGACAATAAATCGCTGCTTTATTCCTCCTATCGTATTGCTCACGTGACTTTTTTGGAATTCCACAGGCGGTAAGTTTCATTCCTCGAGCTTTAATCAAATTCTATTGAAAAAAAATGATAATTTTCTTCCTGTAGTTGTTTCACGAGAAGAAAACTTTTTCCAACGCTCCAAAAAATTCCCTCGTCATCTTTTTGCCGTTATTTATCGCTTGTTGACCTGAAAATTCATTTTCAGGCGACAAAGAAAAAGAAGAAGGCAGACTTCATCCCTTACCGAGATTCCGTACTGACTTGGTTGCTCCGTGAAAACCTCGGTGGCAATTCCAAGACTGCAATGATAGCAGCCGTCAGTCCGGCTGATATAAATTACGACGAGACACTGTCGACTCTTCGGTAAAAAACAACGAAAATCATTTTTAACGATTGGAAAATGCATCACTTTTCCATAAGATTTAATCGCATCCCCGTTGGAGTTTGTGTTAATTGAAAAATCATTTATCGCCATGGCAGATACGCGGACAGAGCGAAGCAAATTGTATGCAAGGCGATTGTCAACGAGGACGCAAATGCCAAACTCATACGCGAGCTCAAAGAGGAAATCCAAAAGTTACGAGAGCTTCTCAAACAAGAAGGCATCGATGTTCAAGAAGGTGAGTTTCTCTTTTTGCCCTGACGTACAGCAATGTAACGAGAGTAAAACAATAAAAAAATAGATCGTGCAAAAAAAAAGCCACGAGATGACGAAAAATCGATCAGAAGATAGAAAAAAAAAACGAAATTCCATGATTTCGTTGAATCGAGCAAGTTTTTCGTATATCAGGAGAAAATATCGTTGAATAGAAAAAGAGAATTCAAAAGATAAAACATAAAAAAAGGTAAGAACTGAGCCTGAAAGAAATTGACAGAAATGATGTTACAAGTTTGTTGCCATTTACATTTTGATATTGTTTTCTTTCTCTGTCCCCAACCACGTTGTCCTCGACGTAGGGCCAGATGGCAAAGTCTGTTATGAAAAGAAAGAATCTAGTAAGTAGAAAGGCACAATCGAAGGGAATGCGATAAATTAATTTGCTGTCAGAGTTGCCGAAACAAAACGCCTGAAAATAAATATAAAAAATAGAAAAAAAAACATACACGAGGCGTTGTAATTTTTGAATTTTTTCTTAAACACATTTATAAATTTGTTTCTATTGTTTTAATATTATTATGTTTCTTCAAATATGCTGAAGAAAAGCTATTTTTATCGGCTTTATCTCGCGTGAGTCGAAGCTTTCCTTGTACAATTTTTCATTGAAGCCAAGCTTGACTCATACATATACAAAATGCCAGAATTTTCTCTACATACGACGTAACACACTGAATAATCAATCCACATGTTAGGTAATTTTGCATGGCAGAATAAACGAACACGTAAGCCGTACATTCTATAGCGTGCAACAGTGAGAACCGAGCGGCACTCAATTACTGGCTTTCGATGTAATTACCGATAACGCCTTTTGTCTTTTATCAATTATCCAATTTTTCATAACTTGAAGAAAAAAACAAACGTAAAAACCGAGAAAAACCGTTTGAAGCTTTGTCTTTTCGATGTTTTTTTCAGGAGACGATCCCGTCATTATTAAATCTTCGAAACGCGAAGAAGACGTCAAGGAATCACGACAGAGACTTCCCTCGCATCCCACTTCGACCTTCGCCGAAGATGCTGTCGATCAGTTACAAGCTTCGGAAAAACTCATAGCCGGTATGTTCTCAACATTCAGAAAAAAAAGCCACGGGAATCAAAATTTAAGAGGAGAAAGTTTTTTTTTTCTACCGGAAACTTGTAATTGGAAAAAAAAATTATTAACGCGCTGTGCATTGCGTAGAACTGAACGAGACTTGGGAAGAAAAGCTCAAACGTACCGAGTCGATTCGTCTCCAACGCGAAGCAGTTTTTGCCGAGATGGGGGTCGCAGTCAAAGAAGACGGAGTAACCGTCGGTGTATTTTCACCCAAGAAAACTCCGCATCTCGTTAATCTCAACGAGGATCCCTTGATGTCGGAGTGCTTGATTTATTACATTAAAGATGGCTTCACCAGAATCGGATCTGCCGAGGCAAACATTCCTCAGGACATACAACTCTGCGGTCCTTACATTTTGAGCGAACATTGCGTCTTCGAGAATCACGAAAGTGTCATAACTCTCATGCCGAAAAAAGGAGCCCTCATTTATGTCAACGGACGAGAAATTTCTGAACCGATCGTTTTGAAAACCGGCTCCAGAGTTATTCTCGGAAAAAATCATGTTTTCAGATTCAATCATCCTGATCAGGGTGAGTTTTTACAAGAAAACAGAAATTGGAAATGAAAATTCATCGTAATCTTGTAAAATCGATTTTTTCGCCTTCCTCCAGTTCGTGAACGCAGAGAGAAAACTTCGCCCGCTGAAACTCCAGCGAATGGCGAAACTGTTGACTGGAACTTTGCACAGATCGAATTATTGGAGAAACAGGGTATCGATCTCAAAGCCGAAATGGAAAAGCGTTTGTTGGTCCTTGAGGAACAATTCCGTAAGGAAAAAGAAGAAGCCGATTTGCTGTTCGAGGAGCAACGAAAGGTCGGCCAA
Source organism: Diadegma fenestrale (assembly GCA_037043255.1). Taxonomy (NCBI): domain Eukaryota; kingdom Metazoa; phylum Arthropoda; class Insecta; order Hymenoptera; family Ichneumonidae; genus Diadegma; species Diadegma fenestrale. The sequence continues at coordinate 15,654,225 of CM073313.1, forward strand.
ACTTTTATCGCCAACAAACAAAAACTTGCTATTTGAATCTATTTTAAAATCGTTGAAATTCGTGATCCGAGACTTTCCACAGTTTTTTCAACATAATTTGAATGTCAAATGTAAAACTTTGCCAAGTCGATTTCCTTTGGAAAACTCTGAATTGACTATTCCAATGTAAATTCCACGAGATGCTTTCGAATTTTTGGATTCAAGGATCTCACAAATTATCCCACTTGTTCGTCTTCTTAACTTTGCTCCTTTCTGCTTATCTTCATTTAACAGAGTTACGAAGCAAGAATAGATGCTCTACAAAAACAAGTTGAGGAGCAAAGCATGACAATGTCAATGTACAGCAGTTACACACCGGAAGATTTCAACAATATCGAGGAGGATATATTCGGTGAGTGCTTGTATTTTGATAATTCACAATTTTTTAATTCAAAAGCTTTCTCGTCATTGAAATGCAACGATGGATATAGAATCGCTTGCAATTTCCTGCTCATTTCGTTTAGGATTTTTTCAAGCCTCAGATACATTGAATGACACTGGGTCAATTTGACTCGACTGTACTTCTATCGCACCAAAATTAGTGACAATGCTAAAAATAAATTTGGTTGCATTTCAAGGATGCAAACTTTGACCTCGTCACGATTTATTCATTTTCGCCAATAAAATTACACAGCACACGCTTTTATTTCGGAATGTTAACAAAAAAAAAAAGGTTTTTGATGAAAAAATTTAATTGAGAAGAAAAACATACAAATTTGCTTTCGCCTATTTCGCCCTCTGATTGTTTTGCCTGGTGATGGCTTGCATTTCAGTCAACCCATTGTTTGACGCAGAGAGCAACTGGAGCGAGCGAGAATTCCAGCTGGCAGCGTGGGCATTCAGAAAATGGAAGTATCATCAGTTCACCAGTTTACGGGACGATCTCTGGGGAAACGCTATATTTCTCAAAGAAGCCAATGCCATTTCTGTCGAGCTCAAAAAGAAGGTTAACTTTTTATCTTTATTCCTTCCTCGTATAAAGAATTTGATGAATTCGTGTAAATCGAATAAAAATTGTTCGGCTTTCCGAAAGCGTTCCAAGTTTATTCGTACGCGACGTGAAATTTCTCCGTATGAATTCCCGAAAAAAAAAATACACACAAAACTATTCTTTTCGTTTCAGGTGCAATTCCAATTTACACTCCTCACCGATACCCTTTACTCGCCATTACCCGCGGACCTCCTGCCAGTGGTGGACGATGAGGACGAGGAAGAACGTCCTTTCCCACGCACGATCGTAGCGGTGGAGGTTCAGGACACGAAAAATGGTGCCACTCATTACTGGACACTGGACAAATTACGGTCAGTGAATTTTTAGACCAGGAAAAACCATGAGCAGGGTCACACGAAATAAAAAATCATTCGTTTGCATTTTCTCTTGTAAATCAGGGCTTTTGAAATTCCGATCCTTGCTCGTGTCTTAGTCAATCTCCAAGGCAAAAGACATGAAATTCAAAAATTAATGTGACACGTTATTATTATCATATTTGAGAAAATCTTTCCTAGCGAACGAATTTCTATCAGGAAGCTCTTTTACCTTGTTGGCGAAAAACTTTTCAACACTTGAAAAAAATGAAAGAACTAAGATTTTTAAAAAATTACTTTTCTGACCCGAGTTGGTTCTGATCTCAGGTTCTTACTCGGAGTTAATTCGGCCCAAGCGATATTCGATCTTTGGCTTGAAATTAAACTGCACTTTACCTAAAAAAAAACTCAAAAAACGACTTATTTGACTAAGCAACGTGTTTGCAAACATTGCAACGTTTTTTTTCGAGATTGAATTAAACCTTTCGAGTCGAATCTCAGGTTGGGTTTTTTTTGGTACATACGACGTTGAGTTTACTTGAGTTTAAGTCGAGATGCGACTTGGGAGGGTAAACAAAATTGTTGAATCGATTAGACTGGAAATTGTGGGAATGGATCGATGAAAAATCATCGAATTTGGATAAAAAATGAAATAAATTAGCTTCATTAAATTTTCATAGGGGAGAATTGATAAAAAATTAAGCTGATGAAATTGAGTAAGGATCGATCGCAGCACCAATCGAATTTGTATCCAACAAGGTAGAAAGCTATCGACAGCTTTCGGCTATGAAAGGTTGATAGCTTGAGCGACTAACGGACCTAAGTAAATCTCGTTTCAATAGACAACGCTTGGAGCTAATGCGTCACATATACAATGAGGACTTGAGTGCCAGCAGTCCGGAGGCGAAAGAGGATATTTTCCAATGCCTTCCGGTTTATCAGCATAATCAGAGGTTCTCGCTAGCAAATCTTTTGCCTTCGAGGTTGGTGCTCGGTCACGCACGAAAATGATTTAAAAAATGGAATTTACATAAAGCAGAAAAGAGAACGATGATCCATAATAGCGTTTGCTTCGATTTTATATTTCGAACTTGAATATTTTTCGCTTTTTTCACGTCGTATTCATTTTTGTTTTTACTTTGAGAGCAATTTCATTTATCCTTATAAGAGCATTCGCATTCCTGGCAAAAATTATTCATCAAGACATCATTCACATTGTAGCGAGATAAAAAAAATGATGCTAGGGTTCGAGATTCGTGTGTAAAAGTCAGGACAATTTAACTCACGTACGCAGCACACTCACGTTGATCATTGAGGCAGAAATATTTATTTTTATTCTTCTGAAAATGCCGAATGTCGCGATCGCACGGCCTGTGAGCTTTTCTCCGCTTTCGCTTGCTCGAAGCTTACGGCTCGTGAGAACGGCTAACAACAACAACTACTGAAACAAACAAACAAAATGAGACTCTTTTGGCCTTCTCCAAAGAACTCTGAGGCACAATGTTTTCTTGCTTATCGTCACTGTTTCATATTGACATGTTTATTATGTCAATTTTTGTTCCCTTCATCAAAATCGTGCAAAGCTTCGTTAATAAAAATGACACAAAGTTTTATTGTTGTCCTAAAATACAGACAACGACTGGAGCTCATGCGCGAAATGTATCACAACGAAGCTGAACTGTCGCCCACTTCACCGGATTATAATATCGAGAGCATCACCGGCGGTGATCCCTTTTATGACAGATTCCCATGGTTCCGCATGGTCGGCAGGTAAGAAAAATTTCATATTCCAAAGAACGATCCGAATAAAAAAATTTGAGACTATTTGTATGACTTTTTTCTTCCTGGGCTCAAATTTTCCAACGACAATTCATTTTAATTACTTTGCAAAAGGTCCTTCGTGTATCTGAGCAACCTCATGTATCCGGTTCCGTTGATCCACAAAGTGGCTATTGTGAACGAGAAAGGAGACGTCAAGGGTTACCTCAGGGTCGCGGTACAGGCCGTTGTCGGTAGGTTTTTGAATGACACTTGAAATTATTGCGTGAATGAAGAAAAAATGGTTGAAATTATTCCAAAGAGTTGAAAATCCTTCGCCATTGATTATTAAATGAATTTTTTGAGAGAAATATTATGGGACGTTTTGTACTGAAAAAAAAAACTTGTATATAAAATCTGGGTCAATGAGACCCAACTAAAAATGTTTGATGAGTTCGTCGGCGGTGGATTACTCGACAAACCCCTTGTTCTAGAAGAGGAAAACAGCGAATATTCCAGCGGTGTGAGGCAATCTGCTCGTATATCCTTCGAGGACGATTTGTTTGGCACCCAAGGACGTCCGAGCAAGCGTTCGACTTTATTGGCTCAGACGCTTGACAAGAATCAGCAAATAATGATGCAGGAAGAACGAGTCGTCGAGGGCAAAACTGAGACTAAAGATTGTGTCAAGGACGATGAAGAAGTTGGCGACGCTGACAGCGGCAGAGGCGACAGTTCAGTTTCCAGCGATACTAAAGAGGACGAACTCCCGGATCATCTTCAACCAGGAGCTGAATTCACCTTCAGGGTCACTGTATTACAAGCGATGGGAATTTCTACCGAATACGCCGACATATTTTGTCAATTCAAGTGAGTTAAAGCAACTCTTTACAGTTGGTCACAAATTTCGTATCGAAATTATGAGCGAAAGTTGAATTGACAAATTTTGGGAAAATATTCTCTACGATTTTTTCTCTCTGACGCATCGTTCGTGAAATATTCATTAACGATGACATGAGCAGCCAATTCGAGGCGATGATACAAGGGCGTGACATTGCGTTTGCGTGAAAAAATCAGAGAAAAAAAGGCTGAGACTTCTTGCAATTTTTCTGCTCTCTTCGTTCTCAAAATTTTGTGTACGACTTTAAAAAATTAAGGCAACCAAGTCTTTTTTAATGAATATCAATATTTTTGTGTAGTTTCCTGCATCGACACGACGAAGCATTTTCTACCGAACCTGTGAAGAACACAGGCAAAGGAAATCCACCTGGTTTTTATCATCTCCAAAATGTGAGCAGTTACAAAGAGTTTTGATGATTTAAAGGATTCTGAGAGTTCGGGACACACGACTCTATCGGAAAATGTCTTTTTTCCTCTTACAGATTACTGTCACAGTCACCAAGTCTTTCGTCGATTATCTCAAGTCACAGCCGATCGTGTTTGAAGTATTTGGTCACTATCAACAACATCCTCTTCACAAAGATGCCAAGCTCGATTAGTGAGTTGACTTTTTATGGATTTCAGGGATTCAGCCATCGAATTCTTTACGATTTGCGAGTCCTTACATTTTCCATTTCAAATTTAAACGCAGTAGTTAACAAATTCCGTATTTATGATTTCGAAAAGCCCCAAATAATTATTCCTCAATTTGTTCCTCGTAATTTTTCTTAAATTACGATCTTTGCTACCGTTCGATTGAGCCCCAGATGTTCCTATGGGTCTCCATGACCCAGGCAGCTTCGCATCGTCACAACTTTCTCAGCAATTGCTATTTTTTGACACAATTTTGTGTTGACTGTAAAACAATATCTTAGCAAAGTTTCGCCTGGGTCAAAATGACCCAACAGTGGTTTTGTAGGGCTAAAATCAATTTTTACTCAAAATTTCGGTCTCAATGTCCATCTCCATAAAACAAAAAAAATATTATCGTCCCGTGCAGTAATAACACAAGTGGAAATGGTGGTAACAGCATAAGACAACCACCGAAGCGAATGTTACCGCCTTCGATTCCGATAAGCCAACCTGTACGATCACCGAAATTTGGTTCGGTTTTGCCATCGCCAAGTACGTCTCACGTGCACGCAAAATACGATGTTCTCGTGTGGTTCGAGATTTGTGAATTGGCGCCAAACGGAGAATACGTACCATCGGTTGTGGACCACAGCGACGATTTACCGTGTCGTGGTTTATTTTTACTGCACCAAGGAATACAGAGACGAATCAGAATAACGATCGTCCATGAACATGCATCCGAATTGAGATGGAAAGACGTGAGGGAATTGGTTGTTGGAAGAATTCGCAACACTCCTGAGCCCGAAGAAGAAGACAATGACTCTTCCGTACTCTCACTCGGTTTGTTCCCTGGCGAGTATCTCGAGATTCCTGGCGATGACAGATCCATGTTCCGATTCGAAGCTGCCTGGGACAGCTCTCTACACAATTCTGCATTACTCAACAGAGTCACGTCATACGGTGAACAAATATTCATGACGATATCAGCGTATCTCGAGGTACGTTAATTATTTACAAGTCAGACGCTAATTTTCGATTGTCTTTTCATCATTTATGTCTTTATTTTTTACGTTTCCTCGTATTTTTTTAGCTGGAAAATTGTGGCCGACCAGCAATCGTCACGAAGGACTTGAGCATGATTATTTATGGTCGTGACGCTAGGGTTGGTCCACGATCGCTCAAACATTTGTTTACGGGCAATTACAAGAATCAGGAAGCCAACAGACTTAGCGGTGTTTACGAGTTGGTACTTCGACGTTCTTCCGAAGCCGGTAAGAATGTTGTTCCCGTGAAAAACCAGAAAAATCCGATGGAAAAGCTGCAGGGGAGAAAAAATACTTGACTTTAAATTAATTTTTCATATGGCCAGGTGTTCAGAGACGTCAACGCAGGGTATTAGACACTTCGTCAACGTACGTAAGAGGCGAAGAAAATCTTCATGGATGGCGCCCACGCGGTGACAGTTTGATTTTTGATCATCAATGGGAATTGGAAAAACTAACGAGGCTCGAAGAGGTCGAAAGAGTCAGGCACACGTTGATTATGCGCGAGAAACTTGGCATCGACAAAGTCTCATTGTGCAACAAGATTTCACACGATTTTACCAAAAGCGAGAAGGTACAAATATTTCCGACAGACTTTGCACTATTTTTCGTTAAGAAACTTTGCACGCAGATTTTAGTCTGAATTTCCTCGTTTATTTTTCGATATTTCGAAGAAACAAATGGCAGTTTAAAAATTCACATTCATGTTCTAACGTTACGGTTTTGTCTCGCGCATCCTATTGATTCAGGAGGTTTGCAACATGGTGGCAAAAGCTACGAACGATCCACACGCCAGTCCCGTCAAGCTGAAACGGTCCAACTCGACGAAGGACCTCTACGAGCCTTGGGAAATGACGGACCGAGAACGAGAACTCGCCACCAAGTATATCAAACTCATACAAGGAAGAATACCAAACAAAGAGCCAGGAATCGTGCTCTCGGACGTTTCTCCGGGGGAGGACACGATAACGGACATGTCAGCGTCCCTCATATCCTCGATAATCTCATCATCGTCACAAGAGTCAGTATACAACAACAGCACGATTAACGCGTCTTCGTCCTCGGGAATTTCGTGTCTCGGGGACAATGGACAAGCAGAGCTCGAGGTAACCCTCCGTTGTATGCCTGGAATAAAACGCCCGTAGTAAAAGCTCAGTCCATCATTCTTCAAAATTGCTAGCAAGAAAATACTTTACGCGTAAACAGGAAAAAATGAAGTTATAACGGAGATTGAAAAAAAAAAAAAAATAGAAAAATAGGTCGATTTCGACCTGCGAACTGAATTAATGATAAAAAATTCATTAATTATCCATTGGCCATTCTTGAGTAATTGTGTCATCCGCTGTACAACGCGAGTTCCTGTGCTTCAAAGCTTTTGATTCCTCTTCACGATATTCTGCATTCCATATTTTTCGATGCTAGCCTCACATTTTCGCGATTTTTTCTGGACGGTATTGCAAAGTTAAAAAGAAAATGAAGACAGCCAAAAAAATGGTTTGTTTGCGGCGTTTTTTGGGGTTGTACAAGGAGTGGTTACTTGCAGCCTGCGGGGATAATTGTCAGGAGCAGATCTAAGTCGTGCATCTTTAGGTTGAGTTCGCCGGAGCGTGCGAGACTTCAGGAACTTCAGGAGAGTATGATGGTCGGGGTTGGACCCAACGACACGACACCCACGAATCAATCCTCTACGGTTGCTCCAGCTCCTCTTGGATCCTCCTCACCCTTGAAAGAAAGTCTCGTGCTTTATGTACCGGAGGTTGAGGAAATTCGCATCAGTCCTGTTATCGCGAGAAAGGGTTACCTCAATGTCCTGGAACACAAAACTAACGGATGGAAAAAACGATGGGTCGTGAGTGTCTCCAATTCCTTGGATTATCAAATTTTTCTCATCGCCAGCTGTTCGTTTTACAGATTTCTTGCAACTTAACCGTCTGTGGGTCTTTTCGACCCGAGCGACAACTTTTTTTCGAAAATCTTGTTTTTAAAACGTTTCATTAAAAAATAAACAACGCGTAACGATAAAACTTTAGAGTAGAATCAATGGAGAGCGGTCCAGATATTTTTCCCACTTTTCTCTCTCCATAATATCTGGGAAGTTATGAAAAATCGAATGATCCCTGGAGATAAATTGTCAATCATTTTTCTTTTATTTCGTTAGGCTGTTCGCAGACCCTACGTATTCATTTTCCGGGAGGAAAAGGACCCGGTGGAACGTGCCCTTATAAATTTGGCTACTGCTCAGGTCGAGTATTCCGAGGATCAACTCGCTATGGTCAAAGTCCCCAATACGTTTAGGTGAGTTTAATTTTCCTTGCGATTAAATTCCGCTTCGAATTTTTTCTAGCAGTTTAAAAAATTTGAATACATGCAATAATTTGTCCGAATTTCGACCTACAGTGTAGTGACGAAACACAGAGGTTACTTGTTGCAAACTCTCGGTGACAAGGAAGTATATGACTGGCTGTATGCCATAAATCCACTCTTGGCTGGTCAGATAAGGTAAATTTTCGTGTTCTCGAAAAGTTTTTGTTATCCAGAAATTCCGCAAAATTTTCTTTCCCACATTTTTAATGCCGCTGCATATTTTTCTTCAACGTAATTTCTTTTCGAACGGAGCGATTAATAGGCGATTTGGTGTGGTTATTTTTGTCGTTTCTGAAAAAGGTCGAAATTAGCGCGCAAAGGACCAGTGACCGGTGCAAATCCAACGACTTTTGGTCTAACGGTATCGGCGCCATTGATCGAGACGACGCAAGCGCAACCAAAGTGAGTGAGGAGGGAATGGCTCGGCGGTGACTTGGTGAGCATCCTCACAGTTGCCTCGAGGAAATTAATGGCGAGTTCAAACGCGACTCTGGAGGCTTACGATTTCCGTACCTTACGATTCGCGCTCGTATTCGAATGAAAATCACACCAACCAACGACAGAGTAACGTCAGAATTGCAAAAAAAAAACAAAAAACCAAGATACTAATGAAAAAAATCAACAAAACGAGACTAATTACGCGATTATTATTATTTCGTAATTAAATAACGAGACCCGTGATTGCCTCGAGACGATTAAAGACCCACGCATATTTATATATATTTTAAAAAAATATATATACGTATGTTTTGAAAATGGTTAAGAAAAGCAAACTTTCGTTTTCGTGAAATCTCTCCGGGTCATTTATTCTCAGCGTAATTTCGGTGGTGCTTGATATCAAGAATTCGTTTATTCGAACCCAAACGATTTGTACATTTCCAAGATTTTTGGAGCATACGCCCCACAAACTCATTCCGGATTTTGCTAATTCGTTCAAGTTCGAACAATCGCGTTCTGCAAACGAATTACCGAGAGGGTTCTCACCGCTCGTTTTTTAAATCTCAAACAAAAAACGTGTCTACGGTCGAGACTCGAGAGCTTAAGACAAGAGTTTGGAGAGCACGTGTGACGGGTATTAAAGATGGAAAAATAAGTATTCCCTGCAATGATAAATACTTATGCAATCGTAATGAGAAACGAGAATGATGAACGAGAGAAGGAAACGCCTAATTTTATTCAAAACAACTCGTAGCAAAAAGCTTTGCTTTTATCGCAGCATCACATTGAATTGAATGAGAGCCCAAGAGTGAAAGAGAGCGAGCGCGAGAGAGAGAGAGAGAGAGAGAGAGAGAGAGAGAGAAATGAAAAAGAAACACAAAAACGTCAAAGTTCTCAGCTCTACTATAATAATATTATATATATTATATAAATATATATATTATATATACAAAATACCAATTACGTATAAACACGTGAAGAATCGGTATAGATTATTTTTCAAATTTTTCAACCGTTCAACTTAATTTTGTTCTTCGTCCTCGTTGTACGATAGAAACTTATTAATTGTGTAGAGAAATTTAAAGCGTTATTTGTTGAAAAAAAACGTAAGTTTTTGTCCGAGATTTGTTTGTTGCTGAATGGCCAAAAATTTAGTCGAGTTTACGAGGTTCTTGCTAAAAACGGAATTTTTGATTTGTGCTAAATTTACAAATTCGATAGTTTTGCTGGAATTTTAGCGAAAATATGACGAAAACTCGGGCTGCTGATTTGTTTTGCAAATGTGCTTGTTTGAGTGGAATCAATGAAAGAAATAGAGACGCGAGAACCTCGACTTTGTCACCATTAACTATTAAAAAAAAAAAAAAAATCATCCTCTGTTTTACGAGATAAAAAAAACGTCAAAAAACAAGAAAAAAAACACGATAAGCAAATGTGAAGAAAAAAAAGGATCAGTAATTTCGCCTAACCTCCTCTTGCCGCCACAGCGCCGCCTGCACACCACATTATTAAATGTCGGATCGTTGCCACGTTCGAGCAGCTATAATAAAAACGTTCGTGCACGATTAAAGAAAAAAAAAAAGAAAAAAAAGTACTGTAATTAAACACTATTTACTAATATTGTTATTACGAATATAGATGAGTTTGTTCTCTCTCGTTTTGTGCTTGACTATGCGGGCGTTTTGGACTAACTTTTTAATTTCGTGTCCTGACTCTCGAAAAGCTTGTTTTAAGGCCGCAAATTATTAATAAACAATTATACAAGTATTTATTGATTGGGACGGACGCGCAGACCTCGGCGCAACCGATCGTTTGTTTTTATTTTCATCCGTGTGCTCACTCTACGCGACAGATTCATTTGAATCTGAGGGACTCGATGCGTTTTCCCATTTTCCTCGTATACTCGCAAGAATGATTTGCCGATTGATTTTTAATGATTTAACAAACTTGAGCTGACAACTTTTGTGGGTCAAGATGAAAAAATCGTTGTCGATGGCAGTCGCGAATCATATTTGTCGATACAACGACTGATTACGAGATTATATTCACCCATTACAGCATAAATTTTCATGTTTTTCTCTCAAGGTTCATTTCGATTATTCGTAGAAATTGAAAAATGAGTCACGATCTCACGAACTAAGTTTCAAGTTGCCCTAAACGCTTGCACGGAGCGAACAAGCTTCATCGTCTGCGCGACCCTTCTGCCCAGGGGCAAGTGCGAATTTCTACGTTTGTGCATCCTCTTTGCGCACAGCCGCGCAAGAAGGATGCGCGTAAACAACCCTACGAGAGAGAGAGAGAGAGAGAGAGTGAGAGTAAGCGTTTTCGAGAGCACGCGAAATAAAAATGCACAACATTGAGACTGGTACGCGGAATTGGAAGAGAATAAACAAAATAAAAACGATTAAATATGCGAGGAGATGGAAACGATGATGAGAGTGCGATCGGCCACGGGTCGAGGAGTTTCGCGACGCGCGCACCATTAGATAATCGGTATAATGATGTATATATTTAATGAAGAGACAAAAATTGATGTACTAAGTGGGAATAGAAAAAAAAAATGACAGAGGGGGATGAAGAAAGGAAAAGAAGACAGAAAGTTGGTCACAGATTTTTGGGATCAGGACGAATTTGCGGGGGGAACAAAAAATAGAAGGGTAACGGGTGCATTTTGTTTTTTATTCGTAATTATTCGTCATTTTTCTAGTCATGTCCGCCTTTTTCCGTTTACGGCTCCGGCACCATTACACCATCTCGATTGCTGGAAAAAAAAACAACGTAAATAAACCAATAACAAGTACTAAAACTACAACACGAAACACCATTTACTATGTGCAATCTGATAATCGTGAACGATTAATAAATAGAGGAAATAATAGGAGAGCCAGAGCGCGTCAACGATTTTATGCTTGCCTGACTGTTGTAGTTATTCAATAGTTTTATTTTGTTAAAAAAAATAAAAGGTTCAATTGGTACGAGCAAAGAGTGATGAAGAAAAATATACTGTTGGAGAGAAAGTAACGAGAAGAGGGTTAAACGATAGCGATATTATCTAATAAGAGAATTAATTAATAAAACAATCGAACCCAATATTATTATTATGATATCTCGAAAGGGCAATTGATTTATTGAGATTCGTCTCCAAGTATTATTGTGAAGAAACCATGAAAAAAAAACGTATATATAATTGAGGCACTCCCACGAAAATTTTTGCTGATATTAAGTTTCAAGATAAATTGCTACATAAAACGAAACGAGACGAAAATTCATGAAAAGATAAAACATTTTTCAAGCCTTTGACAAGCTTCGGAAGCTCAAGCTTCGAGAACAATTTGACTAGCGATTGACAACTCAAAGATCGAGCACGTCCCGAGCAAAGCGAAAAGAGCGAAAAAAGTCTTGAGAACACACTGCAGATTTTTTTTTCTTATCTCCTTCTTTTCGTTCAAATTTCCCTTAAAGCGAAATGACACGCAACAATGACGTTGTGAGTGCGAGAGAAATAGCTAAGTTTTTCAAATTTTTCTCCTAAACTACTGATCTTTCGGAAAAAAGAAAAAAACATGACAAACGAATGACGAAACAGCGCATATTCGTTTATTTTTTCCGAAATCTTGAACGTCTGAGAGAAAAATTCCCTCGAATGTGTCATTTACCGCGTCATTTCGCCTTAACGATCATCCTAGTCGTTATTCCCTTTCTTTACACTTGACAATTCACGATGATACTGAGGGCGAAGAAAAGATTTAAGAAAAAATAAACGTCACACTTATACACACACAAAACATACATACAATCTACGTACACACTATACATTATTCCAAGGCGTAAAGACAGAAGGAAAAGAAAAAAACAAAACCTTTTAATGCTGTAAACGTGTATTTATTATACTGTATAACGATTACTTGACCCAGTGTGTCACAGTAATACTGTAAGTGGAAACATATGTAATAAATCGATAAATAAAAAGCTTATGCTTGAAAAATATTTCATTGCATTTATTCGCTTCGACGATTTTCACATCGTTCCAAAAACACCCATTTATTTTCCTCCAAACTAGACCAATTCCATGCCTGACGTATGTCTTTTCGAATAATTTACGAAATCTACTTTCTGCCGGTTAAGTTCGAGTAATTTCATTCTTTTAGCGACCATCTGTCGTTTTTATATCAACAATTTATTGCTATTTCACAGCCAGGAGCTTTTGTTGGTTTCAGGAGTTTTTTTTTGGTTTTTTCAAAGAATTTTTGTCGAAATGGAAACTCCTTCACATAAAAAAAAAAAAATGTTCTTGTCAAAATCCTCCGTAACTCCAAGGTTAAAATTACGAAATGAAATCTATAGAGATGAGAGGCGAATGCTGGAATAAAGTAAAGAATCGCTAAATTTACGAAAGGATGACGTGAATGAAATGTTTTGAATATTTCAGTTTATTGTGCGAATGTTTTATCTAATGGGTTGAAAACATCGAAGCCAGAAAAATATTCATCTTCACAAGGGTTTGTGGTAGTGAAGAATAACGAGCGCAAAAGAATTCCATCTCGCGAAGGATCTTCGAGGTCATCCTTGGACTTGACTCTTGATGTGTTTTCTGTTTGCTCCAGAATGCCAACGTTTGTTTTCTCTGGAATTGTGTTAGAAGTTTGGGTCGCTCGATCGCGAGTTTTCCTTAAAATGGAATCTTTCGCATGCTCTTTAATGAATGTTAGTTTTTCCATCTCGAGAGTTTCTTTAGCTCTCTCGAGTTTCGACTCAGCAATCCGGACTTTGGCTTCTCTTTCGATCAAAGCGTTTTGCAACTGAATCTTTTCTCGCAATAAATCTCTGACGGTTTCTGTAAGTTTGACAAATTCTTTCTCCTGAGCGTCCAATTGATCACCGAGAGCGTTCAAGGATTTAGAGCTTTCCAGCTTCAACGATTTTTCACGAGAGCTCACAATCTCAAGCTGAAAAAGGATTATTCGATATTACACTTGAATTAACCATCAAAATTTATTTTTACCCCAAACGAATAACTCTCTAAGCTTGAGATCGATTTTCGAGCACCTGTTGCTTCAGGACATTCTTTTCTTCTTCGTGCTCAGTAAAACGTGTCTCGTAGCGATTGATCACCAACTGCATTTCCGACACTTTATCAGCCAGTTCAGTTTCTGCCTTGTGTCTCATTTGCGTACACCTCGTTGCAAAAATATTGCCATGAATTTATTAATTAGCGTTGGAACACAATTAGTCAATGATAAAAGCCCCTGATTATAGTGAATGATTTGTTGGTAGTGATTAAAAAAATTAGCTCTAGGTACACATTGCGTGGTCCGATGGACCGACAGCGACGATTAATTTTCACCATTTTCTCTCAACGCGTATTTTTTATGAACGTGCTCAAACAGCGAAGAGGGTTTACGTTAAGAGGAATTGATAGTGGAGATCGAGGCTAAAATTTCCCTTTTAAACGATTTAGCACTTTGCATATTTTTCAATTTATTACTCGGCAAGTTTTTTCACTAGTTGAGCAATTTTCTCACGATCAGCTGGACAAAGATCTTGTATGTGAGGTTTTTCTTGGCAGGAAATGTCCTGCCCGTCTCCTCGACATCCTGGACAATCATTTTTCTCCATTTTTTTCAGGACATCCTTCAAACAAAACGACAAATTATTCAATCAACTTTTTCGAGGTTACATTAAACATTGCGATCGATTGGCAATGATTTCTCAATCATTTTTCTTGACATCTCTTTGATAGATTCTTTTTTGTCTGCATGGGAATTCTTCAAATCGTGCCAAGTTCATGCCGTCGAGATTTCGCGTCGCCAACGATTTTTAGTCCTTTTTTTTACCAAACATAAAAATTAATAAAATAATGATTACCAATAAAGTTCCATTGTTGAATTTTTTTATTGTTCGATTGTTAATACATGTACAACATTTTGTGATACATTAAGAGTTGAAACATTTATTTTACGAATAAATATCATAGTTCATCAAACAATTATAATTGGTCCTCTGCAGGTTTGCATGTGATTACAATTATTTACCTTAATTACTATTAATACTGATCGCACGATTAACAAAATATTCCACGCAGCCATATGCAGCGTTTTTAAAAATTTTCTCAAAATAAATTGCAAAGTCGATGAACTCAATGGTCAGGAAAATCTTAAATTAATACTTCTGTAGCCATTGTCGTAATTTCGGAAAGCCTACACATCACATAGTCCGAAATTCTTAGCACCCATGCAAACCGTTCGAAAAGAAGATTGCATGCTAATTTTTATGTACAATTTGTAAAAATAAGAATTTCTTCATGACACTAGAAATTTGATAATTAAGGAAATTTTCTTTTCGAATTCTAAGCTCATAATTCAAAGCCAATTCAACTAATCGATCAATTATTTTAGAAACTTTCCATCGTCGATTATTGAATGCTCAATTTTGCTGCATAACATTAAGGTCGATTTTTTTGGAGAAAATACAATGTTTAAAAAAGAATTTCGTATTTTTTGATGGTTGCTTTCAGGTTTCGATTATTTTCTGGTCCTTATGAAAACCAAAAGTGAGAAAAGCAAAATGTTTCTTAGAGAAGATATTTGGTCGTTTTGTTTGTGTGGTAAAAGGGTAGCAAAAGCGTCGTTTTCAGAAGAGGATTGCAACCGTAATCAAGTTGGCTGAGTCTCGTGAACGTGAAAACAAACCCAGCGAGCCATTAAACGAGATTCCAGGTCGTCGCGAAGCACGAAATTTTCCTTTTACCCCTTTCCAACCCATTCCTATGGTCGAGGCGGTGCTTTATGATTAAATCAGGTACAAGCCAGTTTTGTAATATTGTGTCAAATTATGAAATTAAGCTCAGTGACGCAGCAGAAATTACAGCTCGTAATCGAATATTGCGGAAAGCTAAAACATCGAGCTTTTCCTATGAATAAACTTAATTTCTTCGGATCCACGGATCGGAATTAATATCAAAATTAGTATATAAAGTCGCCCAAGACCTTTTTTTAATCACGATCGATCTTGACGAAAAAGTTGACATTCTTAAGCCTACAACTCCCAATAAGGATTCAATATTCACTTCGGGAGAATATCCGGAAATACTTTTCTCTTCGGAATTTTCCGATATTTTTAAACAAACTTGATACGAGCTTCGCGTTTCTTTAACATTCATCAATGTCCCAGGGACCATTTAGGATGGCTCGATATTTGCTTGCCAACCTTGTACATTGACAACGATAAAAACAGCGAAAAACCATCAATATGTGGAGCGAGTGAGCCACGTGACTCAACGAGTTCAATGAGTTACGTTAAATACATACATTCACATTATATAATTATATACACATTGGATGGAGCGATCAGAGATTTTTACTTGTTCAGTTCTCTCTAGCAGAAGTGAATTCGAATGACTGATTACTTTCAAGTCCTTTCGTGCCGAATACAATGGAGGGGTGAAAAAAGGTCACGTTAATATAATTCAATACAGCCGTCAGCAAAATACTTTATCGAGCCTTCGAGAGAATTTTCAACGATTTTTCGTTTGTTTTCGCGAAATTTTAAAAGGCTGGACCTCGATCGAGTTTGCCCAAAATAGTTTATATCGCCCACACTTTTCGGTTCGAACGAAAATAATTTCTGGTTCCACATTGCACAGATTTTGGAGAAATAACCCGCGCGATCGTGGCTCGTAAATAAATAAAATTTAACTCTTTTGTCGACAACAAGGAAACGTCAATATTTGATGGTTTGGCAGAATATTGAAATTGACTAAAATAAAGATATAAAAATATTCTGAATTCTAACGATTCATGACAATGAACTCGATGCAAATTTTACTCGTTTTTTTAGCTCGTTAACAAATTTGTGAAAACCTGAATTTTGGTAATGAAAATCTAGAGAATTCATGGAAATGAAAAGCTAAATATAGCTGGACAGAGAAACAATGGACGTTAAATTACTGACGTATTTATGCACGTTGCTCGACTCCATTGTTGCAGACCGATACCATAGTCTCTTGTTCAGGGTGTTGCTGGTCTTGTTTCCGTACTCCAGGATAAAATCTACTTCCTGTTCCATCTAGACACGTGTCCGCTGTTTTCGTCGAGTTATTGTAACTCTGACGGTTGCTCTGGGTTCCATAAAGTCGTTTTGAATTCGTGTGACGTCTGGTTGACAAGGAAAAACTCTGGGCACGTCGATTCGATTCAATGCTCAGTCTCGAACGATTTTTCTTCATGAAGCAATAACACAGCAAATATCTGATTCAAACAGGAAATTAAAGAAATCAAACTTTCGATACATTTATAAATCAACGTTGAGGCTTTATTTCGACGTTTCGATGTTGAGTGAACTATCGAGACCGAAAAAACCCTGAACCCGTTGTGGAAATATTTTTTAAAAATATTAACAAACGACTAAGTGGCTGATGAGAATCTACGAATTGAATTTTGACTCCAAGGTTGTGCACCATCGATAAAATTTTGAAGAAAAAAATGTAATTCAACAGAAAAGAGTCGATTTGAACGTGCAAGAAAAAAATTTCAACCGTAAATCTTCTTCTTCCTTTTTCCCCGACGACAAGGAATATAATATGTTTGTGCATAAGAAACTGTCACGAATATATGGAAGGAAAAGGGTAAGCATATGCCGAGAAACTTGTCGCTCGCATGGCCTTTTTTCTAAAATTCTCTTGTCGAAGTTGGAAAACGATTTTTCATCTCGTTCGTTCGAAGCTTCTAAAGCGTTCATAGGATCAACTAACGCGAAGGTTTACAGAGCAGCCTGTTCTTCGTGTCTGTCGACATAAATTTCTCAACGAAATCTCAATGACCTACATGTCAATTCAACTGTCAGAATGTTTATGGAAACAACTTTTTGTAAATCCTCTCAAGAATGCTTGAACGTGTACAAGTCCGGGTTCGATTCGTTTATTTATGGAATATTTCAGAAAGAATCGAATCGAGCCACATTTCAATTCGCTTATGGAAAGGTTTGCTCATGATTTCTGAAGGGTCGGCACAAAACAGACATTTGTTTCTATAAAGAAATCTTTTTCCAGTGCATATTGGGTCAATCTGACCCGAGACGTTTTTCGAATCGTTCTATTCCAGAAAATATGCCTTTTTTTTGTAGGGACGTTTTTTATATCAAATTATCATCCGAACTTTGTGGCTTAAAATGCAGATTTTGACAAAAACGGAAATTAATTGGTGGTAACAGACAATTGTGTGGGTCCTGATGACAGCAATCTGAGAAAATGGGATTTACCTGTTGAAGTATTTGCGGAACGATCCACTGACGAAATAAAGGGCAATAGGATTGATGCAACTGTTCATGAAGGCCAGACAGAATCCAACAATACGAAAACTGTTCCAATAACCATTGTAGTCTTTAGTAGCTGTCGGATGAAAGTAGAACCAAAACATGAAAACGTGCTGAGGAAAAAAACACACGGCGAAAACCGCGACGAAAGCGAGAACCATACGAGCCACTTTTATTCTCGCTTTTACCTGTTTTTCCTGGTGAATTTGAATGAAAAAAAAGAGTAAAAACATAGATTAATATTCGGATCGTAATGTGCATATTTTTCAATTTCTAAAGGTCGTGAGGAAAATTGCAAGTTTCCAATATTATTGGTAAAAGTTATTGATCGGAGTGGCCGAACGTTTGGAGCATCGTGAAAAGTTGAAAGGCTTGAAAATGAATAATTCATTGCGCTTACCTGGCCTCGCATCTCACCGGGAATCTGTTTCGTACTCTGGACGAGGTGTCGAGCCATCAGAAGATAAAATATGCCAATAATCAGCAGCGGTATCAGGTAATAAATGAAGAATCGACTGACAATAATCCACCGTGCGTAGGTGTCCCCATATTTTTTAGGAAATGGATAGCAAGCCTTGAAAAACAAATAATACAGTCAACAAAACAAATAATAATAATAACAATAGCAATCTGCCGAGGCTCATTCTTTTTCTTTGTAAAAAAACAATTGTCATTCCATGAAATGGCTTCACGAAACACGTGCGATCAATTACGAGTAAAAAAAGCAACGAGCAATTGTGTTCGTACCAAGAAACTAGTTTCGTTATTGACTTGAATTGTTTTGATGTAAGCGAAACTCGCTGGAACAGCAAATCCGATTGCGAGTAACCAGATGAGCCCAGCAATTGTGCTAGTGAAGCGTGTAGCTCGTTTTCCTCCACCTGAGATATAAATATACAAACAAACAACATTTTTATTTGGAAATTCGTACGACGAACGATAGGGAGATGCCAACAATTTCCACGTCCTGATGGAATTTTGGAAAATGGTGCTCATACAATTTTCGTCCTATTCTCTCCAATGACTGATCAAGTTTTAACGACCTCGGCCCCGTCGTTTCGTAGTGCGGCGTTTATGCGAAAATGCGTTTACGAGAATATACACGTTTTTATTCGCCAAAAAAAACCGGGTTGGCAGAAACTCTCGAAAAAATTATGAGCCACTATTCAATGTTTTTGAAACAGAAAAGTACTGATGAAAAAAAAATGTTCCGGTGCATCGATTTTGAGAAAGGAAATTGAAAAGACTCGAATTATTTCGAAAAGTGGTCTGTGTAGAAGAGAAATGACGTGCTTTTTGATTACCTGTTACATGCAGCTTTCGCAGTGGATCAACGATAGCGAAGAAGCGATCTGCAGATAATGCAGTCAGCGTGAAAACAGAAACTCCGATCGATATATCCTTGGCGCATTCGGATATTTTGCACACCGCGATTCCGTACGGCCACGACTCGATGGTGTAAATAGTTGCAGTAAAAGGAACGCACGTCACAATAACCTGAGACGGGACGAGATTTTTCTTATCGTTTTCATCTTCATACCCTTTCATTTATTTCGTCTATACTCTCTCGTGAAAGTGTGCACACGTATATGGATATACGTTCTGTTGTGAAGAATAATAAAAAACGATGAGATAGGACTTGTGCAGAGGGCAGGGATGAATGGCTCGGACACACGATATAAATTGCCCGAGTTCGCTACACGCAGCAAATAAATAATAAACCGTGCGTACCCAATTCACTGCTAACAGAATCAAAATATTATTTTTTCCGAAATAAAACAAAAACCCGATTAAATATAGTCCAAAAAATTTCTCGTATTTATTCAATCCTCGCTCGATCCTTTTTCCATTAAATCTGTCGAAATTTTCTGCAACTGATGCACGCAGCTTTTCATAACAGCGCAAGAGTAAAGAAAAATACGCACCAGAGCGGAATAACGATGTTGACATTAATAAATGGAAATATTTACTTTTACGGCAAAAACAAAATTCACAGAGTTTGAACAACGAAAAATCCCCACATCCAAAAAAAAACTCTGTAAAATATGAAAAAATTGTATGCAGAATTTTTTAAGCTTCCAAGTTTTTCTCCTTTCCTTCGTGTCAATTGACATTACGCAGGAAATAGGCAAGAGCACTTGCATCCTTATGTATTCAAATCGTCCACATACCCGTCCAATGACGTGAGGAATTTTCATTAAAATTCAGACGAGCTTAGCCAAGAAAAGGCGCTGTGCGATAGAGCGGAAACGCTGTCAACTTCAAGCACCAATTCCTATATCTTAGCATTTTTTATTTCACAAACTAATCACAGAAAGAACATTTTACTTGATAGCAAACGTATATTTTGAAGAAATATATAACAAAGTTGTTTCTCGAAAACGATCTACTCGGTAAGAGGATATAAAGATAGGGTCTCCGAGCTAAAGCATTATTACGAATTTCCTCCCTCTCGTACAAAATCGGATTTACTATTTTTTCCAATTTGAAAAAAAGACGAAAAAAAATGGGATAAAAAGGAATGAGCCCGTGAAAAAGCCTCGAATTGCGTGGAGGGCGAGGGGCTCAAAAATCGAGAATGGAGTGAGAAAAAAAAACTAAAAATCTAATTCGTTTCGATGGAATTATAAATTTTATAATTTTTGTTGAAAAAAGCGATAAATAATGGATGAAATATTGAGCTCAAGTATTTACCAGTAAGTCACCCAGGGCGAGTGACAATACATAGGTGTTTGGCACATTTCTCATGTTGGCATGTCGTAATATGGTGAGGACGAGGATACCATTTCCGGTAACACCAATCACGAGAATAAAAAAGAAGACGATGGGGACGATGTAGGTCTCAGGACGCTCGTCATAGGGAATATATGGAACTCCCGTGTTATTTGTCAAATCGTCGCTGTCGTTGTAATGTGGGTAAGTTATGCGACTCGTCAAGTTTGAAGTATTCGAAGAATAAATAGTCGGCAGTTCAGTTGCCCACGACATTTTTATATATTCACATGTATTTATTTAGATTTTCAATGATTATACGATGAACGTGAATTTCGTCCGAAAAAGTCTCATCGTGACAGTTTCTGTCTGAATCGTTTGAGAAAAAACTCACACGATATCATTTTCGTGACATTTTTACCGGAAATGCTTTGTCATAACAAACGTTGGTCTCACTTTAGCCTCTCGATAGTTTCGTCCGATCTGTAAAAATAAACAAATTTCAATTTTTTAATGATCGTTAATTATCCAATAAACAAAATTACCAATTATCGTTGACTCAGAAATTAATGATCAGTTCGTGTATCATGGAAAATCGGGCTATACGGATTATCCGAAGTATTGAAATCCGTACGCGCCGCCACCAATTATTCCATTTTTTTTCCCGACGTGCAAAGCCTCCGAGGTTCATGGGTTCAAGGGTATTATTTTTTGTGATCCTTATATCGAGCGGTAACTCATAGCGCTCGGACATAAAAGAACCAATAGAGGTAAAAAAAAAAAAAGATCAACATCTATTTTCATTCGTCCTACGATAAATTGGCCCATTTCGGTAAAAAAAAAAAAGAAACTTTATCTTTCAAGAGAAATAGCCCGATCAAAGGGCGACTATGTATCATTATTATTGTTGTTGCCATTTTCTATTTTATATCATGCGAATAAGGAGTGTCAGATTTCCAAATGCTGTTTTCACGTTCGGGGAGACGTGTAAAGGAAAAGTTGGATATTCGGGCTTTGAGAAGGTGTAAAAAGTGAAGCTGTAAAAAACTGAAACACGTTACAGAAAAATGCGGGGTTCTGAAATAGTGTTAATCGTCGATGTGGGCTTGCGAAATGGAATTGAAAAGGGAGAGAGTGACGGAGGGTTCGTGGCTCAGGGAAAGAGAGTGCGCGAGCCGTTTCGGAGAGTAAATAACATATGAAAGAAGGAAATTCATAAAGTCTCCAAGAGCACGCGAGACTCATTAAAAGTTGCCATGGATACTTCTTACTTTTCCGCAAGAGTTTCGCTCCGTGCGCATAGGGTCGTATACACGAGTACATGCTTTTTGCATTAAAAAATTGTGCTATCGAATCATTGACCGTAACGCGAGCTCAACCTTTGCCGGTGGCAAATTGTTGACTCGCGTTTAAACTTACGAGGATGATGGAAAAAATGATTTTTCGTATGTGTTTAGCAGCTTTTTGAATGCGTCATATGAAATGGTTGATTTGAATAATCTGACACGCAGTGAGTCCCTTGCAATTGCAGTTTCAAACGATGAATTCCCTTTTCTGTATATAAACACGTCTCTCGGTGTTGAGAAAATCAAGGGGCGTGTATTCAGTTACAAACGTAAAATATCGCGGTTGTCGTAGTGGCTCGAAGCCGAGGTGTGCATGTGATACGTGATGAGCTTCCGCGATCATCGCTCTCGGAGTGTGTGTTTCGATCATCGAGAATCCGGTGGCTGGCAATTCGAGAGGAATCGTCGAAGCTGAAATAGATCTTTGCGGTTCATAGGAGTTTCTGGGAATATGAGGGAAATTACGTATTTGCGATGATATTGAGAATGTCCACTCGCACTACTACGCGTTCTTGTGTTATTTCGGTTCATAGGATCGAGCTGGCTTTTCGTATTGCCCGAGAGCAAGGTTTGCTTGCAAGTTGAACGAAATCTGGAAGATCGAGAATCTGATCGTTTGACGTATGGAGTCACGACGGGATCTTCCTTTGTAAAGCTGCAACTTATTTGTCCCGACATCGGAAATCGATCGCCGGAAGTAAATATGAAGCCATGCGAATGTGTAAATAATACGCGAGTTGTGAAACTCAAGTTACTTGGAACTGTCGCGGTTGATAGTGTTCGTCGGTTGATTGGAGTAATTCCAGAGACTATTTCAAGTTTAAACTATCCACTACGGTGGGACCTCCACGGGCGAGTGTTTGGTGCAACTCAATTAGATATAGAGCTAACTCAATGACCTGGACTAACTGTTGCGTCTAACGAGAAATTTGTTGGTGTATATAAATTTAGTATATTAAGGACTGCAAACGTTTACGGGAACCTGGAGTATGTCAATCCCCGACGGTTTTGACTCGAATTAAAAATGCAAATATATCCGGTATAGTTAAGATACTCACTTAAATGCTGCGCAAAGTTCAAATCGTATGGGATGTTCAATTGCGTAGAAAAGTCACACTCTTTGTTGAGCTAATATTTCGAGCCAATCAGAGTATAAAACAGATTGACCCAACGACTAAACTGCACATTTTGCACTACGTGCTTACCCGCTCCCAAGAATGTCAATTAAAATGCTGACAATTAGTTTCGACGTTTAAGCTTTGGGTCTCATAAAAAAACAAGTACAAGTACGTTTTGCTCAATAAAATTTCGGTCCAATTACCAACTTTTAACGAGCTTTCGTTGCATCGAGTACCTCCTTTTCTCTTTTTCCAATCAACAGCCCGAGAAAAAGAGTTTCGTGCGCCTTTCCTTTAATAGGCTTAGTTGAATGTCATACATGTATTTAAAAACGCAGAAAACAACTCGGTATCGTAATAGAGTTACTTGCGAGTTCGAAATCATTAAAAACTCGTGCGCATGGCAATTTCATTGCGATTGGAAAAACATTAGAAAATAATGAGACTTTGCAGTATTTCTGTGACACAATCTTGCATTTTTTTTCTTTAGGGATTTGCGATTCTTTTTGCGGTGTCGAGGACAAGGAAATGCACAGGATTCTGCGAATATGCGGGCAAGATTCTTATCCCCAAACTGAATGGAAACCATGTGCTCGAAAATCAATAATAAACTCATATTGAAGTTTGCTTTTGTATGAATCAGCCAATATTTTAATGTCCCACGAAAATATGTGCATTTTATGGGATATCCAATAAATCGTCGATTCAATCGTCGAGCCACTGTATCGCTGCTGAATGGATATTGCCAAATAGCGAATATCGTCTATGCTTCATCTCTGCATTTCTATCGCGTCAATTGTACATACGAGAATATTTTGTATTTGTCCACAATACTTTTGCAGCAACAAAAAGATTACCATCATTCACGATAAATATTGAAAGATTTTCTTACTAGAAAACTTCCGAGATGGATTCGCTATTTTCATATTCACTTTTTATTTCTTGTCGCGGAGTATTTTATCGTGTTTTTCTTCAGACCGAGAGCCACGGATCGTACGATCATTTAGGCCCGAGGGAAATTGCAATATCGATCGAAAAAATATGAAACCAAACTTGATATTTTTCCCTGATTAGTTAAAAAATGAAAACCAACCGATTGAGGCGATTCACGCCTCCCAAAATATGAGAATGATTTTGATTGACTTCCGATAGGAGGACATGAAAGTTTTTCGATAAAGTCGATGCCGTGGATTAATTTCCGAACAAAGCAACGACGGGGTTTGGAACCTACAAAAGAGGAAAATCCTGTGTTCCTGTTTCCTTTGGATATCAATAATGTGTCGGAAACATGTTGGGCGAAGTTTCAGAGCCAAGTTCGGAATGTGTTTGTCGTCATACCGCCGCTGCTGCATATCACTTCCGGGCTCGTCGTCCCCATCGGATTCGAATCTTTAGTCTCCCGTGTCTCCATAAATATTTGATCGATTTAGTTGAATTTTTTTCTTAGCTATTTGGCGAATCTGCACTGAAAACAAAATCTGCTAATTTTTTATTAAGACACAAAGTTCAATAGAAAAGATTCGAGCTCGCGTTCGTCTCTCCCAAAAATATTCGTGAATCTATTCGAAGCTTCCGTAGACATAGAGAATGAGAGCGAAACAGAGTTGAAACAAAAGGAACCAGGAAACGCTTGATGCAACTAAATTAAAGTCAAAACGTTGAATAATTTTCGGAAACTCCGAACTTGTGAAGTTGGCGAAAGCTCAAGCTCAGATACAATCGTAGTAAAATCACAAGAATTGAGCTGAGTAAATTAATCTGACAGAGTCAGAATATTCTCACGAATAGATTCACAAACTTGTCAACTAGAAATTCTTTGTTTGACAGTGATAACTATTTGATGTGTAACGAGGAATATATTTATTTGAAAAGGTGGATAGTGTGTGTGTGGCTAGAAACTGAGATGTCATGGCCTCGGGGGTTGCCCGCAGTATTCTATAGAGTTAGAGTAATACTCTGGGCTCGTGGTAAAGCACTTTCCCAAGGGATCATCAGCAGCGATCGTAGAATTGACGTCACCGGTATAAAATGGACGTTAAAATAGTTGGGATGTATAAAAACGACTCGAGCTATTTTTACAACCCTCTACCAATCATAACCAAGTACCAAAAAATATCCAAGCGTTGTCAAGTTCTTGCGAGTAAACGAATAAAAAATGTTATTCACGGATTGTATTACGGAAGAGTGTTGCGAGCGGCGGAGGATTCTCTTGTTCGTGACGCCTCGCTCTTCAAGCTCATCCGAAGCTTTCAGCGTAACGGATGTCGTGTTTCGAATAGTTTGTCGACGGCGCAACCAATGCGGAAGCGGAAACTGGTTGCAAAACCACTGACTTCTACATCAGAGACTGAACGAAGCTTTGGGGACGTTTGAAACGGTAACCTGTACCAGTCTCGATGCATCATCATCATAAACTGTAAATGGGGAGCCTGTGAACTTTGCCATTTCACCGTTTTTCCTCCCGATTAATTTTCCGACTGTTTTCAAATCCGATTTGACGTGATCGTCGCTTATATTCTTCGAATTTCGTCCGTTTCCTCTCGGGAAAAAAAATTGTTCCAATTATTTTTTCAGCCCAGAGAATTCGATCGAAACGTTTTTGCAGATATTTCGAACACAAAACGTTCGTTATACCTTTTTTATATGAAAAACAGTATTCGAAAAAATAATAACCTTGTCCGCGATAATCTCGATCGCCATCCCAACGATCCTGTTGTCTCGTTACAATGGTTGATATAAAACAAAAGTGAAATTCGACTCGATTTCATAAGCCCGTATTTATCGTCGTACCCTCGTATAAAAAGAACATATTGTTTTATATACGCAACCCTTTACAGCGGTATAAAACATTTTTGATTAAATTCTAGAAAGCTTCGGACGAAATCTCTCGAAAAATTGATCCCACATATAGTCTAGTGAAACATTGATACGCCAATAGAGACAGAACAACGCTTATCTCTTGTTCACAGCTTCACTCGATATTAACTTTCCTTGTCCCACTCGAAAACATCGGTACGACATGCCAGTACGAAAACGCAACCATTGTATGTGCCGAAACACAAGTTTTGGACCATCTGATGTGTCTATCCGCGAAGGTGATTAACAGGCAAGTTGTTGGCATTCGAAATGAGTTACGTGAACCGTAATTTCAACGGATATCAACAATAACTACGCGGCAACTTTTTCAATCTACATGCCACTCTTGTTTTCGAGTTAATGAGCAAAAATCTAATTTACTAATTTCAATGCTATCAAAACAATTGAAACTAATCGCCTCGGGAACAATGCGGCGGAGAGGTCATAAGGCGCAAGAATACATTTGTGAATAACGTCACCTTGCGCACAGCCAGCAGCAGCTTCATTGTGCACATTCATGTGTGAACATAAAATATCAAACGGAAGGGAAAAAAAATTAATTCAAAGCCTCTGGGTAAATCTACAATGTGCTGGACCATTATTCCCACGGGCACACCGAGCCAAATGAAATCAACGGCAGGAAAAATGAAAAAGATCTCGCTCGGAATTGCAGTTTTAATTTAAAGCAATATTGCAATAATTCTAGTAGAAAAATTCATAAATATTTGACACGGTTTATTCCACTTTTTCATGTATATTAAAAATGTTGCTTACGCTTTTTTGATCATTTGATCAACGGCATAATTATCATGAGTATCGAATGTCGATTAAAAAGTTTCTGGTTCGGAAAGTTGACTAAAGTATTTGAAATAAAAAACAAAATTCTTTTTATCAATCGATAAAAAATGAAGAAAATGGAAACGTATTCTCCGGCGATTTTCCAGAGGAGCTGGCAATCCATCGAAAGGTCGTCGAATGATAATTTCCTACTGAGTTTACGACGCGACGTGCAAGTTCATTAAATTTGCTCAGTCACGTTAACACGGAAAAATCAAGTTTCCTTTTTTTCACATTATTTTTCTGCCTTTGACAGTAATTTTGAGTTGAAAGAGTGTTAAGCAAAAAGTGCGACGTACATGCAACATCGCTCGTAGCGGAAAGGTCAAGTTATTCGAGGGCGCTTCGGTTCAGTGGCACTTTAGCAAGAAGTGAAGTTGAGATCATTTATTCTTTCCCCTTTTCTCGTTGGACCAGAATACGGAAAAACTTTAGCAGCAAAAACGTGCTCGTCCGGAAGACGATTGACGAAGAGAATAATAGGATTCCAGCTTATTCATCCTGAAACCCTATATCGACACTTAATTTCATTCTTTGTAATAATTTTTTAATTTGACGCAAAAATTAGAATGAAAAATTGCCGATTACGTGAAATCAGTCCAGTCTCGTTAATTATATTTATTCAGATTCACTCGTCCGTGTCAAAAGTTAATGGAAATAATTAAGGACGTCGGAATAATCGAGATTCTTTCATATTTTCCATATCTTTTCATGACTCTGAAGTTTGCATCGTCGGAATGCAACGAAATTTATTTTTATCTTTGACAAAAATAATTAGTGAAATGCAGAATGTGATTAGGATGATAAAGTGATCCATTTTTGCCATTCGAAACGCATATCGGCTCGAAAAATTTGGATGACATTGAAAATTGAACGAATCTTCAATAAAATTCAATATTTTTCGATGCATTCCAACGTTGCAAACTTCAGCATCATATCTTTTCTCTGTTTTTTGATCATAACGATTGAACGGATAGACTGACATAAAGTGTTGTGTCTTTGCAAAACACCCTGAAAAGTGGGAAGTGATTTTATCACAGCCTGCACGGAGGAACCCTCCATCGACATATGAATAACTGAAAATCCAATAAACTGTACGACGTGCTAGTGAATAATGAATGTTCTCCGGTTCCTAGTAGAATTTAGAGGCTCGCAGCGCTGCGAGGGATGTTGAAAAATGATTGAGGAGGAGAACGAGCTTAACGAAGGCTTAAAAACCGCTGGATTTATTTCTGCAAGTTTTACCGCGACGATCGACCCTCACATTGTTCGGAAACATACCGAGTTTTATCATTTTTCCGATCTCACAGTAAATTTTCATGGTAATTGGACCAGGCCACAGCAAAACATGTGTTCTCGAATTCCGGTTCGTAGGATGAGACAGTCTGAATTTTGTGAACCCAATAAAGCCGCGCCCACGCAATGAGATTTTTTTTTGTCATTTGAGGAGATTTTAAATTACGGTCGAAATCCGTTATTCTAGCGTAGTTTTCAGAGTCAAATACATCGAGCAAATACGATTGAGTAGCAATTTACAAACTTTCGATATGCAAAGCATTTGATACGCTGGAAAAGAAATTGCAAAGATATTTTTGCTCGAAGTGATTCACTCGGTAATTCCAAAAAATATTTTCTTTTGCTTTTGATTTCTTCTTCCTCGGAATTGATGAATCCGACAGCGCATATTTCACAATGATTTGAATGTTCAATCGGATAAAAAAAAAATATTTGCATTATTATCACGATCATGCAAATATTCGATATTCGATAATATTCGAAGTAGGCACACCGCTTTCCGACGAAAATTCCTTCTGACTTATTGTGTCAATATTTCACTCCGCATTAGTTTTCTTTTTTTCCCCATTTTGGGTGAAAACAAGATAAGAGAAGAAGCAAAGCCTTCTCGAATGACCAGTACGCTCGTCATGTTCGGCGACAAACCACTTCGCTCGGATTATTGCTGAATTTCGACTCCACTTTCTCGAAGGATTCGTACAATCGAACACAAATTGACACAGTGTCTGATCAAGCATTTGAATTTGAATCCTCAAATGGAACTATTTTCATGAACTCTTGTCATTTAGACTCGATTCATTGATTATTTTGTAATAAACTGTCGTTCTCAAGGGAAAAATGATTTGTGATAAAAAATGCTGGAATTTTGATGAAAAATGTAAAACCGACAAGTGTATTTTTCATTTTGCGATCAATGTGCATAATTTCAGGGACAGCTTTTTATGGAATATGGACAAAAGGTCGCACGTGTTTTTTATGCTTTTTTCAAAAACGTTTGGAGGCATTGTGCGATCAGAAATTGTTCGGTTGGTACACGTGCTTTGAATATCCAAGCTGCTACGTAACGTTTCCACTGATAACCAGCTTGCTAAGATGGGTAAAGGCAGTGAGGTGTCATAAAATGGTGATTTTCCGAATGCAAACGTTGAGAAGTTAAAAAATAAAATAAAAAAATGAGGCAGCGGAAAGACTGCAGGTGGTAAAGGGAATAAAACTGGCAGTCGAAGAAAAATAAAATCGGGTCGAGTGCCGCTGCAGTGAAAGTTAATTCGATATCCCCTTCGACCGCCACCCCAACGCTGGCCCCATCGCCCTTACGACGACCTCCATGTTTTAGTACCATTTACGATTTATTCACGATGCTTCGACCTTGTCTTGAGCACTGAAATTCGTTTGATCCTTTTACCGCCTGCCCGGGCAACCAGCAATTTGAACGATATCAATCGAATACTAACTTTTTAACGTGTTAAACGTCCAAATATTCTCAGAGTGTGTATTTTCATGCTGTGTTGAAATAAAAATAAAAAAACAACGATTTATTGGCAATATCGAAGGAATGCCATGAAAATTCATTTAAACGCTCGAAAAATTAGAAAAGAATAATCGTCAACGACCTCGTGGTTAAAAATGAAAATTGCCGAGTGCAAATTCCGCGTGACTTGATAAAACAAACTAAATATCCAACTTGAAACAGGAGAACTAATTGTATTCTGGCTTCCTAGAAAGTTGTAAACGCATGCAAATGAATGCGAAAATTAATGACACCCTCGATTCATTGTACAGTATTATTAAGCAAAAACTTAAGGTTATCCTGCACTTGGTATTGCGCGTGAAAATTCAAATGAATGGCATCAATTCTATTATCTAATCAAGGCCAAGATTTTTGATGGTACCTTGAAAAATGTACTTTTTAATGTGCCTCCTGAGGATCAACGTTGGCATTTTTATTTCTCCTATTACCTGCGAGGCATTAATTAAAATGTTTTCTCTCATTTTCTTATAGTCGTTATCCATTTGCTCTGACCGGAGATAAACAAGAGATGCTGAAAATGGTGCGAACGCTCTCACATTACGTTTATCACCAGCGAAAATATCATAGACCTTTTTCCCTTTTACGCGGGTTAAATATATTTGTCTATATATTTCTCCTAACGGGGCCCGAGGGTTTAATGAGTTTTAATTAATTCTAATGGTGAAATAAATAGCCGTTCCAATGGATCCTCATCCATTGCAACGAAAAGCCAAAATTGTTGCTTCCCCGTAGGCGCACCTAAACTGTTTTTCTCCTTCTCGATTATGACTCTGAAGTTTGCAACGTTGAGATTCAACGAAAAACATTTTTCCCATTGATTATTTATTGATTTTTGAAAATCGTGGCAATTTTTTGAGTCAATTGAGTTTTTTGGTCGCAAGAGATAATTGTTTTATTGGCCGGAACAAATATTCAATAATGATTATTGACTCTGATGTAGAAATAACAGAATTTCGTTGCATTCCAACGATGGAAACTTCAGGATCATTCTCGATTATATTCATTCTGCTTTCAGGGATCGTTAAGAAAATAACATTGACGACGTAAACAACGACTATGACCAAGATGCCATTCCACCATCATATGGAATAGCAGAAGAAAAAACATAAAAGAGAATTTATCACCGATGAAATGCTGCAGTGTTGAATAAACAGAGGTGCGCCTTAACCAAACTAGAATTGTGTATGTTGCAAGAAATTGATAAAAATGGATGAAAATATATAATTGCACGATACTGCTCGGTGTGGGCGAGACTACGCAGCCCCTTTTAACAAAAAAATTTCAAACGAAAGGCTTTCGGCTCCGACCAAGTTCCCGATATCGAGGGAGCAAATAACCTCATAAAATCCAGTGTAATTTCCGAACCAACGAAATTATTTGCGTCTATATTCATTGCCTCATTCTCAGTCACACGAGAATTCCAAAAACTACGATTTCATTTCGACAACCCCATATTATGAGTGATATTTTTCATAAATTCGTATATAGATCGAATAAAGTCGAGAATCTACTGATTATTCGTTTTTTACAAAATGCAAAAATGTCATAATTATCAAAATCAGGTACACGAAGGCTCTCGATTCGCTGATCACGAATCGAGCTTTAAAATCTGAAATTTTTGCTTCTCTATTTTTCCAGGCAAAGTTTTCTGCGAAAAGGGTTGATGAATCCGTAATTCTGTGTTTAATAATTGAAGAAACTCGCAAAAAACAAACGCCAGGGCTCAGAGGATTTAATAAATACGCAAGTTATTCAGTAGGCGACGAAGGCACAAGGTCTCAAGTTTACCGAAGCTTTGTTGGATGTTTCACGCAATAAAACAGAGGCAAATAGGAACAAATCTCCGGACCAGCGACTCGAAACGCTATTAGTTCGAGATAAGATGCAAAAGCAAACAGCTCGAAAGTAAATCCATGATAAATTCGAAAGAACGCCTCGGAGCTGAAAGCTTTGAGAATATAAAATATCCGCGACGCTTCATATCGCCTCTCATTTGTTGTTTTTACCTCCGGGGATACTTTCCCTATTCACTGCTTCAGCGAAACAAAAATCTAGCAATGCGCAAAGTGTTTTAACTCACACAAAGTTTTGCTATACTTCATCGTGATTCTTCTTTATGTTTTTCCTAAAGCCATCTTCGTTAATTGATTTTTTTATGAAGTGATGAATTAGTCAATTAGCAAGCATTGCATTTTTTATTATTTGCGTTCCCAGAACCTTGATAAAAAGTTGTGAGATTGTATGAATGTTCGGTGATGCAATGAATATGGAATATCGTCTTGTTTGCGAGAATAGATCGATGAAAATTTGGCCAGTGTACAAGAAACCGGAAACCAGGATGCTTCTCATGCATAAAAGAAATCCAACACTACTTCGACCCTCGTTACACTTGTTTCTTCGACGTATCGATCGAGCAACCGACCACAAACGTGATTTCCGATCGATCTACGATTACTCGAAACGCTAAGATCGGATCTAAGGATTCGAAGCAGTATCTCAACCTAAACGAGGCATATACGTGCACAGAATATTCTGAAAGTCATTTACATGGATCACTTGAGAATTGGGAGGATTGGGGAAACGTTAATTATTCATGCGTGAAGCTCGCCTATTTCCAAACGGAATTTACATGTATATGGCCTGTTGAAATTTACTCCAAGGTGACAGGAACTTCCTTGTTCGTTCATTGGACAGTCATCGAGTGAAAGTGACCCAAATCTGATTTTGGACCTCTTAAAAAATGCGACAGGAACATAATGGACTGATGACTCTGAAGTTTGCATCGTTGGAATGCAACGAAATTCATTTTTATTTTCGACAAAAATAATTATTCAAATGCAGAATGTAATTACGATGATGAAATGATCCATTTTTGCCAATCGAAAAGCATATCGGCTCGAAAAATTTGGATGACATTGTAAATTGAACGAATCTTCAATGAAATTAAATATTTTTCGATGCATTCCAACGTTGCAAACTTCAGCATCATATTGACTGTATTAGGATGCATGGGAAATTCTCTAACGATAGAATATCGAGCTTATTCTCATTTTTCAAGAACTCACATCCATTATGATACAATAGAACATTTCCCCTCCCTTCACATCATCTTTCAGCCAATTATCAATTTGAGAAACGCAAATTGATGCTTATTTTACACACGAAGGGATGTTAAGAGTGTATCGTTGTATCGACCAGACCTGAGGCGGATGAACCAGCACGCACACATATTTCATAGCGTCTGGAAGAACCGATACTCATTTTTTCCGGTGAGAAACGAGCCAGAACTTTTTCTGACCTCTTAATATTTCTTCATATTGGAAATAAATCATAAAAGTTGTATATTCGGCGCCATTGTGGTCTAGATTTCCGAACACTCACGTACTTTGGTGTGTCGAGACACAAACTACGAGATATTATCCACATCCCAAGACAAAGGCTCGAGCAGATTAGGAACTTGTTGAGGGGCGGTACTGAGTTAATCCCTAAATGCCCGAAAGTGGATTATCACTTGCGCAAAAATTTTCTCCCATTTACTCGATCGTTTATGTACAAACTGTTCGAAAAAGTCTTGCTGGATTCAAACTTTCCAAATATTTGCTTCCTGCTTCCCTTTCAGGACGTGACGATTAAATCACGATAGAACAATTTTTTCTTATCACCAGCTATTCTTCATTTGCTTGATCGATCTGATTGTACTGAAGGAAAAAAACGTCGTTTTGAAATCACACAAACTGGTGTTAATGATTTTAGCCTAATTAACAATCACTTCGAAATAGATTAATGGTAAATCGAACGAATTTCAAACATTTCAAAGCAAGGTAGTTACGTTTCCTTTGATTTCTACTAAACCAAACATTAAACAGTCAGTACGTGTTCCCTCAATTACGTGAGTTCAACTGAAACTTTAATTGACTTGACCATGAACCAATTCGGAAAGGGAGGCAGCAGCAGCAGCAGCAGTAGATGGAATTTGGTAGTCCAAGTGTTTCAACTATTAGAATGAGATAAATAAGATTAATCGAATAATTTTCGAGTAGGAAACACTTTGCTGGAATTAGGATCGATGACTTCCCTTGTAACGGAGAATTCAATTGAATTTACGATCGTTTTATACAACGAATCAGGAAGAAAGTCATTCACGTAATTGATGAATCAGGTGCCGCAAAAACTAAAACTCCTTGAATGTTGCATCGAAATTGGAAATACAAAAAAGGAATGTCAATTATTATTGCCAAAGGAGCGTCAATTTTTGATCAAAATATTTCAATTAATTAGTCAATTGACTTAAGAAATAACTATAGCACGGATATACCAACTTTTCTTTAATAATTGTCGAATAAACTGTACAAACCACCAATCACCGAACCCCTCGGACCACAGCATTTAAAGATAATTCGTAAAGCAATAGATCACAACAAAAACAATCAATCACTGAGAACTTCCTGAAAAGCAACGATACGAGCAATTAATCACAACACATTTTTCATGCTTAAGCATTTCCTCAAGGAACATGACTGTCCAGAAAAAATCTTAGCCCCAAAAATATCTTACAACCAGGGTAATTGACGCTGTTGATTCTATCACGTTTAGAGTATATGGGAACATCGATCGATGTCCTTCGGCTAAAGCAGCTGACATCGAGAAATTATCGCTAATCGGCCAACAAACGGAATGACAGATTTATCGATATTCCAGGCAGGAAGATCCTTCATCGTGCCGATTATACCAGCCATGACAACTTTGCAGGTATGATGCGAACGAGAATGAATGAACGCGTGCAGAAATAAATTGTAACACAGAGTTACACTTGTGCGACGTGGTTGGTCTATCTTATCGGCACAGCCGTAGAACTTGACCGCGACGCGAATTGAAATTAAAAAAAGAAAATTCATTCACCAAAGGCCAAGTAGTTGTAGTAAAAAATTCTTCTTCCAATTTTGAGAAAATAACCAGGAAAATTCCATTCCTATCACTTTTTTTGTGAACGTTTTTATTAAAAT
Organism: Diadegma fenestrale; assembly: GCA_037043255.1. Classification (NCBI taxonomy): domain Eukaryota; kingdom Metazoa; phylum Arthropoda; class Insecta; order Hymenoptera; family Ichneumonidae; genus Diadegma; species Diadegma fenestrale. The sequence goes on from CM073313.1 coordinate 15,688,692, forward strand.
GGGAATAAATTAGTACGGAAAGTGAATCAAATAAATTGAAACTTGTTGCATTAGTCTCGTAGAAAATTTTGATTCCTATAAAGCGCTTCAAATCCAATCTTCGCACATTTAAATCCAAAGGCTCTTAATCGTCAAGGAGATCATGACTGAGGGTGGATTGTACAGGAATCAGACTGAATTAGCATTTGAGAGGGAATGACGGGAGGATTAAGAAAATGGAAGTAAAGCCGAGAACCGAAGTAAATTCAGTGTAAGAATAGGATATTCCAAGAGAAACGTAGAGAGAACGCGTGTAATTAACATGGACTGGGCCTCGGTCTGAAGAATTTGAATATTCTAGATATTCGAACATGAGATTGTAAAATCATGCGACTTTATCCTCAGCAGGTTTTCCTTTGAAATGAGAATAAAAAAATAATTCAAAAAACTTGAAAAATAAAAAAAAACTCGAACCAGGAAACTTTGTTGAAATTCTTTGGAGGAAATGAAATTCCCAAACGATTCAATTTGCGATTAATATCGATTAACTTTCCGTCTCGTGGTCGATGTGAAATATTGACTTGCAGAAATCAATACATACGGAACCAATAATACGATTTAATACAAACAGAATAAGTCATTCGTGCTCGTTTGTTCGATCCTGACAAGGATATATACGGATGGGACGACTAATTTCTAGGTCAGTTAAGTACCAACCGCTGCCTATTAATTTGTCCAATATATTTGTTTGTAATTCCACAGGTTCGAATATAATTGTATTGACTTTTGACAGAAATAATGCAACTGATTACCTGCCATAGCCATAATTAGTATTCAGTAATCAATACGATAAGAAATTGGAATTCAAGTTACGATTATCAATTTATTATGAAAATTAACTTTGAAAACACGAAATTTTTAGTTGCCAATAAAAAAACTCAATGAAATTTTTCATTTTACGTCGTTCGTTATCTTAATTGAAATTTATCGATGAAATCGTATTTAATAACTTTTCTATATCAATTCTTTTTACGCGATGAATCCTCGTAAAAAATATGGCGCAGCAGCCACCGTTTGGAAAAAGGAATAAAATAGCACAGGCAGACTTTATAGTACGGATGATTCACCGAAAAACGTTGCAATCTCCATGATCGGAAATTCGGACGCGTATCGGAAATTGATGAAATTATTATTCATGCGATTATGTAATTTTACAGCGAGTTCAAAAACTTGAGCTACAGCTTTTTACCTCCGAAAATACTTGTTCTCCCACGATCGTGTTGAAATGGCCGGGACTGGCTTTTATTTAGGAAATTTTTCGCATTTTATTACCGACCACGTGGAAGAGTCTGCAAACAAAGTTGGAAAAGACGTGGTTGAAACACGAAACCTTCATACGTCTGCTCGTTAATTCGAATTATGATTGTTTGGTCAATTTTAAGAGCCATGACAATTTTTCTGCAGATTTTGTGTTTCGATCGTAAAAAAATGTCGTTTTATTGTCCTGACCAAATTTTGCACGAGAATCTTGCCTGAATTTTGCCTGAGCTCTACTCAACGAAAAAAAAGCAAAATTTCGTTGCATCCGAACGATGCAAAGTTCAACATCGTTCCCGTTAAGGCACTACCTACATCCAACGTAGAAGCTCCGAATGAGCACAAACTGCTTTTGAAATTGATTTACAAACTTGATCCGCATTGTCGGCAATAAATTTGAGGAACTCCCCAAATTTAGGACCACCTTAATATCAAGATGTGTACATTACATCCACTGCGCCTGGAATTCTGGTTAAAAGCTGTGTTTTCGCGGGCATGGGAGTTACGAGTTATGACTAACAGCAGGAGTTTGCTGGCTTTTACTACGTCGACAATTATCCGCGTGTAAATAAATTCGTGTAACGCACCAGACAACCACGAGCCGAAAATTTCCATATAGCTCGAAACAAGCTCGAATGAATATTGCAATTCTAACCTCGTTAGGGATCTTAATCATCGTCAAGTTAAATTTTATCTGTCTGCTTGACAATCGGTTAAAAAAATGCAATTATTATTGCCATTATTTTTCAAGCAAGTGTCAACACTTGAGACTTTTCCAAATGACTGTATGGCATTTCCAATTGTTGTTGTTTACGTACATCGTCACGTATTTGAAAATCGATTATTCTTTCATGAATTTTACATTTGATAACAACGAAGAGACAAAAATTTCACGTCTTCGGGTTGGACAAATGGGCTTTAACGATTTTTCAAATTATCATGAACGTTGTCAAGTTCTTGGCGACCACGATGAGGAACTTGATTCATGATTAGTTGAATAAAAAATAATAATAATTTAAGAGTTCAGCATGTACTCACGATTAATCAAAATGTTGATCAAACGTCTCATAATAAAAGGATTATTTGATAATCATAGAAGTGTTAGCGATCGTAGGATCCCTCGAACTAACTCTGGCCACACTAAACCGTTACAGTGGAGGAACGCGAAGCTACTGATGTGTGCACTGCTTGGAAACTGGCAAGCCAACTCACCCCCGCGCCGGGTGATAAGATTCAAAAGCGGAGAGGGGATGATACGACCAAGAGAACAAGGACCGCAACTTATTTTCTCAACTGTAATAATCCTTTCTCTTTCCCTTATTTCAGCGGCCTGTTTTCTCCCAAATATACTCAGTCCTCGAATTAAAGAAATTAATTTTCCTTCTCTAGTAAATAAGAAGATGATGTTTCAGAAAAACATAAACACTCGCCCACCGTCCCATTACATTTTTCGTAAGTTTTCACAAACTCAACACAGAAACAAAACAACCTTTCAAGCTTAATTTTAATTTTAACAGAAACCCCTGGAGTAAATGATTTTTTCATTAATTGGCATGTGGAGTTTTGGAATTATTGTAAACTGCCAATTTACCGATCGAATTAAGCACGTGGGACCAAAGATGTGGGGAAATCGATTTCCTATCACAGAATCTTTGGGCTGTAATTATTTGACATATTAATTATGATGCTGAAGTTTGCAACGTTGGAATGCATCGAAAAATATTTAATTTTATTGAAGATTCGTTCAATTTTCAATGTCATTCAAATTTTTCGCGTCAATATGCTTTTTGAATGGCAAACATTGATGATTTTATCATCATAATTACATTCTGCATTTGAATAATTATTTTTGTCAAAGATAAAAATTAATTTCGTTGCATTCCAACGATGCAAACTTCAGAGTCATTATTAATTGGCAAATGCATAAGCATTTTTTTCACAAAACGAAATGATATTTCGTTCAATTATCGATGCATCGAACTTGCTCTACATCGAGGTGATGATCTTTAGATAAGAAAAATTTTCAAGTTTGTTTGATTGTGTAATGAATACTTCGAAACTCACCGCGACAGTGATGATCAGATGGGAAGAGGTGTCTGTGGCTTCGGCAATCTCCTGAGTTAAGGAGTCTCGGACGTTGTAGTTATCGAGTAGATCTGTCGAAAGAGAAGTTTTTGTTCAGCCAGAAGAGTGAAATGTAGAAAATTTGGGGATGGGATCGTGAAAAGCCGGAGGCTCGGGCGACCTGTCCATTTGGGAAACGGCAAACAAAAGGAAGGAACATTATTCTTCAACATAAATAAACTCGCGGCACTTTGGAGTAGCGATTTTTTCGTCTTTCAACAAATCCCAGGAGCCACGACTGGGGCTTTGTTGTGTTATCATAGTGTTATCCCTTTCAAATTGCGCATAAAAGGAATGCGGCCTCGTGTTGTTATTTTCGTTGAAAATACTCGCAGAAATTCACACAAAACTGTGAGATCCACGCATTGGAAAAATCTTAGGAAAATGAATTCGGAGACCGAAACGAAAATACAAACAGTTGCGCATTGTGGTTGGCGCAATGATTGCTCGCTTTCTAGACAAAAGCCTATCGCCCCCACGCAAATCATTATCATAGATGGGATGAAGCTGCAAAGATTTGGAAGTTCCACGGCGGCCCCCTTAATGAAAATATGGATTTTTTTCGCATAATGGCCTGGGAGCTGATGCAAAAAAGGCGACGAGGCTTGAAAAACTTTGATGTTATGATGTTTCCTGCAAGCTTTACCAAACTTTGACATGCGAGTGATTCAAAGTTCGAGCATGCACTTTCGTACACTCTGAGATAAGAGGGAAACTGGAATGAGAATATGAATTTTCAATTCGACGAACAAAAAAGTTGGTTATCGATTCACTCGACCAACTTTTGCTTCGCCAATATCGCCAAATCCACTCTCATAGTTTCTTAATAAATTAACAAAGAGAACTCGTGAATTTTTTCACAAAATCGTTTCTGTATATGAACGAGAATAAAATCGAGTTTTTATGTTGAAAAAAAATTCGAGTCATTTGCATAGTCCATCGGAAAAAGTAGCACAATGCAAAAAAAGCAATTTCTTTCTATCTGCACGTGGAGCGCACGAGAAGCTCATTAAACATTACTTTTTGTTCCCAATTCGGATATGCAGGAATGAAGTTTATTAGGTGGATAGAAAGAAGAAAGTTTCAACGATAAAGGAAAATCGTGAACGGGGAAGGAAATTAGTTCGCAAGAGCATGTGTATAGCTTGCTCGTCGTACGCATGCACGAGGTTCGAAGCAACCTCTGCTTTTTTGCACCGCCTCTCGTTGGCTATATATCGTGGGCCAGTACTCCAGAGACGAAGATTTACTTTGACGACCAGTCATATATCGGCTGGCAACCGATGCTATTTTTTTTCCATAAATCCCAGAGGAAGAGAGGCAATTTTTCTTTACTTTTTATGATCCGCATGCACATAACGAGAGAAGCGTTCTATGCGCAGAGAAGCGCTGATTTGAACCAATTATAACAGCAAACCGAGTGACTACTGATGACGAATTAATTAAAAACGCTCCGGGTCATTTCGACCCACTGTGGGCAGGAGCTTGTTTATTTTGTAGGGTCAGCACGACGTGTGGGCGCAAACAATTTCGGATCAATTGGCGCAGCAAAAAAATCACTCATTTTTGTTTAGAATTGTTGAAAAAAAAAAAATTATTTCGTTCTAATTGAGTACAAAAACGTTTTTTTTTCAATTCGATGAAATTTTTCATTAAAAATTCAGCATTGGCCGATAGTGTCATGACTGGATGTCAATTTAACCTTTTACCGGTAGAGAAGAATGAGGAGAAATATGAGAAAACGCGATCCACGAATCCGGAGGAAATTCTATTTATCGACACTGCAATTTTCATCAGCAAACGGTTGAACATTTTTTTTCAATATTTGGAGTGACCGTGTCACGAACAACAACCATTCTTAGTTATCGACCGTAGAAAAACGAGCAAGTTGCTCTGTCCAATACAGTTAAGTATGAAGAAACCTGAATTATTATGAAATATTGTGAAACGGTAAGGGAGAATAAAAAAGATGATAAAACATTGAGAATGATAAGCAAAACTTTAGGGTATGTTAAAACTCGATCGACTACTCGAAATCTCAACCTCAATTTATCGATATAAAAAGTGATTCCCTAGTGTATAGTGAATCAATTAGACAATTTTTAATCAATCTTGATGGCCAGATTGGTTTCCCAAAAACCGACGTGGATCGACGTATGAAAAAACGATTGACCCAAATTGAAACAAGCCCCATGAGATTTCAACTCCACAATGATTCCATAGAAAAAAAAAAAAATCACCAGCTAATTTCACATTCACAGGTAAAAACCGATATTATTTTTTCTGCAAAAACATTATGGACGATTAAAATGAAATTTTACGAAAAATTAAGCCCCCGAGTGCATACTGGGTCGTTTTGACCCGAAAATTCTCTGTCACCGATTTTTCGGTATTTCATTTTCGTTTTTATCAAAAAATAAAAATAAAAGAAAACATTGTATATTTACGAAAAGGAATACAACGATTTGAAAAACGCCTTGGGTCAGATTGACCCAATATGCCCTCATGGGGGGGAGGGGGGGATGCACTCGAAGTGCTAACGTAATGAGTAAGAAAAGTAATAATCGATTCATTGTTAAGGACCTTATAGAACCCTTGTTAAGAGAATATAAATTTTCCAGGATACATTCGTTCGAGGCGAAACTCGATTTACTGGAGCGTGAAGTAATTGGGTGTGTAAAACAATTTCGAAAAATGAAGCACACACTCTTCACTTTGAGCAGAAAGTAACGTTGAATTTTCATTGCACTTAACACGATAAACAATATTAACACGAACAGATAATTAAAAACACATTATGTTGAGCGTTAAACTCGATTCACTTCTTTTTTAGAGTGAACGCAAGAAATGTTGGCTGAACATAACGATTATATTGAGAGTCACGAGCCAGTACTTTACGAGTTGCTAATTCGTGAGCAGGGTCAAGTCTTCGCTGATTCCATTTGCATCAATCAGCTACAAGAACTTACTTTAGATACTTTTGCAATGAAAAAAAAATCGCAAATCGATTTTTTTTTTTTTCAAAGTTTCATTTAAGCTCATGGAATTGAACGAATAATTCGATAGAATCGTAAATCTGGATCACGATTTTAAATCGTCATTCCTAAAAGCTCATATTTTCGCATAAATTATGAAACACGAGTGACTGCTTTTATACAGTGAAAAGTAAATATCTGAATAATCCCCCATTCGGTATGGGCCATACCCACTTAAATCACGAAACGTAGCACGGATGAATAATGTGAACATTTTTAAAAGCTCGATTCCAACGTGTCCTCGATGCAGGACAGTTATCCGAGAGGCAAAGGCTGTATCGTGAATATTTCAACATAGATAATCCGTTTGCCAATGTTTAATACCCGAAACGAAATTAACAACGATCGGAGCGTTCGTTGTATAAAAAATCGAAAGAGATTTGTATGAAAAATCGAGGATATCGATGCGCGAGGGGCGACGAACTGCCTTGGGGATCAACCGGGTCAAGCAGCGTCGAGTGGGGCCAATACTTAGATGAGCGACCGCTTCATATCGTTGACTAAAACTCGCGCATTGATCGGTGAGCGAGAAACGGTGTCCCTCGTTTTTTGGAAGACATCGCCGTTGTTTTCCGCAGCTTTCGGGACCAACGCGATACAATGGTGCGTTTTACAAGTAACGGCGTAGCGCGGTAGATAACCATTTGATAGGGGGATCGCAGGGAAATAGGAATTAATGAGGTGCGTCGGAGTAAGATCGTAAAAACTTCAAAAGGACGAGAGAATGAAAAATCTAATAAAAAATTACATTACAGTCATCGAAGCTGCCGGTTTTGATTGCGAAAGATTGAAATTTTATCTGAACTGAATTTCGCCAAGACTTTTCATAATCGTTGTATATAATTTTTTACAAATTTTCTTTCCATTCGAAGGGAGGTTAGCAAAATAAATGAATATTTACAATAAAAATTGATGAATAACCAAAAAATCCAGAAAAAACAGAAAAAAATCAAGAAAAAAGGGAAAAAAACTGAATATGTTTGAAATGAAAATCCCACTGCCATTTGATAATTCATTTTGTTTTTTTTTTTGCCCAGCCCAGCTTTTTGTCATGATTGAGAATTGACAGGGTGGCTAAAAGTTGTGGCCTAGTCTTTCTATAGAAAATAAAATGAATGACGTCATGATGAACACGAGTAAAAAAATAAATGAAAGTGCTATTCTCTGAACGACTATTCGTGCCATTTGTAAATTGTTCTATATGATGATTGATGGAGTCGAGATTGATAAACCAGGGGTTTTATGGTCGTTTTGTGATGGAGAAAAAAATCAGTATTTGTTGCGTCTGTGGTTTCCATTGGCTCGTAACTTTTGTGTTGTTGATTGAAAAATAAAGGCGATTATTTGGTCTGCGGCCCTGGGGCCATCAAAGGTTAGATTCTGCAGATTTTACCACCTCCTCGCTGTGTAAAAAGGGGTGTTACGCTTCTCGCTTTGATGAGGATTCACAGTTTGCATATGCGCGCGTTTGTGAACTCCGAACCGGACTCAAAGCCCCAAAAGACCGTTTCAGAGACTTGTAGATCTTTCAGATTGAGTTTCAATTAAATTATTCCATTTCACTTTTCACCATAGCTCATTAATTTTTTTTAATCGCCATCAATTGACAAGGTAACAAGGTTGTGAATGATAAATTAGCATTTGCACGGTAGTGAGCATTGCAGAGAAGCGCATTTTTTATAGAGTCTATGCAGTTGGCACGATAAAAGTTCATGATCGACATAAAAAACGTTATTTTAATGAGAATTTTTGCTCTCTCAATATTCTCGTGTAGTTTCACATTTTTCCCATTCCGAATTTGAATAAAATTCGAATGAAAGGGAAGCCTAATGCGATGTCCTAAAAGCTCAACTTGCGGAATGTCGTATTTTCGAAAATTCTTTCGAGCTTTCAAGAAAACTGCAACCCTCCATTCATTCCAGGTCAAAGGCTAGTGATTGATTACGGTTCAGGTCCGAAAGGTCGAAAATGGCACATTATTTATTCCAACGACCCTTTCGGACGTACAGTCACAAGATGTCAAATAAAATACTCAAAGCTACGAGGGTGCCATTTTTACCATAACTGCGATTGACTCTTTCGCGTATCCCGCAAATGGAGAACGAATAAAATTTCAATAGCATGCGAGACTTTCTACCTTGGCTGAAAATAAATATACACAAAAATCGAGGATTTTTGCCACATTCAATTCGCAGGGTATATCGTGCCAATCGCTCGGGACGTATATGCGTCAGATTTGTTCAACGCCCTCGCAATATTTTCACACCGCATTGACATTGTTTGCATACGTAGGTTTCCCTTCCAAGATCTTTTTTCGATTTCAATCTCGACCAACTCTCCATTCATGATTGTTAAAGTCCCGGGAGTATAATAATTGCAACAGCATTGACGTAAAATTGAGAAATAAAAAACGTGCCTTTTTTGTTGCAAAACGTGTTGCTAAAATCGTGAAAATTCGATTTATTGATAGAGTCAACTTATTTTTTTCTTAGCATGCGCCTGGCACTATGTATGGACAAGCTCTCAGTTAAACTCACACCATTTTTGATTTCGAGAGCCCGAGGGTAGGTTATGGTGGTGTCAGTTGATTTGAAAAGAAGAGCGAGAAGAGGGCTGCAAAGGAGAGAAAGGATGGTGAAAATGATGGGGAGGTGGTTCAACTTAAGCTACTGCGACTGCGTAACGTGAGAAGCAACCCTGGTTAAATCTTGGTATTTCAGTTGATGGCGCGCTTTCGTTCGATCGAGTTAGAATACCGGTACATTTCCGAACTAAAAAAACAACATCCTCTCGATAAATCCCACCACTACGAGAATAAAACTTAACTTGCCAAGTGGAATTCCCATTTTCATTCCGAGAATTTACGAGACACGATCAACAAAACCAAACAAATTAATTAATTGCTGAACAAAAAACTTGCGAATTTTTAATAAAACATTTTTCTCAATGCAAATGCAACGACGAGCGACATTGAAATAGGAATTTCGTCAAGTGTTTTTTTTCCCCTGGACTAAATTGAAAATAAAAATATTGTTCATTTCCCCTCGGTAATTTTGCCAACTTCCTGCACATTCTCGGCTCGAAATATCGTCGGGAATACGATCTTCTATTCATCTTACGTTTGAATGCAATAAAAATTCCTTCAAGGATGCGTCAAGTTAGATAATAATGTATAAAAGCTTCAAATTCAAACGCGTTATAACATCGTTGTTTTCATCTCGATTCATCGTCACTGTTTGAGCTTTGTCTCATTGTTACTCGCTACAAATAGGGTTGCCCATTCCCTTCGTTCATATCATAAAGGATGGACGAAGGGTAGTCGTACAAAAAGTTCCATTCATTACAATCCTTCTGAAATGAGCACCGCAATATAATTTCTCTCTATCTATACGGTAAGATTAAAGCTGCCCTTTGAGACTTTGAAAACAATTACGAAAGACTTTTCAGTGAATGGAAAAAAATAAAATATTCAATAGCGAACGAATTAAAATCAAAAAACCATTTAAAAAAATCGTTTTCCCATATTTTTACGGATTGACGTCATTTTTATGGAAAAAAAACTGATTCAATTTTAAGGAAATGAGATTATGATCTGTATCGGATACCAAATTGGCTCCCAGGCGCTCTCTAGTGTTAATCAGAGTAATTAGATATATTTATACATGCAAGAAATCTAATTAGCCCTCCGTTAAATGCAACGTCATCGGGTTCATGTTAATTCATGTGTGAAAAACGAGTAAAAAATGATGATAATTTGAAAAAATATTAATCGGATTAAAGACCGTAATTAAAATAATCGCAAAGCCGATGTGATTGGCAACGCTGCAGCAGAAGGACGATGATGTCGTCGTCACTTAACCAGGTAATTAACGTTATCACGATAATAATGACGTTTCCATTGAATAGATGAATATTACATGTAAATAATTACGATACATTACACTATATTTTCCGACCATCTGGCATCGCAAACCGCAGTCGTGTATAATGCACGACGTAAACTTATTTCACTGGTTGGCTAATTTTAAACCTTAATCTTGAGATGAGTAAACTCTGCCGGAGCTCGGATGAAGACGTTGAGTTTTGGAAGCCAGATGCCGATGTGCAAGGATAATAGAAGCTTTCGCCTTAAATCGCCTCCATTCCAGTCTCCTTAAACTTTGATGAATATTTTCCCAACCGCTCTTTTTCTTATTTGAATCTCGAATAGGAATCTCGCGAAATATTCCTCGATTTTTCGAGACCAGATGCGCGATAAATATGCCGCTAAATGTTTTTATTTCTGGGATCTCGGAAAACCGTGTGGGAAATTTTCAATTTTAAAACTGCAGCTTTCCCTTCCACTCGCTGCTTCTTGTTACATTTTGAACTATTATTTTTATTATTATCATAGTAAAAAAAGAAAAAAATTGACGTAGCTTTTGGCAGGAAGGAAAAAAAATGTTATTACGTTCCTGAAAATAGGGGGAAGGTTCGAAAATTGCAGGAACTTTGTGAAAATAGAATAAAGGGTTTGAAAAATGTGGGGCCAAGAATCGTCGACGAAGAATGTCTCAAGTTTCGAAAAGTTGGGTAGCTTGACAAAAAAGTGTGATTAGATAGACGATGGACCCTACATAAATAGCTTTTGTTGGTTGGATCTCGTGACACCGTGACCCTCCAGAACCTCATATACCAGACCGTTTCGCTTCGTTATAATGTTCCCCCTTGAGAAGGATGGAAACAGCACAGAGTCTGATAACAGCCGGTACTTTATAGTAAGGCTTTGGGGGATGGTGAGAAAGCGAGAAGAGCACGCACAACGATTATCTCGATCGAATTCGAGATGGGATACAACCGAGAATTAGTGAGATTGAGTTTCTACTACGGCTAATGACAGATGGAGGAGAAGCACAAGATGAAACCGCTTATCATCGTGGCTCACTTAGACTGTTGGTATATAATAACAGTCCCAATACATGTTTATCCCGTGAAATCAAGCATTACGAGGTATCAGTAACTTCCGATTGAGCAATGACAATCGAATAAGAGAAAAAACGCAACCAAACCAAAAAATCAATCGATGTATTAATAACGCTAGCAAAACAATCATATATTGATAATAAGAACAGCGATGATCCCGCGTGCTGTTGCCATAATCCATCAGCCAGAGCCATAGCCCCAAAATCCGACCTCGGGCTATCACTTGCTCACACCTTGCTTAGGTTCAAATAAATCGCATGACGAGTCAAGTTCCGCTTGGATCGAAGTCAGAAGCGATGAAGCAAAAGAATGATCGAGACGAAAAATTTTGCCGGATAGACGGAGGAGGGGTAGGAAAAATCTAGGAGAGAGGGGAAACGCCTTGAGGCATCACTAACACTTTTCAGCTGGAATCTGGACCAGGGGCCCCGGGCATATCAATAGAATTACGAGGGTAAACATTGACGAATGACAAAATCGACAATATAATCCGAATCTCAAAATTCGGATGATATTCGCTCACCGAGACGAGCGTTCGAAATATAATTGAAAACAATGTCACGAACACCAATTGTTTGAGCCAAAAACAGCAACGAAATGTATAATTACGTTAGGAGCAAACTAATCGACAAACGAGAAATTATTTTCTTCGTTTTCGTTCAGTCTTCATCCATGATGAATACCGCAGAAACGATAGAGAAAATGTTGAAGGAATAACGCGAGAGAAATGTTGCCTTTGGCGGTGATCCAATCGACTCCGTGTGCGGTTAGGGAAAAGCATTATAGGGGCACCAAATCTTTCTAGGGGATGCAGTGGAAGACGACGCAGTCCCGGCGGGCAAGCAAAAGAGAGTCAAACCCCAAGCCAAACCTGCAAGAGTATCAGTTTCCAAGATTCGAATTGATACGACGACTGATAATTTCGTAAATTCACTACAAAATATAAAAAAATGGAGCAAAGCCAACTCCGAGAATCTCCCGAATTTCACTACGCAAATTCACTAAATGTCAACGTGTCCTCGCGGCAGGAAAATCAGAACTGACATTTATTTTCAACAGATTTTTCGATTCCACAATCAACACACCTTGTTGAAAAATAATCAAATACTTCTCACTGCTCAATGCGAAAACCTCGGAAAACCTTCATGGCTGAGCGAACGTCAGACGGATTAACTCGCGATATGTCGATGACATGCTATGAAGATCTTATCGCTCTTCTGATCTGGAATTCCCTTATCGATGCTTCGAGGAATCCGAGCTTAGAGCTACATTCCTTATTACTAACCCTTAGCTTCGAGGACACGAGCTGCTGTCACAATTCTAAATGCTTCGAGCCACGTTCTCGCAAATCTCTCCATCATCAAATCCATTTATTAGTTACGTGGACCGGAACTTGAAACGCATTAAGTATTAAGTATTTCCATTCACGATATGGAGCGCATTGATGCGATAATTGAATGTTGATTCCACCCTTAAAAATCAGCCAATAATGAGTATACGTTGAAAGCGTCTGATCCAAAGTGATTAAATCAGACCACCAATTAAAATGGGAATGACAAATGCAGATGCGATTGCTGATAGTGTTCGGTCAGCCCAATTGTCATGATCCATTTGAGATTTTCTATAGACTTTAAAAACGAGGAAAGTGGAAATGAAATTCATCATTTAAAAAAAATTTCATGGAATTACGTCGCGAGCGAGGCTTTAGGAAAGGAGATAGATTTGAAAAATTAGCTCGTTTATATCCATTCTGGATAAATGGGCTGGCTGGTTTAGCCATTGTGCCCTTGAACCTTGCTCCAGCTTAAGGGCCAAGAAGTTTTTTGTATAAAGATGTTTAGGGTTGTGACGATAACACAAATAACTAAAATTCTATATTGTTTATTCATGAATAAAGCAATTCGATGAAAATCTGCTTGTTATTTCTTATTCCCTGATCTGGACCGTTCGAGAACGATTTGCGGACAGAAAAATGAAACTTTTCATACAGGCGTATTATAACGTGATTCTTGCTTTTCACTTTTTCTCGAACGAAAGAAAAAAAGTGAAGGAAAAATAGATTACAGATTTTCGATGCAGTACACCAGAGACAAAAGAGGCTGCATAAACGAAGGTCGTGGGAGGGTCGAAATATAGGAATGAGAATTTAGCAACGTTGTTGGTCTGATGGCAGTTACAGGAGCAAGCCATCATTTTAGCCTTATCCTCCATATGCCATCCATTCGAAAAGATCCACGTTAGAAAAGCCCTCGGGATCAGTAAGGGTGAGCATTAACTTTTAGTTCCCGTTGGCTCATAATGTCTCGGTGTCATCAGTTTCCATTTCAACGTCGCACAGAACCATTTCTAAGCAGGTTTCCCTCAAGCTTTAAAAACGTGTATACCAACTTGTATATAAAAGGAATGAAATTTTTACTCACGTTAAGTGCCACGAGGGTACGACGGTCTTGTTTATTACGGTACAAGTTCCTGAGGGCCCTTATGGATTCTAATTCGAGTCTCCTTCGCGTGAGTTTCAAATTCGATCGCAATTTCTCCATGAATATTCTCGATCCTCGAACGCTAAGAAACTTGTCGATCATCGTATGAATAAATTAAGTAGATAACAGCAGACGCTCCATATTTTGTCGGTAGCGTCGTCTCATCCAATGAGAACGAACCAAGTTCCGCAAGGCTGAAAGTCTGTTTGAAAGAAGAGCAAAAAAAATGGTCTGAAAAACAAGAAAAAAAGTGCAAGCCGGAGCAACATCGACAGGCACGTAAGAAGACCAATCGAGGGAATTTTCGCCGAGCCTAATGAAAGCCTGTCTCGTTATCAAAGACGACGAAGCAATTGAGAAAGAGTTGGTGAGGATAGAGGGACCGGAATATTAGCAGGCATATGAAAAATGGAAGGGCGTATTAGGACTGGCGATGTTTTAGGGTATGCTACAGCGGCAAAGGGCTCAGGGATAATTAAGTGGCCCAATGATACTAATTGGAGAGGAGAGAGAAGATTTAGAGCATGTAGAAAAATGAGACACGTTTCCCAGTCTGGTCTCCGACACAAATTGAAATAGGAGTGGAGAAATTAATTGAGGAGGGCAAAGAAACAAGGATATGAGATTAACGGAGATATTCAAAGGACCAATGAAGCTCTGTGGGTGTTTCGGACTATCTAGCAAATGGCAAAAGCGAGTCAACTGGCAGCGCTGAAGGGGGATGGGTGAATGGATAAAAAACGGGCTAGACCGAAGCGGCTTTGAGAGGGTGGACTCGGAGCGCAGAGATAGAACCAACATACGTTTTGTGAAATCTGAAAATCTCGTATGTCGTAGGAAGCATATGAAAAGGAGGAGCAGAATTTATCATTCCGATATAATTCTTAAAAGACTGTGAAATCGGTTTCTTCCAAATCGGGCAATTTCTATCAACTGCTTTTTTATCATGTTACAGATGTAATGCATATTTTTATTGCGAAATCCCGATCCTAAGGAAAGAAATTCGAACTGATCTCGTTACCGTAAGATTTTTATCGGATGACATGATTCCTTTTGTTTATAAATTAACGACAAACAATTAATATGCTACGAGATTCTTATGAAAGTCTAGCCATGCTGATGCGTGTTTTCGTTAGTGGTAAATCGCATAAGCGAGCCTGTGGTGAACCGCAAACGCGTGTATTATTTCCACTAAGGCTTCGTGACAATGATCCAGTTAATTAAATAGTTAAGAGCGTTTAATTAATTGTCAAATCATTTGCTCGGCTGGTTGAAATTCGTTCGGTGTCCGATGGAAAGTAATTTTTGTAGCTGCGTGTAAGAATCGCTCCAGCGAAGGCTCAAATTCTCAAATTCCATAAAACCCTACAACTATGATTTTTTACAGTTTTTATAATAAAAACTGCAAAATATAATAATAAATAAATACGATCGAAATATCGATCGTAACCAATTTTCAGCAGATTCTACGGCTGTAATTTGTTGGCTGTAATGTCGTGGGTGTCGATCGACCCAGCGTATTCAGCAAGCCTTGAGAAGGCAATAGGATATTTGCGTGAATCACGCTTTATAACGAAATATCCTGGACCCACGTAAGTCTAAGAACCAGCACAGCAAACAATCCCAAGAGCTGAACAGAAATTCCAGACTCAGCTTTGTCACGGTTCTATAAAAAAAAACTCCAATTGGTGTGGCTTCGAAGCCGTATGGCTAACTGAATAAAATACATAATGGTCAGCCAAATACCGAAAGCGTTTGAAATACTGAAAGCGTTTGAATAGATGTGAAAAGATGATAATTTTTTTCACTTACGTCGAAATAAAAATATTCGGATAAGTTTCGAGAAACCGCAAGAAAATTTGAACCTAATTAACAGGTACGAACGTTGCGAAATGTTGCTAATGAACTTGGTGTCAAACGTTCATCGGGCTCAGACATGCTTGTCGAAAACGCTTTGACAATAGACGATAAATCATCTGAAATTGAAACAAACGGAGAGAAGGGAAATTAATGAGTAACGGGAAAGAAGAGAATTTGTCAGCTGAATATAGGGAAAGGTTGATGGAAGAAAACGAGCGTACAGAAAGGAGTTTCCGTACACCGGCAAAATTGATTAAGCGAGAAACGATTATTAAGGTAAAATGTTGCTTGTATAGGAAAGTAAATACTGCGAGTTAAGTAGGAGGGAGAAAGGTACAGGTAGAAGGCCAGACGAGTTGCAAGAAAGTTTGCAAATGACAAGGGACTAGAGTAGAAAGGAATTGCAATAGTGATGAAGATCGACAAAAGCGCTTATACACTTGATGTAGGGAAGTAGTTGGAAGCCCTTAAGGGAAAACATGATAGTCGTAAGTCAAGAGAAAGAAGACGCACGACATCGTCACATCATTTCATCAGGGACTCGAGTCTCGAGCGAGATAAAGACACGAGAAATATTCACTGTCTCTTTCAAGGAGGATTTTCCGGAGGATCCTTTGCCACGAACGAGGACTTATGGCGAAAGATGCTTCCAACCGGAGGATTCAGCACGATTTTCTTTCTCCGTCTCGTTCTCTCTGCTTTGCCACAGGGTCGTAATTGAATTTCGTGTATCCGCAGCATCTCGGTTGCCCGGAGATTTTGATGACACTTCTGGAGATTCCCTCGGAACTTGTTTGTAGAAACGAGTCCGTGATTTCATGTTAACGGTCCCGTGATGAAAAAGTTAAATAAATAAATAGAATAAACGAGAAATACGAATAGCCTGTGTGCGAAGAAGGCAAAACATGGATTCTCAATTCTCCTCTCGTAACGACGTTATATATAAGTTAAAATATATATATATAACCAAGAAAGAGAGAACAAATCGTTTATTTTATCGCCAAAAAGTACATTTTTATTCACCGTCCAGAATCTCTATTTTTCGTCGTTCCCACCGTATCAAACTTTCTCCTTTGCTCCCGAGATTTCTTTTTTTTTCGATTTATCTACGTAAAATCCTGGATTCGTATGAAAAGCCTCGAGCCACTACGACCGTTCTATATCGTGATTACAATCAGGCACACTTTAATACCCTCGATCGCAAGAGCCAAAAGGAAAATCGAATAAAGTGCCACTCTCTATGAGTCCCTCTATTCTGGCCATCTATACTCACATATACATATATTCATTTATACACATACGGCTATACTCTGCATATATGTATCGTATATATAAGCTTGCCAACGAAATATATTCGAAGGTATTGTCCCTCTCGGGATTTTATCCTCAGCACATATCGAACATGCGCACGAAGAAAGTTATTTTTATTATCTCCGTTAATAATATTCCGTTCAGGTTGTCCACATATTATTTCATACCTGTAAGTTTTTGATAAATATTCGATATTTCCACCCATGCACACATACACGAATGGATTTGTAAAGTTTTCAAACTTTGTCAAATCTGTAAAACGACTAAAATTTTTTTTTTTTTCCCAATGCCATGCGTCTGCATAATATGACTGGCTATGGTGTAATCAAGTCATTAGGGAGCATGAAAAAAAATCAGCCCGAAAATCGCTGGTGCCGCGATATCGAATATTTACCAAGTTTTTATTTTTAGGCTTCATTAACCCGCTGAATTATCCGTTAATGGCTTTTAACTCAAGTCCGAAAGTAAACTCAGTTTTCTAAATATTCTTCACGATTAAATAGACCTCGGGGATGGAATTATCTCGAGGACTCCGAGCTGTTTTCCTCTGCATATACAGCTGTCTGTTATATTAAGGGATTCTAATTGTCAAACAATGTTGTACTTGAACGCGTGAAACGGTTCTAGACACTGAATAATTAATCTATTCTAATGTACTGTACGAAGTAACGGAGTTTAATTGTATTTTGCTTTGCAAGACTTCCTGAACCTGAGTAATTTATTTGCATATCCTTTGAAAAAGCGCTCTCCGTTTTAAGTAGAAAAAAAACGTGTCTGCAAGATTTATTCACAGGATTATATTGCGTGACTTTTCATCACGATATTTTCTTCGTAAAAATTCGATAAGAGCAAGTCGTCGCAGAGTTCGTCATGAATTATTTGTGGTTTTTCACAAAATCTAGTTGTCACGTAACTCGGATTAATTAACCATTAGCTAAGTGCTTCGCAACGATCTTATTTTTTGCGGCTCGCTCGAGTATTTTATAGAAATATTAATTATTTCATCTCGTCGCGCCACTAACGAGATTCATTCTAATGGAATAATTTCTTCTTTGTTTATTTCCAGAACAAGTTTTCAGTATATTCAAATGTTATTTCTAGTGGGATAATTAGAGGAAGAGCCTCGAATTGTGTTTCACAAAAAAAAACACGAGAACGCGGACAAATGAGGGTGTGCGGGTTCGCAAGAAGCAGCCGAACGGTCAATATATAAGTCGCATTCTTGCACGTGCAACAAGTTGCCATGCACCGTGTCCAGCGTAAATTGACCTGGATGTATGGAACAGCGATAACAGAATCAGAAAAGACCATCAATGTATCGTCGATAATGAACTTGGTCCAGGATTAAACAGTTACCCAACCAAGGATTGGCGTCGCACGAAACTGCTCGACGTTTATTTGTGAGGAGATCGCAAAGTCGACACCAAACTGACCGCGCGACCCCCGTCGTTCTCGGTGAATGAATTATTTTCAAAATTCGGCAGCACGCGGTAGCTTGTGCAATTTTTCAGGCCAACCCCCCAAAATGGGCCTTGGAACGAGCCCTTGAGTCGGAAATGACGAAAATTATTAAAAATTATTAATTTTCAACTAAATCCGAAAAAATTAAATTTTAATGTTGACAAAAATAAAAATTTCGTCGTAATATTATCGAGGGCTTTGAGGAACGATTTCAAAATGACGATAAGAAGATGAAAAATATCATGTGAAAAGCTGTACAAAGGAATTCGGTTTCTCCATCCTTTGCTCATTACGGACAAGAGGTTTGCCGTTGGTTCGCGAGCTCGAAAATAATGAGCACTAAGCCATCGCGCATTGCAGGTCGCGTCGCCTTTGGAATGACGCGGCAGCGGGAGAACTTTAAAACTTGATGAAAAGGAGAACGAGATTGGAGAAGGCAGCAGAAAAAAGTAAAAACAGACGGAAAAGAAGCGATTCAAAAAGTCTCGGTATGAGAAAAATTAAATATTGGAGAAAAAAACGATTCAACGTTGACGCTCGAGAGCGACGATGCGGGGGAGAAGCGTTAAAAAAGTTGGCCTCATGCGACAGCACGTCGGTTCCATTAAATTCATTCTATTGAAAAAAAAAAAAGAGTCCAACCGCCCCGGACCCGTTGACCAATCGTTGGAGTAAACGAGTCGAGAGTGCCAGAGAGTGCGCTACTGCAAGGGGGCGGTTTGATAAGGGGAAAAGTGTGCCGAGTACTCGAGTACGACCAGCACGAGAGTCATACAGCCCCATATCATCAACAGAGGCGATAAAAATAATGGACGAGATCGAACTTTCCCCTTGCTCGTGGTGGACAATCGGAATTTTAAATTGAAGATACTTTTTTTTTCAGGCCGCCGGCTCTTGTGTCGCTATCAAACTTTTTTTCCCTCACTATCTCCATTCTCATAGCCACTGATCGTAATCGCTGATTTATTATTCATACCTTGTTAAGGGAGATCGTTCCAGGCGTTTTTATTCGTTTGTTAGTCAAGTTATAAGGCCATTCGTTCCCCCCAAGTAGTCAATTTTAGCGATCTTTAGTTTTTCTTTCTCTTGTTTACTCTTTTTGATATTACAGCTCGCAATTGGCTTTTAATTTCTTTTGGTTCAAAGATTTCCGACAAGCGGCGGCAGGTTTAAGAAATGATTGAATCACTAGCCACGATTAAAACATTTAGCAGGCCATTTTTACAGCCAATTAATGATATTTTAGATTCTTTGAATATTTTTTCACATTTTTATCAAAAGAACGACGGCCTCAAAGAAAAAATGAACGATCCTTAGTGATTTTTTTTCCTTGAGTTTGTATTTTCAGGGTCAGACAAAAATTGAATGCTTGGCCGTTAGGGAAATCGCACGAGGACGAGACATTCACGCATTTATCGAATTGAATGTCTGACGGTACGTGTTTTATAAGAAAAAAATAAATCGGTTTTTTTCTTCTCGCTATAAATCGTCAGGAGTGCGAAAGTGTTTATTCGGCCGACTGTTTTTTTTTTCTCTTTTTCTTTCGTATTCCATTTTTCTTATCGCTTGCTGGCCACGTCCGACAAAATTAGAAATTATGATGAATCTCCGCAGCCGGAAAGGTCCAGAGGACAGAAACTCGAGGCAAGTTAATGGAGTAAAGAAAAAAGAAGAGAGAAGCACAGAGAGCGCAAGGAAAGCGACAGACAGTGTGTCCTGTCAGCACCCTTGTTCACGTCATGGAATGAAACACTCCTGTGCCCTTTCAAATCCATACGAATATACAGGATGTGCCAAGAGTCGTTGACCCACTCGCCGATGATAAATTAATTAAGCTCACAATTCAGAAGGTCGAAATTTATGTCGTTTCTCCATTAAACTTAACAAATTTCTCTTTCCCAAGGTCACGTCAGTTCAAAATTGGATAAAAAAAAACATTTTTTTTACTCATTTTTATCCTTATGAAAACTCCCGAAAACGAATTTAATGAAATTCGTCGTTAATGAGAAAAAAATAAAAAGATGATGTTCAAAATACAATTCGGAACGTTCAGTTGCGAATTTCGAGACACTTTGTACATGAGGTTTCGGGTTACTGAAGGACGAGGTATCGAGGTATGGAAACAAAATGCCAGCAGACGCAAACTCTCCTGTGTAAAGGGAAGAGCATGTGTGTCGTACATTCGACAATCGACCCTCTTAGTCAAAGAAGGCGATGGTATTGGGAATTTGGAGAATTTGTAATTCGCTCAAGTTGCTTTATCGTTGGAATTCGACAGAATATTTCAAACACAGTATTCCTAAGCCCTCACGCCCGAGGAAATAAATACAAGATGAATAATGAATACAGGGAAAAAATCATTAACGTTTTTTTTTCTCATGGATCCAATCTCAACGATAATGTAAATGAACGACTATATTTATCCGTGTAATTATGAATAATTCTCCTGAAACATGTGACGTTATTCATATTCATTTGATTTGCGTGACCATAAGTGCTTCTCGGTCTCTGGTTTCTTTCATCATCCACGAAATATAATTATTCAGTATATAAATTACTCTTTACGAAGAAAACTCTTTGAATCCACAGGGAAAAACACTTCTGCTGGTGATTTGTTTCATTTTGACGAAAATTTACGCAAGCGTATGAATAACTTGCTCCGGGCGGTGCTAAATTGCATTTAGATAAAGTTTGCTAACGCTAGATTTATATGGAAATTCATGGATACATTCATACATGAATAACAACAAGAAACATCGATCAGCTTTTGGACGTCAATGTTTCCAGATTGAATGCAACTGGATGCGCCGTTACGAGCGACTATTCAGAAAGTCCACCATTTAAGCGATTATTCCTCGTTAGTAGAAATAGTTGGAGAGCCTGTTTACACGTCCGAGCGTCCAATTAAAAAATTACTATGACAAAATAAGCACCGTGTCAAAATTACGTAGTACATTACATTTTTTTTATAATTCGATGATTTAATTTTTTCCTCGGACGTATTATAATATAGTTTTTAATAAAAAATTTGTAGTAAGAAAAAAAATACGTGGCACTCAGAAAAAAAACTCGCGAAGAAAATTATTGCAATAAATTCTGTCGATTGGTTCGATTACGGTGCACATTATTCTCGAAATCTGGTCGATTTGATGTTCGATATGTTTTTATGGTATTGGCAAAAAGCAATGCTTACGCGATATTCTCGTGAATAAAACAATCGGTTGAGTTTGAAATATATAATTGTATAGAACCGCCGATATATGTAGTTCGATGGACCGGAAACAGTCCAACTGTCAGACTACTTTGAAAGGCAATGGAGAAAGAAGAAGGTAGAAATCGAGTTATCGTTTGGCGAGAGTCCGTAACTGACAGATGGTGCATTCATTACATTATGGCAAAAGGACGAACTTACCTGATAAAGACGAGTATGTTCCCTCCGACAGTCTCATGTGATGGCTTCGCTATCGCAGACTCGGCATCCCGTAACTAGAACACGCACCAACACACAGCAGATATGAGAAAAGTTGCAATTTGATTTTTTTTTTTTATTAGCGATCTCGTGATTTCATTTCAGACAGAGAAACGTTTCTCGATCGAGTGGAATTTCTTATCAATGAAATATTGAGTCTCCTGATCCAGCTCGAGCAGAAAATTCCTTTGGATTTTCTCTCCCCATTGGAATTCAAGTTGATTCACATAAAATTATAACGCTCATTGACAAAATATTTTTGCGAAATGTTGAAGTTAATAAATTTTAGACGTCAGACGTTTTGCAACGGTTTTAAAAACTCAATTTTCTAGGCTGAGCTTCCGCAAACATCGAGACTGTAAATTACCCGAGATTAGCCAAGGCTTAACGTCAAAATCTCTTCAAAGGAGACTTTTGTATATGAAAAACGCTTGAGACGAGACTAATGCTCGTTGAACGATTATATAATAAATAAATAAATAAAAAAACAGCGATAGAATTTGTCGGATTCATTTAATCAGTAAAAAGGAAAGAGACTCGGAAGCGAGTGGATAAAAACGCAGAATATTTTCTTGGCAATCGCTCGAAAGTCCAGAAAGCACGAATTTCCTTCTTCGAAGTAGTGAATTTCGTAAGTCATTCGAGTTTGGTGATCACAACCTCGTGGCCGGGAAGATTCGTGTGAAGAGAAGCGGAATTAATCACCCTCTGGGATTAGAAATGAGTCTATGGCCGAAATACGTTAAAACCACGTAAACCGCAAGGCCACCGCCAATACCCATCACTTCTAGATAGTGAACGGAAAATATAATTAAAGTTAGCAAGGTACAGCGAAGGAGCTCGAATGAATCGATGGATAATTGTATTTTCTCGAAAAGTAAACAAATTAAAAAACGAAGCAACAGAGCATGGAGCAAGCAGTCTCGGGTGTATTTGCGTAGCCGCGTGGGACCGTTTAATTCAGAGAAACAAATAAGTTGGAATCGGAGTGTCGAATGCTGTGAATATCGGAGGAACAACAGCCACAGCTTTTGGTGTACGAGGTGCTGCCTCAAAATGGTGCGATCAACTGTAATTCACTGGGCTTTGTCAAGGTTCAAGACCGGCCATCCATTCAGCAGCGCGTATGTCGGCCATTAATCGTTATATAGCGGTTACATGTTATCAAGATTGAACCGTGAATCGTGGTTGGGAGAAGCAGGCAATATGCTCGAAACTCGTGTTATCTTGATTCGTCCAAATAATATAGGTCAGCGTGATCGGAAACACCGAATATCGATAGAAAACCGGCCGCACAATTTATATTGCCAATGACGCAGATAACTGAATTGGAAGTAAGACAATCGTGCGAGACCACGAGCTAGTGTGTTGATAAAATCGGAGCAGATTGAGGCGCCGTTGAAATACGTGATGGCTCTATGAGAATCAAGCTTAACCCTTGGCTTTATCCTCCCAGATCATTTTCGTAGGAACAAGGTTTCTAATTTTCGTATAAATTGCAAGCCAGTTTTTTACACACCGTGATTATACGGTGGAGCAAATTGTTTCGTGTGACATCAAAAGCCCCGAATGTCATTCGCCATTTTTCCATCCTTCGCTATACAAAAGATGTTGGAAAATACGAATCCTTTGAGGAGTAATGAGCACACAAGGTTGCCGGAGTCATAAAGATCCATGGCAACGAGTAACGACCGTAGGGAGAGTACGACGGTTGGTCCAGTGAATAAAGACTCGAGCTCGCGTGTCGCTGGCTGGAAAATCACGACCTATCGCCAATGCTAATTTTTTTCAACTCTTTTTCCTTCAATTCTGGGTCGTTTGGACTCCATACCGTCATCAATCGACGCCAAAAACATCTCGTCGCGAAGCTTTAACGCAGGAGTTCGGCTTCGGGAACCGAACGATTTTAATCTCGTGCGTGATTGGCTCATTTTCCGTCGCGACTAAGAAAAGGTTTTTCTCAAGCCTTCGAAGGTCTTCCGACGTCTTCGCCAGAAACTATAGCTGAACGAGCTTTTCTGCGTTTTCCCTGCAGGAAAACTGCGGAGGCAGTCAGAAATGCAAGTTGCAAGGAACGGGGCGACCGTAAAGGAAGATCCAAAGCTGTGACATCCTCAACACTGGATGGGCGAGAAGGGAATATATTTATGAAACAAAATAAAAATGGTAATGACCACGGCTGACAGTGATGGATGAGAGGTCAGCGTGTGGCTTCGGTGGTCACCAAATTGAGCAGCTCCGGGCGAGACCAATACTCGGCTCGGTGGCCTCGCTTGATCATGCATCCGGCTCGCGTATCAATCCCTAGGCAGGCGACACTTTTTCTATAATGTTTTGATGCTGCTCATCACTCGAAGTTCAATCAAATACAGCCAATTGAATAAGAAAGCGAGCGAAGGCGGTGGAATGAGGAAAAAGTCCGCGGTTCACTCGTTTACGCGCGTACTCGTCAAGAGTTCTAGTCTCAGAAAGATTTTAAATGATCATTTTTAAAACGACAACAATGTCCCGAAGTTGGTCGCCAACTCTGGGCTGCAGCGCTCCTTCCCTGTATAATTAGAAACGGGTTAGGGGATGAACATGAGTGAGGAAAACAAATGAACAAGAAAAAAAAAACTTGAAATTGCGTGGCTCGCGAAACTTAACAGACTTTTGCGAATTTTTGTTACAATCAGATTTTGCTGGGGACGGCGAACGGAACGTGGAATTTGCTGACAGGAACATCGACGACATCAACATCGACTGCAACATCCAAATGGTTGTTGGATGAAATCGATAAGGTAGAAAACGGAAATGACGAGTTGAACAACAAGGATGAGTACGTGCCTTACGCGGATCGTCCTGAGACTTACATCGTGCCGATAGTATTTCTCCTGATTCTGTTGGTCGGTGTCACGGGCAACGGGATCCTCGTATTGACGCTACTCCGCCATTCCAATATGAGAAACGTGCCAAATACTTACGTGCTGTCATTAGCACTGGGCGATTTGCTGGTATATACATTTAATTATTAAACCAAACAACTTTTCCAGACCATCGAAAATATTGCTTTCAACAATCAGTTTTTTAATGAAATTTCTTAAATTTTAATCAAATCTTGTGATGGAAAAAATCAACAGGTAATAATAACGTGCGTCCCGTTCACTTCGCTACTTTATACGATTGAGTCCTGGCCATGGGGTCTCGCTGTATGCAAAATATCAGAATGCGCAAAAGACATTTCGATCGGGGTCTCTGTCTTCACATTGACAGCGTTGTCAGCCGAAAGGTTTGTCCTTGTTATTTATTCTTATAAATAAAAAAAATCCCCCCAATCAAATTCCTTCGAAAAATCGAATTTTTAGAATAAAAAAAAACAAAAATGCGATAAATTAATGAAGTGAATAAAAATTTGGTTGAACAATCATTTACATTTCGATCGAGCAGGTATTGCGCTATAGTGAATCCCATAAGACGTCACGTGGCCGGTTTGAGTGCAAAACCATTAACGATACTTACCGCCTCGTTGATTTGGCTCTTCGCGTTCGTTCTCGCAATGCCGGATGCTCTTTTCTCGTACGTTCCAACGATCGATCTCGGTGGAAATCGCACGATTTTAATCTGCAGCCCTTTTCCCGAGGAATTTGGTAATTATGGAGTCGTATAATTAGACACATTGCGTCTCGACACTTTGCACGATTTGAGCCTCGAAATAATGACGAATAAAAAGTCTTATCAAAATTTGTTAATAAATACGAAAAAAAATAAACTTATTAATAATATTAATTTCCGCACAGGTCAAAATTACAAAAAAGGGATGGTGCTTTTCAAATTCCTTGCTTACTACGCCATTCCACTATGCATTATTGCCGGTTTTTATTTTGGCATGGCACGTCATCTTGAATTATCGACGAGAAACATGCCGGGCGAGGTGCCTGGTGCTGCAGTTCATCGTGGCGAGCAAATACGAGCGAGAAAAAAGGTTCGTTAGTGGCTGTTTCAAATGCCTTATTTCGATTAAGTTGATTTACCGCTGCATCAACATCGAGGGTGAAAAGGCATAAATATCACAAGAAGGGGGCGGAACTGTGTAATGGTTTTTTTTATTAAATTTCTTAGACCAAGCATTTACCCCAAAATTTCGACGTATTTGTTGCTGCCTATTAAAAATCGTAATCTTGATAAATTTCCATAATTTTAGCAACGATTCGTGAATTAATTTCCAATGTAATCTCGACAGCGATAAATTTAAGAGATTCAAAAAAATTACCCTCCCAAAATTTGCAGCCGCACGAAAGATAAAAAATTTGTAGTTGTTTGTAAAATTTACAATCCACGTAGTGCAAGATTTTGATTAAGCTTGAGTTGGTTAATTAGTAGAATAATTTGTTGAAATAATGAAAATTGAATGAATTTTCTAATTAATATTAATATTCATACGTTATGATAACGAGGTCGATGGGACAATGAACTGGACCAATGTACCTTTTGTTCTCGGTTGTGTGCAGGTCGGCAAAATGGTGATTGCCTTTGTGGTAATATTCATCGTCTGCTTTCTCCCCTATCACACGTTTATGCTCTGGTTTCACTTCTACCCATTCTCAAAGGATGTCTACGACGATTTTTGGCATGCCTTCAGAATCGTTGGTTTTTGTCTGAGCTTTATCAACAGTTGCGTAAACCCTATAGCTCTTTATTGTGTCAGCGGAGCTTTTCGAAAGAGGTCAGTACCGTCGTAATCATTTTTTCTCCTAAAAATCCGAATGCAACTTAAAAATGCAGTTTTCTCGAAATTTTTAAACATGAAAAAAAACAGCACAGAGTTCGATGTTAACGAATCGATTGGAATGAAAAATGATTCTCGAATAATTAAGAATCTATAAAGAAACTTGATCCACTTGATTGCATTCCGCTATTAACTCAATTAATTCCTGGAGATTGAACAAGTTGCTGTACAAGTCTGGCCTGCCCAGCCTTTCGAGAAACGAGAACTTTTGATGAAAGCTATGCACTTAAAAAATATCTAGTTGATTGCATGCAGCTATTAAATTAATGAATTCTTCAAGATTCAACGAGTATCTTTGCTGTCTGGTGCCTGGATCTTCGAGAAACGACACATTCCGTGGAAGCTTTCCACGTACTCGTCAACGTAATGCCAGTACATTTTACGAAACGAGCTTCAATTCAACATTCCGAAGGCATACTCAAGAATTCAATTCCACAGCACTCCAAACTACGTGTTCTCCTGTCCATATGAAATAAATGCCCAATTGCAACACAAACGGAGTGTAACGAAGCTCATCCTGATGTTATTTCACCAGAAAATGTGTAATAATTTATTGTCGCTATGTCGCAAGTCTGCAGATATTCTGAATGCAAAATCTGTGTGTGCGTGTACAGCATCAATATATCCAACTTACCAAACAATTGTAAATATTAGCCAGTAAGTCATGTCGCATATCGAATTATCTGTGGACGCGACGAATAAAACATAACAATCAATTTATTAAGAATAAATCAAATTCAAAATAATTCAAACCAATTTTTTATCCATGCCAAATTTTCACTTCAGTGATGACAATTCGACGTTGCTGAGCTTCCACACGAGAAAATAAATAGCGAGTGGTTAGATTTCAAAGCTGAAAATGCGACGTAAACCTCGTGAACGAATGCTTGAAATAGCAGGATCAAATTTCGTGCCAATCGAAATAAAGGGCTGACGAAACGAAGAATTTTCAGAGAGAAAGTTGATAAATAAAAATAAAATTCGAAATAATTGAAACCAATTTTGCATTCATGACGAATGCCCGAAATTACAGGATTCAATTTCCTGGCAATCGAAACATAAGACTACGGTGGGGCAGAGAAATTTAATCCAAAAAGTTTATTAGAATAAAAATAAATCTCTGACAGATTCGTAATAATTGAAACGAAATTGATATCCATGACGAATATTCACGACGAGTACCGATTCGGTTCTGACAACTTGACATTCGTGCATTTCCTCACACGAGGAAATAAATCCGTCAAGCTCGCAAGCGAAGGCTTTAAATTGCCGGATTAAATGTCCTGGAAATAGAAAATTGTACGAAGAAATTTATTGAGAGAGTTAATAAAAATGATAGAGAGAAAAAACGTAGGTCCGATGTGACTTTATGAATGACACTGAAGTTCGCAACGTTGAGATCCAACGGAAAATGCTTTTCCTCTTTATTTTTTGTTCAATTTAATAAACAACAATTTGAGTATCGATTCGGTGTTTGAATTCTAAAAACCGGTCGATTTATGTTGCTGATTAAAAATTGAATGAGAATCTTTAGCTCTGCTCAAGAAAAAACGGAATTTCGTTGCATTCCAACGATGCAAACTTCAACATCGTATTTATGAATAAATTGTACGTTCAATAATATTCCACACGTGTGGTAGTGGGATCAAACAGTCGAGCAGATGTCCCAGGAGCCAGTAACAGAACGAGGGTTTTCCATATATCAGTGTGCGTGCGTGGCTGCGTGTGTGTATGTTGAGAGAATGATTTTACCACGTCGCAGTGTTTGGTACGAGAAATAGGTAATCGGAAATGTTGAACGATGCAGCTGTGCGAAGCACAACGGTAGGGCAGTTGGAGCCCGATGTAAAAGAAGCCAAAAGTGGGGGTCGATGGCACGCGACACTGTACACGAGCCACACAAATGCACCCCCATAAAAAGTTCCCCCTATCGTCATCAGCAGCAGCAGCAGCAGCCGTTCTGTATACACAACGATTCGGCTTCGTATAACGGTCTGTTCGATTCCTTTCTAGTCAAAATCTGAACGTCCACCCATGAGGACGACCATCGATGGTCAATTTTTAAAACAAACCTCAAAATCAAATCTACTAACTTTTTTTTATTCGTTAAGCTAATCACTCTCGTTATAATCATGAAAAGATCGTCTTCGGTGAGCGAATAATCTCCGCTTAATAATCCTCAGTTTCATTTTTATGTTCATCACGTTATTAAAATGTTTATATTGTGACGTTTCAAGGCACCCAGCCTCGCTGAGAATCAACAAGACACCCAGACAAAAAGGATTAAACCTTCCGCGGATGACGAGGTCAGTGCAAATTCATAAATTTCATGTAATTAGCAACTAAACGAGAAGAGACTATTCAAAAATTCGATTTCCATGGTCGTTTGAGTAAAAATATATAAAAAAAATTCTCTAAAAAATCAAAGAAACAGTCGTTTGAAAAAAATATTCGATCAATGTCGAACAGAATATCGAAAAAAATTCAATTTCAATGTTCATTAATGCAGGAAGGCCCAAATACGAGAGAATATTTACAGCTGGCTTTGGCAAGGGTTCTCGAATTACAACGAGCACTCAATGACGACACGTACTTTGACGACGAAACGAGTGATTTAGGTAATTACGAAAAAAAAAATCTGATTCTACATAAAAATTGAAATTTAACGAAACGTCAAAAATGTACGAAATTCTTGATCGATTGTTGCATTTATTTTGTTTTTTTTTTTTTTGTTCAGGAGAATCAGACAACGACGATGACTTGATGAAGCACGTGTTAACCAAGGTATTTCGTGATTTACCAGGCACGACGAGTGCCAAATTGTCAGGAATAATAGAGCACGGAACGCGAACGAGGGAGCAACTTTCAAAAATTCGTTCAAAATCGATACAGTTGTCGGGTTACGACACGTGTCGAAAGGTGGCGGTAGATTTCATGAAGAAAACAGTGCAGAGTGAGCCATCGTATCGACTGCCAGATTCCCCATTTAAATCTCGTAGGAAGTCGATCGGCAATGCAGATTTCATGGACGAAATAGATCGACAAAAAATGTCAGAAAATTCCAATTACCAAATAAGAATGAGAATGTTGACGAGTCTGGATCTCCATCTGGCAACCAAACAACGTGACTATACAGCTCGTTTAATGAGACACTAATTTATTTACATATCGTATTCCTTGGATCAACGAATCGAGCGAGTTAAAAACTCGAGAAAATCGAACCAATTATTTAATTTCGTATTTAAAATATACAACTATTCATTTCTAGTCCGCATCTAGTCTCCATAAACGATGCCCTGATGAAGCATTTAATATAATTAATCAACAAATAGAAACTCTTCCTTATTTTCTCGACAATTTCATTTGAGCCGACGACAAAAAATTTAATCTTCGCCTACTTTTCCAAAGAAATCACAAGAATTTTCAAAAACTTTATAATTTGCCGGTCCGTCAAGGACCCAAAGTTATTATCTCGAATGCAAAACGCACAGAAACGTGAACAAAGAGAATCGAGTGAAAACGAAACGCCGCAGTATTAAAAAAAAAAACAAAGAAAAAACTAAGAAAATGGCTTAATTTCAGGTATACGAGTGTCTTAGTCTTAATCTTAAAATCTAGTCAGGTGCAAGCCACAAAATGTACGAAATAATGAATTAAAAAGAAAAATAAAGAATATATAAAAACGAGAATAAACAAGAGCTCGATTGTGTAAAAAATTCATTTATACTTTATTACATGTATCTGTTGTAGATGATTAAAAAAAAAAAGGAGAAAAATAATAGTCGGTGGCCTATGGACTAAAATCGAAAAGCGAGTGTTGCTACGAACCTAATTAATAATCTACAGATTATCAATAACCCACAAATCTAAGGTACACTAGACCATCATTTCTGTCAACGTAATCGTCGAGATCTACGAGCTAATTGGGGAAATACAATGGTACGAAAGGAAGGACATAAAATGTCGAAGAAAAATAGGCCATGAATACGAATAAAACGGAGAATACAACGCAGGAGAATAAAAATAAAATCCAGTAGATCGGAGGAGTAAAGAAAAATGCAAAAGGACGAGTATGATTTTTGCTGGATTGCAAAAAAACTGAAATAAAGATGTCGATGGGGGGGGGGGGAGGCTCAGAGAATGAGAATTAAAATCAGGAGAATCGTGATCAATGCTGCTGAACGAGAGTGGGAACGCTCGAGGGGTTTCTCCAAGGATCAGGTATGTCAAAATGTGGGGGAACAGTGGTGAGAGCATCGTCACTTTTGCGATTGGGGCTGCAATTGATTGGCTTTGTTCTGGTAGTATTAACGCACTCGATCGGTAATTTGATTAGATCGAGGCGATAATTAAAGCCTTGGCTGGTAATGCGAAGAATAGTGTGCAATGGCACGTCCATGTATGGCAATTCCTCGGGTTTTTTGTCCATGAAGTAACCGATGAGACAGCGCAAAACTGCTTGATGCGAAACAACGAGAACGTTGTTCGAACACTGAAGGTCAGCAATAACAGGCTCAACGCGATGCATTATGTCGAGATAGCTCTGACCCCATGGATAACGATATCGCAGCTTGTCCTGGTCGCGCCATGCGAATTCCTTGCAACAAAACCAATCGGTCGACAAATTATAAGATGTCAGCGATTCTCGTGAGTAAACGATCGACAAATATTCAATCTGTCGAAAAGTGTTTTTCAAATCGTTGTATTCCAATAAAAACGAGTGTGTTTTTTTTTTGTCGAGACGGTTTTCATAGTAAATTATCCATTTTTGTGGGGCCCTAAATAATCTTTATACGAGAAAAAAAATTAAATGTCAAAAACTTCAAAATGTCGAAACGGAATATTGTTCGGGTCAAAATGACCCAGTGTGTACTCGGAGAGTTGAAATGATTAATAAAACATCGAAATTCCCGTCGACTCAACGAATTGACAAAGAATATTTATAAAATTGTGAGAAAGCTGATTCAATGAGGTTTTGAAGGTGAAAATTGTTGGAGGAGTTGAAAACAAGTGAAAATAGTAAATTACCTGAGGATAATGTTGTTGCATTTCTTCGTAAGAGAGTCCCTCGCAAACTCCGGCATGAAGTTCATTAAGTTCAGCGAGATGTTCACGCTGAGTAGCTTTAATGTCACGAGCAGTGGCGATGGTGCGTCTGAGCTGGCTCGTGAGAATTCTAAGATCAGGAATGTTCATGGCGTTGATGCGAGAAGCGAGAGCTTGTGCGTAACGTTCACCACGTGGACTGAGAACGGCATCGCCGCCGATTTTTCCAAGCACGTTGTTCTCGCTCTCGCCGTGTCTTGAAAAATAGAGAGTATGTGTTTTTGGGCTGACCGAGCCCAAATAGCCAAGAACGTTGGATTCAACGTGGCCATTTATGCAACTTGCTTGGATGCTCATGGTAACTGTATTTATACGAATTCGCGGATAATTTTCTTCATCGAGGGGCTCGTGAACGAGCAAATAATGCGACACTCTCAAGCGCAAATCCTCGGCTGCTGTTGCTGCATCCATACCAGCGTAATCCGCACTGTTGCGAATTATCTCGGCATAATTTCGCTCGAGCACTCGAGGATCCTCGCAAATGCATTCGATGAAGAGAACACGGTAACCCAGCTCGATACCCATGTGTCCATAGACCTCGGCACGTTGATCACGCGTCACCAGGCATCCGTCCAATATCTTCAAAGTATAAACAAAGTCATTCAAGGGCTTGGATCAAGACACCGGATCAAAAGCTTCCGACGTACGTTTCGGAGTATCGAAATTTCGAAAAATTACGAAATCCCGATTAACTGCAAATTCATTACAAATTTTTACTCAATTTTCGTGTCCAAGGCCTTGGCAAACAGTCAATGAAACCAATAATTCAAACAAAACCTCGTTCTGCCGTCAACGTGCTCAAAAAACGTCATTCAAAAAATAAAACCCAAATTTTCGAGTTGACCACGAGTAAACGGACCCGAATCGAGAAACGATAAAACGTCTGAACGAAACGAGAGAAAGAATAACGAGATATGGGCCCATAATCGTTTGGACGAACACGGTTGTGTCTTCAAAATGGCTCTGGATTATAAATCAAAGATTTAAGGAGAAAAAACTCGGATGAAAAATTAATAGGAAGCTCCGTGCTCGCCTTGATGGTTTCTTATTAATAAAATTCGTAAATAAAAATCGCGTCAACTCACAGCCACTGTATTTCCTGCTCGAAGCCACTCGACGCAATCCTCCATCGCTTCTCTCATAGCCAGAGATCTGAGGCTTAAATTAGCTGCGATATCCGAACGGAAGAACTCGTGGCTGCCGTACAACTCGAGCTTTTTCCGACGATAGTCGCTGACCCGCAGGACTGTGAAATTTTCGCAAAACCAAATGAGTCCAGAGTCGAGAATCCTCGATTATAAGATTGAAAATATTTTTTCCTACATCTCGAGAAATGCTTAGACTGAGCGACGAAAAAAAATCAAATATTGATTACCTTTGGCGGTTTCGCCGTTCCAATTCAAACGTCGACACAGACTCTGAGCAATTTGTGACTTTCCACGACCGGGAAGACCACATGTCGCGATCACAACGCCGACAAACTTTTTCCTCGATCCAAGACTCAATGCAGTTCGGGGTCCACAAACCTCTTGGCCCCCGTCTGAAAATTGTACACCCCGGTGAATCATTCGTTTTCATTTTGCGTCATTTTTCCCACGGTTTAGATAAAAATTCCGAACATAACTATTCACGCTGCTTAATAAAAAAATCAATGCCACTCAAATGAATTAATTGAATCTTTTTAAATTTAGACGTCGAGTTGCCACGAATTTCCATTGTTTTCTTTCATTTAAACTTCATTAATAATGAAATCATCGAATAGACGATAGTCACGATGACTGTGAGTTTCGAGAGCAAAAGCTCGAAGCCATTTGAAAAAGAATTTTCTGGAAATACTGTTTTGCCACGTGGAGACAAACATTTTCTACTGCTAACGACCCCAAAATTGATCATGACATTCCCAGCGGACAAAACAAGAACTTGATGAGTTTCGTAAAGCTATCGAAAGAGTCTCCACTTTATAAAAAGTGTATTTAACCGCCTGCTATAACGAAATGGACTGATAAAGTGTGTGAACTGAAAAACATCGTTTCCATGAGCCTTTGGCAATATAAAACCTGAAGCATATACGAGTATCTCGTGCATGTATCGTGCCTGCTCCAATGAGAACGAGAGTGACGCAAACGTGTTGTCATTTTTGTTTTCGTCACGAGAGGGCTCGAACGAATTGTGATCGGTCGAAAACGAAGGCTCGGCCAATGCCCCAGCCGTTTTTAAACACTAGCGTTGCGATATATTCATAAGCTCTGTCAGGTATATCTGTATAGTGAATAAAAAAGTGTGAATATGGACCCCGTGGCGACATTACAGA
Organism: Diadegma fenestrale; assembly: GCA_037043255.1. Lineage (NCBI taxonomy): Eukaryota > Metazoa > Arthropoda > Insecta > Hymenoptera > Ichneumonidae > Diadegma > Diadegma fenestrale. Next base: position 15,722,872 of record CM073313.1, read on the forward strand.
CCCCTGAGGGTAATATGGACCCCCTCGAAAATATCGCAGTCATGTAAGAGCGTCTATTTTAAAACAAATCTTGACTTGAAATTCGTGTGACTAATGCGATAAGTCTATTTGTGCCAATATTCCTACAAACATCTAAAACTCGTCATTGAACATGACACTGAGAATATAAATACGAATATCTAACAAAGCGCGGCAAAGAAACTGAAATTTTTTCATCCAATATTGGCGCAGCGAGCAAAATTTATTTTCCAATCAGCAAATAAGTGAATGTGACGACGAAATTTTTGTTGGAAGAAAAAAAAGCCCTTGTACAGTTCACTGCTCAATATTTTGCTTGACATTCCCATTGAGCAATTATTTTCAGTTGCACCGAAACGTTGCTGTCACTGCCGTCGAAGCTAGACCTCAATTTTTCAAGTAACAGTCAATTCAAGTCAATTTAATTTCAATACAACAGCTCGAGTCGATTTGATCAATTTGATCAAGATGAAATTCAGTCAAGATTAAAACAACACCTTACAGAGCCTGTCCAGAGATTCTGACGCGCACTCGTCACGTGCCTGACTAACCGATTCGATATTATTATAGTAAAAACAAGAAAGAAATTTACTAGGTGGTCCATATTATCCCAATTCTTCAATATAGCTATAAATATTAGCAAAAATAGAGGCATGTTAATATTTTTCTATTCACGTTTTCATTTTCTATGCTGTATTCGCAGTTGTTCGTGTGAGCAACTGTTTTTACATGTGCATACTAAGTACACAACACGAGAGAATGTTGCTATTTTCGTTCGAGGGCATTCGTTCGTGCACCTATGCTGCTTCTTTCTATGATTGCTTCTAATTTGTCATATAATCACTTGCACACACGAGCCCACAAAAACATCAACATGAAGGTATGAATATGGTTATTGCATGTACATTGCGTACGTAGGAATGATGGTATTATGTATACAGAAGATTCGACCCACTTTGCCAGTCTCTTAAAAAGGACGGGGAGAAAAACCTGTTGTGTTCGGGCTTGGTGCACGGTGTCAAAGTCCAACCGAGCAGTCTGCCAGCACGTTTAATCCGATAATAACACACGAAGGAGAGGCTAGACTTATATATATTCGCGAGAAACGACAAGCCCAACTTAGCCTCACACGTGCACATGACGATGAAAAATTTTCAATCACTTTTCCTGATATATACGGAAATTCCTCACGCAAGAAAGGATCTTCTTGCAAAGTTTCAGCAACAGACAATCTCGATGTCCCAACTTTTCCGGCTAATTTCAATTGCAACGATTTTTAGAAAGTCGAATAAAAACATTGAGTTTCTAAGTTTTGTGAGCAAGCGACATAACAGCTTTTTGTTCGCAAGGACAGTTGTTCAAACTCGTGCTAGCAAAGTCATTAATCTACAGAAATTAATAAAATGCTGTTCCATTCATTAAGATGGATTCTAATGGAAATCGATGATTTTGGAGTATTTTTTTCAAATGTTTTCATCCTCCATCGATCGTAATTTTTTTGGCACTTGGAAACAAACGACAAAATGGTTGCCACAGTGTTGAGTCCCGAAAACAGATTTTAACGTTGAAAATTCACTGGTAATTAACGTCATTAATGACGTGAATTAATTGACTATACAAAATTTCCGTACTGATGAGATTTCCACGAGTTTCAGAGCTCACAGCACGATTCCATTGGGTCAAGGGTCTCCGAGACGCTTTCAAAACACATTTTCCCGATTAATCTGAACCATGGTCTTTGGAGTAATCGACAAGTCTTCGTGACGATTATTATTTTTCTCATCAGCGTGTTTGTCTATCGATTAATCAGTGAACCAATGAATGTCTTTTTGCAATGCGATTGGGTGTCTGATCGTAATCTCAAGTGATTTTAATCGATCCTAATTGCAGCTTAAGTTTTCTCGAGTGTTTACGATGCAGCTGGATATGAAATCTGCTCAATAATTGCGATATCCCTTCGGTATTGATCCTTAAAGTATAAAATTTCAAAACAACTCGCTACTTTTTTCGTCATACGTGAACCAGACTAAATAAACAGACTCGATGAGTGAAAAAACCGATCGTGACGTTTTTTTAACATTGAAAAATCTGCATATCGTATAAAAATCGTTTCTACGTGCAGAAAAAATATTTTAAACAAATTTAAACCAAATTGTGAATTTTCGGTCACAGAACCAACGAAAATACGGTAAAAAAAAATGTAATTAACAAAAAATGAAAACAAAAACGTTACCTTGAGAAATTTCCTCAGCACAGGGTGGCATTTTGGCAGTCACGTCGTTGAAAATACCGCTTGAAATTTTGGTGGTAGGATGTAGAATCTTGTCGTCACAGAGTAAAGTATTGTCGGACGGATTTTGAGTCGAAGAAGAAGAAGAAGAAGAAGCAGCAGCAGCCGGTTTTGTTAGGCCAGTTTGTAGAACGAGCTTCCTGAGTGCGAGACAATAGCCGAGAAAAGGTCCGGAAAACAAATCGAGACAGGCGGTCAGCCAGCAGGGCATAACCAGCCGAGCTCAGCGACAACCTTTTTTTCCTTTTGGTTATTCCTCTGCAAAATTGACCACGATGTGTCCAGCCGGTTTCAGCAAAAGTTCGGAGCAAGGAGGAGGATAATTGTAGAAAAAAGAAGGAACGTCGATGGGATTATAAATGGGAATTGACAAGTTGGAGCGAAGAAAATGGCTAACGATCAAAATGAAAATCCCAAGTCCTCCAGCAGCAGCCTTGACGGCAACGACCGCACCAGCAGATAAACATACGGACAAAATCCAGCACGTCCGTGGGAGCTCGAACAGAGTTCCGTTTGCTATTTCTGTCTGCAACGCGTTTGTTTTTTTTACTCCAAAAAAATGGAAAAAAACTAAAAGTACACGCAACTTTTGTTCCTTTCTTCACCGAATCAAGATTATATCTTTTTTCATACATACACGTGTGTATATATACAATACATACATGCGTTTTAATATATGGCTGTGAGTCTCTCAACGAAAGTGCGTATGCTAAAGTCGTTCTTCAGAAAAATGATCGCTGCTTGTGTGTCTTATTATAGACAACAGATCCTCCCTCATTCCAATTTGCTTTATCCTCACCTCCGGAGCCAGTTTGCGAGCTTTTTTTATCAGCGATAAAATTTAATCAATATACAAGCCTCCGAGCCGGGCTATCTCGAGAAAGCTGAACACACCCACACGTGCAATATTTTTATACGTTTTTTTTTCTTCTTTTTTTCTCTTTCTTTCTCAATTAAATTCACTTTTAAAAAGATGCTTTATCATGAGATGAAAACAGCAAACAATCTCGAGTTTATCTCTTTTTCCAAAATTCCATCGAGCCGTTATTCACATTATTGTGAAATCTTGTCATTTGTTTATCTCGAAGCACACACGTAGATTATTGTTTTTATTTCGTCCAACTGCCGTCGCGTATGATTTTTCCTTTTCGAGTGCAATAATTTTCCGCCAATTCACATCTTTCAGTATCGTATAATTGAAAATTAATGATTTCACGATCGTTCAAGCTTTCAAACTCGATCTTGGTCCAAGAAAACTGTATCGTCATCCACGCAAGAGTCGTCTATTTTCATCAGACATTTGCGTTTGCGTTATGAGCCTTATTTTTCTTTTCTTTTTTAGTCAGAATTTCGTTGGGTCGCGCTGCTCGCGCACTCTGCAGTGTGAAACGTGCGCCTTTCGGGGCGATCTAGGCGAACGTTTTATATTTTTTATTTTTTGCGACCTGCGTCGAAGGTTTTTCACAGTTTTTTTTCACCTTCACTCTGTCGCGTCAACTTCGTCCTCCGCACAATATCAATTCAGCCTCTTTTCTCACATTCGTGTTGATTATTTGAAAAATTTCTGAAAGCCTCGAATTTTCAAAAGCAACTCAAACGCGTTCGATTCAGTGGCCAATGAAGGCGTCCCTGACAATCGTCAATTTTTCGCGTATCAATAATTACTTTTCATTATTTTTATCTGTATTTTAACGATTTTATTTGTATTTATCCAGAAAGCACGTTTCTCATTATGATCTTGAGCATTGGATGCTTGTGACGCGGGTTCGCAATACCGACTGAAACCGAGTCCCGTCGAGGTGAACGCTTTTAGTATCGACCAGACGACGCAAGAGCCTCAAATCCCCACTCTCGTCCTCCTATCGCTAAGTACGTACACCATTGTATAATAGATAGATACATAGATAGATATACAAACAGAGTGAAGCAATCGTTTGCGAGTTCTGGAACCTCTCTGAATCGTTTTAACAAGAAAAAAAAAATCTCCACCAATCACAAAAAAATGGAGCAACAAAAATTTCAATTAAAATCACACAAACGCTACAAAATCAATTATTTTTATATTATAATTCGAGTTGATAATAAATACACGACTGCAAAACATTTATGATTCCGAAGAGATAGATCGAGAGGGGATTAAAAGGTCAGAGAGCCCCCCATGTATAGTTAAGAAAACGACGAGAAACCTTTTCTCTAAAGTTCAACAAGAGCGTGAAAAACTCCTCGTGATTCAAGTTCAACGAGGAAAAGAAAAAGGTACAAAAATGGAAAAGGAAAACAAGGCGAGAGTTTCGCAATATCTCCCGCATCGAATCTTTGGCATTGTCAACACCGTAACATTGTAAACGTTATCTGAATGTCGTTATCTCGACTTTTCCGTTCGGAAAAACATAATTGTCGCAATTTTTTCGATTTATTTTTTTGTCAAGTTCATACAGGTGCTTGAAATATCACGAATAATGGCGATCGTTAGGTCACCCTGTATATGCGAACGTAGAAAATATTTTGTCTCGCTTTGGAGGCACGACTGTTACGTATGAGCTCGATATTATAGAGCAGCTGAAATGATACGAGAACGAGAAATGTCAGAGTATAATTTCAGAGTATACCGATCATTAAAAATCGCAGCGGTCGCGGTCAAGGGTCATTCGTAACATTTGATTCGCGTTAATTAATCATTATTTCGACCAAGACCTAATTTATCAACAGTACATACGAAATGCAAATTCCGTTTCGTGATATTATCCTAATATTGCGCAAATTCCGCATATATTTCCTTATCAAATATAACGAAGCTGCTTCCAGTTGCGCAAAAATACAAGGTTTCCCGAGCAATAAATAAATTAGAGCGTGATACATTAACGACTGCACATCTTTTTTTTTATCCCTCGTATCTCGAGAGTGCAACGAACATGAGGATGAGACTCGCGTAGACTAAACTCAATTCATTTCTTTTGTCTTGGAAAGCTTCATTCTTCAAATCATGACAACATCGTTAATTGATTAATCCAATTAATTGAAATCCATAGATCAAATGAAACCAACAACATCGGCCTATATCATCAATACCGAGACACTCTGAAATTTTTAGCGATTTATTAACCCTACAAATTTTTAGCGATTTATTAATCCCAACAATTTTCAACCTTGAAATCTCATTGAATCAGCCTTATTACGATGTTCGAATGATTTTGGAGTGTTTTATTAATAATTTTAACCCTTCGAGTACACACTGGGTCATTTTGACCCGAACAATATTTTGCAATTTTATTAATTTTATTCGATTAATTATTGATTATTTATTAATTAATAAATAATTAATGAATTATTATGTATTAATTGATTAAATTATTTAGTATCTGTTATTAATTAGTTATTAAATTATTTTATCCATTTAATTGATAATTTTTATTAATAATTTGGGTCATTTTGACCCCAACAATGTTCAACCTTGAAATCTCATTGAATCGGCTTTGTTACCATTTTCGAATGATTTTTGGGTGTTTTATTAATAATTTTAACACTTCGGGTACACACTGGGTCATTTTGACCGGAACAATATTTCGCAGCCGATCGTTCGGCATTTCAATGGCAACGAATATTTTGTATTTTAATTTCAATTTTTGTAAAAAAAATTTGGGACATAAAACATGGATAATTTACTCCAAAAAACGTCTCGACAAAAGAAAAAACAAACGCATGTTTATTGGAAAACCGCGATTTGAACAAACACCCCGGGTCACATTTACCCAATTCAATGTGTATTTGCAATGTTTTAAAAATTGAATTCACCGATTGAAAGGATAAAAAAAATATCGAGCTCTTGTAATTGAATGTCACAACACTAAAAATTCGCTAAAATTTGCAACTCTGTTCGATCGACTAATCGCAGTATTAAAAGTCTAGATAATTATATTGTTGTTATTTATTTGCTCGAATTCAATTAACAAGTGGAGATTTGTTGTAATTGAAGTGTGCAGCGTTACTTTAGCCACCAACACAATTTAACATCGACGTGCTGACAGGCTATTGTTAATCAAATAGAAAACGATGCCAATGTGTCTCGCGACGTTAACTTTTTCCACAACAAGCTGAATATTCCAAAAGTTGTGTTGATTAACCATATTTGATGTTGATAAGACGTCACTGACGAGACGATATATTGCCTCGAGTATAATTATCACTTATTTATGATCCAATTGCTATAAGATTCTATGTCAACATTAGCACTTTATACGTCATACTTATAGTTGTACGTTAATGATAAGATATACTGGCTTTCAAAAAATCTCTCCTTACTCAGACTATGCGATAGCTTATTTGTTCGCCTTGGACGAGTACCTGCAACTGATATTGTTATCTTGAATCTCCACAAAATTGAACATCCGCTTCATTGAATATTCTTCGCCAAAAAAAAAAAACAAGATCGTATCTCAATGCGCGAGTAAAAATTCAAAATTTATCGTCATTCGTCAAGTCGTGACACTGCTCGCGCAGTTTTTTTCAAAGTTTCAATCAGTTGGATCTCAAAGTTTCGCCATAATTCGGAAGAAACAAACGTTTTTCAAAAAATTCCACAAAAGCACTGGGTATCCTCGATGCATTGAAATTTCAGTTCGAATTGACCTCGTCACGAGTCTATGCTGTAGCAACTTTTAATGAAAATACCAATCTCTTAGTTGTCAACTTTTTTCCTTCCACGAATACAGTTGCGTACGATGTAAAGAGAATTTGAAGAAAAAAAAACAATTGGTGATGACGATGCAAGCCTTTGAAAGTATTTTTCAAGAGATTTGAACGTCGGAGCTGTGGAAAATCGTTTTGTGAGGAAGTTCAAGATTCGAAAAGATTCAACAACTTCCTGAACGGAAAGTGTCGGGCCGTATCGACGCCTAGCATCGATAGACAACAGCACAGCGTTCGTGACGATCGACTGCACAATATCGTGTGACGGTATTGAAAATTTCTGCCAGAGAAGTAAAAAATTAATAACCTTTTTCTAGCCCCACGAGCTCTCACCATTAATTCCGATTTCGTTTCATTTCCAAATCTTTTGGGAGTCATGGGGTGTGGTGTTAGGATTGTTCAGTGATAGAGGCCAAATTTTGAGGGAAGGAATTCCATAGTCTAAAGTGTATCTACTTGTTTGGTGGCTCGCATTGAGGCGCCTGGCAGACCATTTTTTATTTCGCTTGGAATTGTTTGTTGGTGTATGGTATCCTGATTATGTCGTTCGGTAGCGAAGGATTCCTTCAGAAATAAATAAATACCCAAATTGATTCTGCGACTCGTCCTTCCCAAACATATCCCCCAAATAAATTTCCTTTTTTCCATTCTATGATTATCCCATGACGATTCGTTCGGTGTAATTTAAAAATTTGCAGTATCATACAAATTAACGTAAAATTGTGTGAAGAAATCATTGAACACGATGATCTGCGCAGATATGAGAAACCGTAGTCTCCATCAATTATAAGATAAGATCAAAGATCATTCGTGGCAATCATCAAGAGGCAAAAAAATTCGCATTCCCATTCAATTAAAGCCGGAGATATCCATCGATACAGTAGAACGGCGAACCGTGTTCGAATTTTGCCTGCGAGAATCGGGAAAAATGTATTCGCAGTAGGAATGACAGCGGCTGTTACGCGACAATGTTAGCCAGAAAGATTGCGATCGTGCAGCTTCCATCAATCGCCACTGCCGCACTGCGCAGCAGAATCGCATGCCTATAAAAGCAGCAGTACGTCGTAGCTCATCTCTGAGACATTCGACGTTATAATCTCGGAAAAAAAATGCGCCCAACAGTCGGTTTATCCATAAAAACAATCGGGAGCAAATAAACAAAAAATCTCACATCACTTCCGAGTTGAGTTTTGATGCTAAACGTAAAATCGCATTGGAAGCAAATATCAGGACCGCATCGTCAACTTTTGCAAGCCAAGTTTTTCTGAGAAAGTGTCAAAAGTGCAATAATAAAACAAAAAGAAATTTAAACATCAATCAGAATTGTACTAAATTACCGTAACGTGGACATGAGTGAAAATTGATGAATAAAAAAATATTTGGCCCAATGTTCTTGGGACTTTGAGAATTTTTATTGCTCAATGAAATTTATTTCTATACAGCATTGAATTAAAAAAAAAAAAAAACATGGATCTGGGCATTTTCGAGTTTGTTTTGATCCTGGTCGGCCTGTCATTGCCAATTTATTACTGGCTCGTGTCGACATACGATTATTGGGAATCTCGAGGAGTCAAAGGACCGAAACCGATAATCCTATTCGGTACAGCAAAAGATTTGATGTTCGGAAAATATTCAATGGGTGATTATGTAACGAGCGTGTACAACGAATGGAAGAACGAGCCACTGTCCGGAATATTTTTACGTCGAAAGCCGGTACTCATAGTGCAGGATCTTGATCTTATCAAGGACGTTTTGATAAAAGATTTTGGTACGTTCGTCGAGCGTGGTACACAAATGAACGAGAAGGTGGAGCCATTGTCAGCGCATCTCTTCCACCTGGAGGCCAAGAGATGGCGACCCATGAGACACCACTTGACGCCGGTATTCACTTCCGGTAAACTAAAGAAAATGTTTTACCTGCTGGTCGAATGTGCCGATCATTTTGAAAAATACATAGACGATTTAATCGGCGCAACAAATACGAATGAAAAAATAATGGAATTCCGTGAATTGACGGCCAAATTTACAACGGACGTTATCGGCGTCTGTGCCTTTGGACTCCAGATGAACGCGATCGGAGAAGAAGAAAGTACCTTTCGGACAATGGGAAAGCGAGTCTTCGCGATTAATTGGAGAACGTTATTGTTAATACGTTTGAGAACCATGGCACCAAATTTATTCAAAATTTTCGGCCGATTTCTTACTGATAAAGAATTGACCAAGTTTTTCGTTAATACAATGACCCAAACGATGGATTATAGGAAAAAAAATAGCGTCGTTAAACACGATTTCATCGATCTCCTCATGGTGCTGAGAGACCATCCAGAAAAAATCCCGGAAGTCGGTTAGTATATTGCATATAATTAATGAAGCTGAAGTTCGCAACGTTGGAATCCAACGAAAAATATTTCGTTTCATCGATGATTTGTTTTGTTATCAAAATTGTACAAATTTTTCAAGCCCATATACTTTTTGGGTCGCAAAAATCGATCGTTTTTACCTCTTAATTACATTCCGCATTTAAATAATCAGTTTCGCCGCAGAAAAAAATATTTTCGTTGCATTCCAACGATGCAAACTTCAACGCCATCACAATTATGAGAAGAAAAAAATTCATGAAATTTATCAAAGTTGAACGGATGATAATTGAATCATTCAGATTTTTTACATGATATTAAAGAATAATGTGAAATGAACGAATGAAAGAGTCGAAAGTTTTTACTTTTTCGATGATCAACCCTAAAACTACGAACCGGGGTAAACCTCTAGCCGAAGCGAGCTTCAAACAACGTTTCATGAATCTGAAGTTTGGAGAAAATTACTGGACAAAATCAGCAACAACAACGTGACTCTGAAGTTTGCATCGTCGGAATGCAACGAAATTCATTTATATCTTTGACAAAAATAATTATTCAAATGCAGAATGTAATTGCGACGATAAAACGATCCTTTTTTGCCATTCAAAAAGCATATTGACGCGAAAAATTTGGATGACCTTGAAAATTGAACGAATCTTCATTAAAATTGAATATTTTTCGATGCATTCCAACGTTGCGAATTTCAGCATCATAACGTTTCCAAATTATTATCCCAGCAGTTTTAGTCATTCCAATCCATTTTTCGCCAAATAAACCGCAACGAAATTGAATTCGCTGATTCGCCGATTTTATGGATGTAAAACCCGCGAGGTGAATATTTACCCCAGTTAGTAGTTTAGGCAAATCAAATGTTTTTGTATTTCTATACGACTGATCGACGAATATGATTTCAGAAATGTCAGAAACTCTTCTGGCAGCTCAGTTGTTTGTATTTTTCGTGGCCGGTTTCGAAACGTCATCAGGTACAATGAGCCACACTTTATACGAGCTTGCCTTGAATCCGGAGATTCAAGAGAAGCTGAAGCGAGAAATAGAAGATGAAATGGAGAAAACGGGAGGAAAGATTGATTACGAAATGATCAAATCGATGAAGTATCTCGACATGGTTTTTCAAGGTAAAGGCAATAAAACATTGTCCACAGATTGAAGCGCCCGGACGTTTAATAATGAATAATCAAAAATATTATCTCCTCATCAGAAACGCTGAGAAAATATCCACCTGTGACTTTCCTCATGCGGAAATCCATCGAGCCCTACACATTCCGTGATGCCTCAAACAACAAAATACTGGAGATTGAAAAGGACACGACAGTGTGGATACCGAATTATGCGATTCAACGAGATCCGCGATATTTTCCAGAGCCCGATGTTTTCGATCCCGAAAGATTTACCGAAGAAGCAATAAAAGCTCGACATTCAATGGCCAGTTTACCTTTCGGTGATGGACCGCGAAATTGTATCGGTAAGCGATCGATTTTATCTCGACAAGCATTGCTAATATTAACCATACAATTAACAATAACTTTTCGACTTTTAGGCAAACGATTCGGCGCGATGCAGACCAAAGTTGGGCTGGTCAAACTTCTAAATCGTTACACTCTAAAAACCTGCGAGCAAACGACGATACCGTACCAATCGAATCCCAAAGCATTTTTCCTCCTCGTACCAATAAATGGAATTCACCTAAAAATTGTCCGAGATGCTCCAAGCACAAAACTTTAGCCAGGCTAATTTTCACAGTTTCAAAATCTTTTCAAGGCTGTTGAGAAAAAGTTTTTCAAAAATTCGATTCCGTCAACCCAGATCGTGGATTTCTGATCCGTAAAAACTTCCGGATGCCAAATTTCATCGGAACCCATTAAAAATTAAGAAACTTTTTCAATGCGCACGATCCTGCTTCGTGACAAGTTTTGCTCGGGCAATTTTACGTGCACATATCGGTGATTCTCAGTCATTAGAATAATTAAACACATGTGTATTTTTTGTACGCGAGTATTTTAAGGAATTGTTAATAACAATTGTACTTCCAGGCCTAACAGTTTATAACAAATAAATAATTCTTTACTTGATTACTAATTAATAGCGATACCCGCAATTATAATTGTAACGAGAGCTCAACAAATTTTTACCATTTGTTGCAAAATGTTGGACTTTTTGAAAGAAAAAAAAAATTCAGCGCTCATCCATTCAAATACCTAAAAATGCTGAAAAATTAACTTAGCAACGTGATTCAAAGTTCGTCTGGGGTTTGTAGTTCCAGGGCTGATCAATAATGCCATTTTGATGAATTAAAAATGGTCTCGATCAATAGCTCTCCTTGACCTTGAGGCAAAAATGAAGAATATTGAGATCTGCCGCGGTTTCTCTTTCCTCGCATCGATTTTTCTAAGAAGATCTAAAATCCGAAACAAAGATGAGAGCCGGGAGCTGAAGACTGCTCCGCGGAATTTACACAAGTCAAGAAATTGCCATTGGCAAGTGAGACCTGCGGTTGTGTTTTTTGTACAATTCATAGTACGCATAGACGGTAAGAAAAGCGAGAGTCACGATGACTTCTTTTGATTGAGGCCACGTAATCTACGGTATCAATTCAGAAACGATATTATCACAGAAAAGAATGGACCGATAATGCGAATCTCTTGCTCAGGAGCAATTGATAACGCATCGGCAAAGTTTGGAGATGTTTTTATTCAAGCGGAGAGAACAAATTACGCTGACTCGACATGATACACGGAGCGACGTTAATATAATAAAGAGTTAGGAGTTGGCAGAGTGCGTTGCGATATCCATGGCACAGAGCAAACATCGTGTATATAACTCGTGGACCGAGTGAAATCGAGTCAGTTGCATGAAACACTTTGAGCGTACCGATCGTGACGGAGGATCTTGATATCAGTTTAAAACCGACGAGAATTTAGATAAGCCTAAAAACTACCGCTCGTTAATTAAATAATCAAAATAAAAATGATGAATTGGGTCGAAATAACAATCGCTTTGGGGACTGTACTATTTGCATTTTATTATTGGTCAACGGCAACTTTTAATTATTGGAAGACGCGTAAAGTATCAGGACCGGCGCCTGTGCCGTTGTTCGGTAATTTCAAAGATTTGTTTATGGGGACGATATCACTGGGTCAGCTTTTGCAAAAAGTATACGACGAGAATCGTGGTGAGCCAGTGATTGGGATGTTTATGGCACGTGAACCAATACTTCTTGTCACGGATCCTGACCTGATAAAGGACGTTCTTATAAAAGACTTTGCGACATTTCCTGATCGTGGCTTGAAAACATTCGAAAAAACAGAGCCCCTGTCACAACATTTGGTGAATCTCGAGGCTGCGAGATGGCGACCTCTTCGTCACAAATTGTCGCCTGTATTTACCTCCGGAAAATTGAAAAAGATGCTTTATCTCGTGCTCGAATGCGGTGATCACTTGGAACAATATTTAAATAATTTAGGTGACAAAAAAGAATCTGTCGAGTGTCGCGAATTAACCGCAAAATTTACAACCGACGTTATCGGCACTTGTGCATTCGGGCTTCAGATGAATGCGCTCGCTGATGAAGATAGTGAATTTCGAAAAATGGGTCGAGATATATTCACCCCCAAATGGCAGAGTATGGTTAGACAAAGGATGCGCGAATCCGCTCCTTGGCTGTACGTGATGCTTGGTCCCTTAATTACCGATTGGAAAGTAAACAATTTCTTCGTGAATATGTTGAGAGATACGATCAATTATCGGAAAAATAATCAGATCGTCAGACACGACTTTATCGATCTTCTCATGGAGCTGAGAGATCATCCCGACAAAGTCAACGACATCGGTAAAAATAATCGACTTTTCTACTTTTCCACGCGACATCATTTTATCGATAAATTCTGGAGATACGAACAGTATTTTTGACAGAATGACACATTGCCTCGAATCAAGATAAAAAAACCTATTTTTTCCATGCGTCTCATCAAGATTAACTTTGTGACTCTGTATGATACTAATTGGTGACAAATAATATCTTGTTTAGAATTAACGGACGAGTTACTGACAGCTCAACTGTTCGTATTTTTCCTCGCCGGTTTCGAGACTTCTTCCACTACGATGAGTAACGCCCTCTACGAGCTTGCTCAAAACCAATCGATTCAAGATAAACTGAGGGATGAAATAAAAAGCGAAATGGCAAAAAACAACGGTCAATTGACTTACGAAGTAATCAAATCCATGAAGTATCTCGACATGGTCTTCAAAGGTAAAAATTAGTCAACGTATCTTTTCTCTAACTGTAAAGTCTGCGTCAGCCGAATAACTAAATTGTATCGGTATGATTAATAATTTCAGAAACCCTCAGAAAATACCCACCAGCAACAACGTTGAGGAGAAAATCAAACCAACCATATACATTTTCCGGTACGGAATTAACGATACCAGCAGGAAGCAAAATACTAATCCCGGTGTTTGCAATTCATCGGGATCCCCGTATTTATCCAAAACCAGAAATATTCGATCCCGAAAGATTCACCGACGAAGCGGTCAACGCCAGACACCCCATGAGCTGGTTGGCATTCGGAGATGGTCCTAGAAATTGCATCGGTACGTGTGATCGATTCTTCAATTTCCAATTCTATTTTGAGCCCGTGCAAATATTTTTACGAAAATTCCCGTAAATACGAGGCAGCCGAAACAATTTATTCATACAAAATAAATAGCTATATCGTACGAATTTTTATCAATATTTTTTTCTTTCATTCAGGTGCCCGCTTCGCCAATTATCAATCGAAGGTTGGACTAATCAAGATTCTTCAAAATCACAAAGTCGAAGTCTGTGACAAAACTCAAATACCTTACGTAATCGATCCCAAATCACCTCTCCTGGCACCCACCAACGGCATTCACGTGAAAGTCATTAAAATCAATTAAATCCAAATTCAACACTCCATAATGATAACGAGAACATCTCACAGAGCTCACCTCCACAATCCTTCCATCTCTCGAACGAGGAGCATAAATTGCACAAGCCTCAGCAGACAAAAAAAATTTACTCCCACCCTATTCCCTACAATAATCAAATGCGCTTGATAAATAAATGTATCTCCTAATTTATTCCAATTTTGTAATTATAATTTGTAATAATAATTTCAATCGAAAATCAAAAAATGAATAAAACACTAAAAAAGATTCATTCGAGTATTGTAGCATCGTTTTTTTCATGATGTTGAAGTTTGCAACGTTCGAATGCAACGAAATTGAGTTTTTTCTACAGAAGAGCCCACAATTAGTATTAAATATTTCACCTGGACGCAATAAAACAATCGTCTCTTGATTCCCAAAAACTCAATCGAGACAAAAAATAGCCATAATTTTTTTAATTCAATAAATAATCAATAGAAACAATATTTTTCGTTGAATCTCAAGGTTGCAAACGTCAAAATCATTATTTTTCCTCATACTTTGGTAATTTTCCTGCAGCAGAATTTTCGAACCTATTCTTCCAAAAAAAATTTAATGAAGCCATCAATGAACAATAAAAACTACGTTTTCGAATCGATAAACATTTTAAAAAAAGACAAAACAACAAAATCCAAAAAAAAAAGTACGAAGGATTAAAAAAAAAAAAATGCCATTAGGGCGGGTGGCAAAAATCGTGAATATTTCTTTACCACACCAGCACCGGAAGGAAAAACAAAATACGCTCCACGGAAGTGAAATTAGACTACCGCGAAAAAACCGCAGTCACAATAGTCACCCTCGCGCTTTCAGCTTCCCTGACAAGGACGCGGTTTGAAAAAGTCTGCTCTCCCTCTCTAGGATCGTAATCTATAAATATTGCAACGTCATGCATTCACGAATGATAAGTCACCCTGTCGACAGTAAAGAGGAGAGGAGGCAAGAAAAATACATCATCTCCTGATATCTAGAGATAATATTAACCAAGTTATAAGAACATGCTCAGTCAGTGTCTCGAAGTGAGTTAAACGCGATACAAAGCAAAGCGAACGTGTGATTTCGCGAAAGAAATAAAATAAATAAATTTGTCGCTTGAAAATTTCCCTGGAATAAAAAATCGAATCCGAAAACGGCTGGAGGCGTGAGTGTGTAAAAAAGACACTGTCAAAATTTTGTAATTCGTGATTCACCGATAGAAACTGCCTGTGTGAATCATTTTTTGAAAAATCGTGTAAAATGATGGATTTAGGCTGGCTGGAGGTCAGCCTAATCGTGATCAGCCTCTTATCGGCATTATATTATTATTTGGTGGCAAATTACGATTACTGGGAGTCGCGTCATGTTAAAGGACCAAAACCCATGATTTTTTTTGGGACTGTAAAAGAAATGATGTTCGGAAAATGTTCAATCGGTGATTACAGCACAAAAATATACAACGAATGGAAAAGCGAGCCATTTTCCGGGGTATACTTGCGTCGAGAGCCGATCGTAGTATTGCACGATCTGGACATAATAAAGGACGTGCTAATAAAGGATTTCAGTAAATTTGCGGATCGTGGAATAAAGATGCACGAAAAATCCGAGCCATTGTCGCCGCATCTTTTCAATCTCGAGCCAAAACGGTGGCGACCATTGAGACTAAAACTATCGCCGACGTTCACATCCGGAAAACTGAAAAACATGTTTTATCTGCTGGTCGAATGTGCCGAACATTTGGAAAAATATATAGGCCATTTATTCGACGAGTCAAATGCTAAAGAAATAATAATGGAAGTGCGAGAATTGACTGCCAAATTTACAACGGACGTTATAGGAGTTTGTGCTTTTGGACTTCAAATGAACGCGATGGCGGAAGAAAACAGTCCTTTCCGAGTAATGGGCAGACGTTTCTTCACGTTCGATTGGAAGAAAACGTTACGATTGCGCTTCCGAGATGTTGCACCCAGAATTTACCAAATGTTTTCGAAATGGTTGGTCGATCACGAAGTTGATAATTTTTTTATTGATACAATGAAACAAACGATGGAGTATAGAAAAAAAAATGACGTCGTCAAGAACGATTTCGTTGACCTGCTAATGGCAATTAAGGACAACCCTCAAAAAGTTATGGACCTCGGTGAGTGTACACGAGAATAGTCACAAAGAACAAAAATAGATTCAGCCTAATTAACGCCACTAATGGTTCCTTTTATATTTTTCCACAGAATTGACCGACAATTTGATGGCCGCTCAGTTATTTGTATTCTTTGTCGCTGGATTTGAAACCTCGTCCAGTACAATGAGCAACGCTTTATACGAGCTTGCCCTGTATCCCAAAGTTCAAGAGAAATTGCGGCAAGAAATAAATGCCGAAATGGACCGAACTGGGGAAGTGCTCGATTACGAATCAATCAAGTCTTTAAAGTATCTCGATATGGTATTTCAAGGTGAGAAAATCACTGGCCAAAATCAGCAACAACATAACGTGACTCTGAAGTTTGCATCGTCGGAATGCAACGAAATTTATTTTTATCTTTGACAAAAATAATTAGTGAAGTGCAGAATGTGATTAGGATGATAGAATGATCCATTTTTGCCATTCGAAACGCATATCGGCTCGAAAAATTTGCATGACATTGAAAATTGAACGAATCTTCAATAAAATTCAATATTTTTCGATGCATTCCAACGTTGCAAACTTCAGCATCATACAACAACGAATCTCCCTAAAAGTACAAACTATCCGGTAAATAAATTACTTTAATCAAAATTGAAATTATCATCAAAAATTTCATTCAACTTATTAACAATTTCATCGAAATTTTGAATTTTATCGAAATTATGAATTTTTTTCGAAATTATATATTTTTCCGTGATTTTCCGTCCACAGAAACTTTGAGAAAATATCCGCCAGTGACAATCCTAACGCGAAAATCCTCAGAATCTCATACATTCGAAACCGCATCGAAAGACAGGACATTGACAGTCCAAAAAGGGCAAAGAGTGTGGATCCCAATTTATGGTATCCAAAGAGATGCCCGATATTTTCCAGAACCAGAAGTCTTCAACCCCGAAAGATTTACCGAAGAAGCGATTAAAGCGCGACACCCAATGGCTTATTTGCCTTTTGGCGATGGCCCAAGAAATTGTGTCGGTACGTATGATTCATTTTTGATTCCACAAAAGTAATTATCGCAGATGACTCTGAAGTTTGCATCGTTGGAATGCAACGAAATTCGTTTTTTACCCTTAGCAAACATTCAAGCGTAGAATCCAATTACAATGATAAAATGATCGATTTTTGCCACCCGAAAAGCAAAATTTGGGATGGCGTTGAAAATTGAACGAATCATCAATATATTCAAATATTTTTTGTTGCATTCCAACGTTGCAAACTTCAGCATCATTTATCGCAGCTGTAACAATAAAAAGAGCAAACGATGAATTATTTTCCTCCTCAGGCAAGCGTTTCGGCGTAATGCAGACGAAAATTGGCCTGGTCAAGATTTTGCGTCATTACCGGGTCGAAGTTTGCGAGAAAACGTGTATACCATACGAGAACGAGCCCCGAGCGTTTTTGCTAGCCCCAAAAAATGGAATTTACCTCAAGATCGTCAGAAACGAAACGACCGAACTATGACCCAAAAATCTTTCCCACAACCACATGATTGTAAATAACAGCAAACTTTTAGCGATATCCAAACTCGAACTCCCAAAAAAACTGCCCGAAAAAAAATGTAAAAAATAAAAACTCAAATGATTACATAACGGCATGACGAAATGATGCAAAGATACTACGAATGTGGAAAAGAATGATAAACTATCAGAGAAACGATCATTTTTAATACAAGAAGTATTTTTGCCTAACAATCAATGATTGAACAAAAAATTTTCTACACGAACTAAAACTGAAGATCCAGTCACGTTTTTAAAAAATAAAAAAATCAATCAAAAACGACGGCAACGATTTTTCCAACCGATTCGAGATTAAATCGCTTCGTTTCAATCTCGAATAGTGTCGAGTCACGGATGCGGGAATGACTTGAGTAACGTGATTATTTGTTTAGCATCGCTACGAGTTCGTGATTCACACATGAGACGATTAGAGTTGACAATTTATGTAACACCGTGTAGCAATGTTTACATGACGCTGGAGTTCGAACCGTCGAGACCGAACGAAAAAGCATTTATTCCGATTCATTGCTTGTTAAATTTTTCGAGTCACCGCAATTTTTCGTGTCGATTTAGTTTTTCGGTGGCAAAATAAAATAGTTTTTATTGTCCTCACACTTACGACGAGATGACTCTGAGAAGATTGCATCGTTGGAATGCAACGAAATTCTTTTTTCTCTTTACCAAAAATAATTATTCAAGCGCAGAATGTAATTACGATGATAAAATGATCGATTTTTGCCATCCGAAAAGCATATTTTGGCTTGAAAATGTTGGATGACATTGAAAATTGAACGAATCATCAATAAAACAAAATATTGTTCGTTGCATTCCAACGTTGCAAACTTCAGCATCATTACGATGAGCAATTACAACGATACGATCTCTGCCGAAGAAAAAACCATCATGAAACATCGAAATGTTTACTTCCCCAACATTCTGCACCGATTGAAAACTCTACTGATTATCCGAGAAATCTAAAAACTTATGAAGCCTTGAGATCAAATAGAAAGTGTCGAGTTGAGAGCTGCTGTTGTTTGTGACGTCTCAAAAGAATTTCAAAGGTTTCTGGTTCTCGTAATCGCGATAAAAATTCCCGTTCAAAAAAGATAAAATTAGTCCCTACGAAACGATCAGAGACATATTTTAAAACGAAGCAACAAGTTGAATTGTCGTGAGTTGAGAGCTGCTGTGAGAAAACGCAATTAACAAGAGCATTTGCGACGCGGAGACTGACATAGAATTTTTTTTACCGTGGGCATCAAATACTCGGAAATGATACACGCGTCGAGAAGTTTTGAAAAGCAAGAGTCACGATGACGTTTTGCGAACGTGTAGGCGCTCCAGCAGTGGCAACTCTACGTCATACAAAGTGTCGAAAGTGATGAAAAAAGCACCGTGACGAGACGGAGGCCCGGGTCGCGCTCGATACTAGTTGGGACTAAGAAAGTGGAGATTAAAGCATCGGGACAAGAAATAAAAAGTGCTGACTCGCCACGATCTGTGTAGTAGGGATAATCGAGAATTAGCTCAGACTGACAACAATATAAACTTCACCTTCTACATATATTGATAAATCAAGCAGAGTTTAGCCGTGTTAGTCAGTTCCGTGTTGATACGCGACGCGAGCTGATCGTTATAGCAGACCCGCATGGAATCGACGACTGTTGGCTCTTTAAACGCGTAGTAAAGTTCAGCTGGTGCACAAATGGATTGATAAACATATCGATTCATAAAAAGTGTAGATTAATGAGCGGGAAGTTTGATAAAACGACAATTTTGATGTAAACGACGATAAGAAAAGTTTGCGGTTACGATTAATTAATTGTCTAATTATAATAACGTTTTTATAGGAAATAAAGAATTTGTAAAACGTCATCATGGTGTGGCCAGAAATAGTGATCGCGGTAGTGTCTCTAATAATTGCATTTTATTATTGGTCAACGTCAACTTTCAATTTTTGGAAGTTTCGTAACGTATCTGGACCGAGGCCTTTGCCATTGGTCGGTAACTTGAAAGATTTATTTTTGGGAAGACTATCATTCGGAGAGATAACGCAAAAAATTTACGAACAATATAAAGATGAGCCTGTGATAGGAATGTTTTTGAGACGCGAACCGACTTTGGTTCTCGTGGATCCTGAGCTCATAAAGGACGTTCTGATAAAAGATTTCGCGACATTTCCTGCCCGTGGCTTGAGGACATTTGACAAAGCAGAACCGCTGTCACAACATTTGGTGAATCTCGAGCCTGCGAGATGGCGACCCCTCCGTCACAAATTGTCGCCTGCATTTACTTCCGGAAAATTGAAGCAAATGTTTTATCTGGTGCTCGAATGCGGTGATCACTTGGAACAATATTTAAATAATTTAGGTGACAACAACGAATCTGTCGAGTGTCGCGAATTAACTGCAAAGTTTACAACCGACGTTATCGGCAGCTGTGCATTTGGCCTTCAGATGAATGCACTGGCTGATGAAGAAAGCGAATTTCGAAAAATGGGTCGAGATATATTCACACCCAAATGGCAAAATGTTGTCAGAATGAGGCTACGCGAATCTGCTCCTTGGCTGTACGAGATTCTTGGACCCTTAGTTACCGATTGGAAAGTAAACAATTTCTTCATGAATATTATGAGAGATACGATCAATTATCGGAAAAATAATCAGATCGTCAGACACGACTTTATCGATCTTCTCATGGAGCTGAGAGATCATCCCGACAAAGTCAACGATATCGGTAAAAATAATCGACTTTTCTTTTCTACTTTTCCTTGCGACATCATTTTATCGATAAATTCTAGAGATACGAACAGCATTTCCGACAGAATGACACGTTGCCTCGAATGAAGATAAAAAAACCTATTTTTTCCATGCGTCTCATCAAGATTAACTTTGTGACTCTGTATGATACTAATTGGTGACAAATAATATCTTGTTTAGAATTAACGGACGAGTTACTGACAGCTCAACTGTTCGTATTTTTCCTCGCCGGTTTCGAGACTTCTTCGACTACGATGAGTAACGCCCTATACGAGCTTGCTCAAAACCAATCGATTCAAGATAAACTGAGGGATGAAATAAAAAGCGAAATGGCAAAAAACAACGGTCAATTGACTTACGAAGTAATCAAATCCATGAAATATCTCGACATGGTCTTCAAAGGTAAAAATTAGTCAACGTATCTTTTCTCTAACTGTAAAGTCTTCGTCAGCCGAATAACTAAATTGTATCGGTATGATTAATAATTTCAGAAACCCTCAGGAAATATCCACCAGCAACAACGTTGATAAGAAAATCAATCGAGCCGTATACATTTTCCGGTACGAAATTAACGATACCAGCAGAAACGCGAATCCTCATCCCGGTGTTCTCGATTCATCGGGATCCAAGTATCTATCCAAACCCAGAGATATTCGATCCCGAAAGATTCACCGAAGAATCAATCAACGTCAGGCACTCGATGAACTGGTTGGCGTTCGGAGATGGACCCAGAAATTGCATCGGTACGTCTACTCAATTTATCAATTTTAAATACTACATGAAGCTCTTACAAAAAATGTCCAAACACTCTCTTTAATTATTGGATTTGCATTGTTCATTAATATATTCCCATGCATTCAGGTGCCCGTTTCGCCAATTATCAATCAAAGGTTGGCCTGATCAAGATCCTCCAGAATCACAAAGTGCAAGTCTGCGATAAAACCCAAATACCTTATGTCATAGATCCCCGAGCCTTTCTGTTGTCTCCGGTCGACGGAATCCACGTAAAAATCAGTAAAATCAATAATCACTAAATTCAACGTGAAATCCTTCCGTAATTTATAATCGCTGTATCGTCCAACAACGTAGCGCACAAAAATTCACCAAACAATCGAAAGAAAAAAAAACGACAAGTCGTTACGCATTCATAAAACGAATACTGTATTATAAGAAGCATCTACTCTGCGATCTCTTCGCAGCGATAGAGATCAACTGCAGAGTTAATTTATTTATATAATTTTTATACATATAAGATTAACTGCGGAGCCTCAATTATCGTAAAAGAGGCCAAGAGTATTCCTCCATGAGTATTACTAATGATAACCCCAAATCGATCGACCGTGTCCATTGTAAAATCCCAACTATTTTTACCATAATATATTTTTACAAAAAAACAAAAAAATTCTGCAGTTTTTTTTATACCAGAAAAGTTTTCTCATCGAAACAACTTTTGCCCATAATTGCTCCACTCCCAACCGGCTGGATCCTTCAAAACACTTTTGAAAAAAAAATGCGTTGCCTTTTGGATAATTCACAAGAAAAAAAATCAAATTCTTCTCAATATCAAGAAAATTTGCAGCGTTGCCCGAAATTTCTTCCGTTGAAAAGAAAAAAATTATCCCAACTATCAGACTTTACGAGAAATAATTTTAATTTATTATTCCTAAAGTACACAAACGATACGCGATTCGCAAGTCACGATATGTCACGGTTGCTAAAAAAAAAAAAACAAAAGCCACACACACACAGCTTACGAACAAATATAGAGTGCGATATCGTTAATGAGGTTATTTTGATAAGGAGCCGACGAATCTACGACTAATTCGTAAACCAACAATTTGTCGCTGTTTCCATATCTCCTGGCACGCTTAAAATGAGGATAAATGGTGAAAATTGGTTAGTAGAGATGTTGAGCTAGACAAGGAAAGAATAACGATAAGAACGTAAAAACAAACATACAAAATTCAATTTAAATCAATTTATATGAATCGACCCGGAGGAAAAACAAAACGAACTTTTTTTTCTAATAAATCACAATTTTTTCAATAATTATTGAGAGTGCGATTTACCGAGGTGAATAATTAACGATCATGGAATGGATACAATTAGTTATTGCCATTTCGAGTTGTCTGATTGGATTTTATTACTGGACGACGTCGACGTTCGACTTTTGGAAATGTCGTGGAGTCGTAGGGCCGAGGCCATTGCCCTTGATTGGAAACTTGAAGGACGTTTTAATGGGTAAAACATCGATGGGGCAGCTTTTGAAAAGGATATACGATGAGAATCGTGACGAGGCTGTGATTGGTATTTATTTGAGGCGTCAGCCAGTTCTCTTGCTGGTCGATCCCGAAGTCATAAAGGACGTTTTGATCAAAGATTTTTCGGTATTCGGTGAGCGGGGTTTACGGACGTTCGAAAAAATCGAGCCATTGACGCAACATTTAGTGAATTTGGAACACGCGAGATGGAGGCCACTGCGTACTAAATTGTCGCCGGTATTTACGTCAGGAAAATTGAAACAAATGTTTTATCTTCTGGTCGAATGCGGCCAACACTTGGAAAAGTATATAGAAAAATTAATAGCGAAAAACGAAGTGATCGAGTGCCGTGAATTAACAGCCAAATTTACAACCGACGTGATCGGCAATTGTGCGTTCGGTCTTAAACTGAACGCACTGGCCGACGAAAACAGCGAATTTCGGACAATAGGACGTAGCCTGTTCGCTTCCGATTGGAGAAATTTTCTCAGGCTCCGAATTCGCGAATCAGCGCCTTGGCTTTATTCCATCGTTGGACGTTTTCTTTTCGATCAAAAAATCACACATTTCTTCATGAGAATAATGAAAGAAACGATGGAACATCGCAAAAAAAATGGCATCGCAAAGCACGACTTCATCGACCTGATTATGGAGCTTAAAGACCATCCTGACAAAGTTGGCGACATGGGTAAATATTTTTTGCCATTTTAACCGCAGAACTTCAAACCAGGAACGACATCGAGATTGCTCTGAAGTTTGCAACGTTGAGATTCAACGAAAAACATATTTTCTATTGATTATTTATTGAATTTTGAAAATCATCGCAATTTTTTGATTCGCCGGATCAAATATTGAATAATAATTATTGGCTCCGCTGAAGAAATAACAGAATTTCGTTGCATTCCAACGATGGAAACTTCAGGATCATTCGAGCCCGAGCAAGCTTTGAATTAATGATGCTGAAGTTTGCAACGTTGGAATGCAGCGAAAAATATTTGATTTTATTGAAGATTCGTTCAATTTTAAATGTCATCCAAATTTTTCGAGCCGATATGCTTTTCGAGTGGCAAAAATGATCATTTTATCATCGTAATTACACTTTGCATTTAAATATTCATTTTTGTCAAAAATAAAAAAGAATTTCGTTGCATTCCAACGATGCAAACTTCAAAGTCATTTGATTTAAGTTGTCAAGTTAATTATTCAGCAATTTCATGTATTTAAATCGATTTTTCATCAACTAAACCTCGACGAATTGAATTTGCTTTTCGCACATTCCTTTGGCATGAAAAAACAAAAAGATTCATGTAATAACGAGTCCAAAGTTTCCTTTTGAAACGATTTCATGAACAAGAATCCCGTGAGTCGTATATTTACGCTGGTTTGTAGTTTAAGGCGAAAAAAATGGGTTTGTAGTTCTACGGTGCTGAGAAGTAAAATACTCGATGAAAATTGATGTCACAAAATATTGACAACTTGCTTTGTATTCGAATACGACGTTCCCACAGAATTAACGGACGCGATACTGACCTCGCAGCTCTTTGTGTTTTTTCTCGCTGGATTCGAGACTTCTTCGACAACAATGAGTCACGCTCTCTACGAGCTTGCTCAAAACCATTTTATCCAAGACAAAGTGAGAAACGAAATTCGCAATGAATTGGCGAGAAACAACGGCCAGTTGGACTATGAAGTTGTCAAATCCATGGCGTACCTCGACATGGTGTTCAACGGTGAGAATTTGAATGAGACATTGACGCAAAATTTGAATTGTACGAATTTTGATCGAAAGAAAAACCGTCGTCACAGATTCAACATAAAACAAGAATAATTTCGCGACAAAATTGAAAGTTTTAGTTTTAATGATAAAATGATGATTTGCAATTTCAGAAACTCTTCGAAAATATCCACCAGCTACGGCATTGATGAGAATGGCAAGAAAAGATTACACATTTTCCAATACGAAGCTGACAATCCCTGAAGGAACTCGAGTTCTCGTGCCAGTTTTCGCAATTCACCGAGATCCGAGAATTTATCCAAAACCAGAAATTTTCGATCCGGAAAGATTCACGGAAGAAACTATCAAAACGAGACATCCAATGAATTGGCTGGCTTTTGGTGATGGACCACGAAATTGCATTGGTATGAGATTCCGAACTGAATTCACATGTTGTTGAAGTTTGCATCGTTGTAACGGAATTCGGTGTTTTCTTTAGCGAGGCTCATAATTATTATTCATGATGCTGAAGTTTGCAACGTTGGAATGCAACGAAAAATATTTGAATTTATCGATATTCGTTCAATTTTCAATGTTATCCAAAATTTTCAAGCCAATATGCTTTTCGAGTGGCAAAAATCGATCATTTTATCATCGTAATTACATTCTGCGCTTGAATAATTATTTTCGCTAAAGATAAAAAGGAATTTCGTTGCATTCCAACGATGCAAACTTTAGAGTCATTTATTATTCAATATTTATGACTCTGAAGTTTGCATCGTTGGAATGCAACGAAATTCATTTTTATTTTCGACAAAAATAATTATTCAAATGCAGAATGTAATTACAATGATGAAATGATTCATTTTTGCCAATCGAAAAGCATATCAGCTCGAAAAATTTGGATGACATTGAAAATTGAACGAATGTTCAATCAAAATGAATATTTTTCGATGCATTCCAACGTTGCAAACTTCAGCATCATCAATATTTCGTTCGGACCAGAAAACGATCGTCTCTTGAGCCCCAAAAACTCAATCGAGACGAAAAATAGCCACAATTTTAAAAATTCAATGAATCATTAACAGAAACAAGATTTTTCGTTGAATCTCAACGTCGCAAACTTCAGAGTCATGAACTCACTGTGTGATTGGCGCAAAACGGTGCTAATTATCGATCATGGTTTCAGGTGCTCGATTCGCAATTCATCAATCCAAGGTCGGACTAATTAAAATACTTGAACACTACAAAGTCGACGTTTGCGACAAAACGGAAATCCCATACATCATCAATCCTCGAAGCGTATTCTTGTCGCCTACGACTGGCATTCATCTCAAGTTTACTCAAATAAATTAGATTATTTATTCGGCACATTATTTATTCCGCGATGTTAATTCACTGTCAACTCAGGGCAACGTCCTTGAGCGTTTTCCGTACAGATCGCTGTGGCTAAAGTTTTCATGCGCTCTCGCAATTGCGCGAATACGAGAAGAACATCGCAAAAACTCATTTTATTTTGTTTTTGAGAAGAACGGCTGCACCACGACCGCAGCAAAATAATCAAACATTCGAACGTTCCAAGAGAGCAACAAACTAAAAATGATCTATGTACTCACTTTTCGATGTGTGCCACCTCGCGATGTTCCATTGTCCGATCGTCACGTGTTGCAAAACCCCTCGAGAACCGCATATTTGAGATCCACCTCCGGTACACGACACTCAATCACTTTTCACCTTTTTCCGCGATCTTATAAGTTCGCATTCGACAATAGAAACGATCGTTAGTTTCATTGACAATTCCGCACGGATAGATTATTTCGGATTACGCATTTTTTTGTGGCTAATACATCGCGACGCGCACCGTAATGTTTACTTTCTGTAGCGTGACCCGCCACCATTTTCGATTGTTTACACGCGCACTTCTGAGCCAAAACAAAACAAATATGCAGAATATTTGAAGAGAGATAAATAAAGGAATGAAGAATCACTCTTGTGCATTATTTACAAAACCAGTACAATTTTTTTTTCGGTGTATATAACTATTCGATATCAGTCGTTGCGATTTATTTTTATTCGAAATTAGAAAAATTGCGGCAAGCAGAAAAGTTATGCAAAATATTTTTAGTCGTTGACGATAAAATGGAAATCTTTACTTGTACTATTGAGTCATTCGTTTTGCATCATTTTGTCAGCATCACGTTGGCCGACTGCCGCTCATGCAGCTCACTCGCAGGCAGCCGCCGTTCCACTACTGAAGAAAAGCACCAGCACCGCAGCCTTCGCCCCCCCCCCCCTCTCGCGGTCGCTTCGCTGTCCTGCGCCTGCGCCGTTCGCCCAATCGGCTTCCCGCGTGCGTTGCGCGAGCTTGCTCGATTCCCCCACCGCGAAGCAAAAGAGCGACCGGTGCACCTCGTAGAATGTAAACAAACCGAACGAGTTCCATCAAGTAAATTCACTGAAAATTTTCATTTCATCAACTCGCCAATAAATATACAGAAACGACGATCCTCGAACGAGTCTCAAATAACAAAAATGCATTCGCATTACGAGAAAAATGTAATTCCGGACGGTCTAATTTTCGGGGGATTTTATCGAACGCGTCGAAACAAAATACCATACGCTCTTGAATGACCTTCAAACAATTCCCTAAATGAATATCGCGTGGTTTGCACAACTGGACGAGTCGAGTCTTTTGTAAACAACAACAAAAAATAGAGCGGGGAGGGGGGAGCAAGCGAATTCGACAGCGGCGTGCACGCTGGTCGACAACGTTGCGTTTCTATTAGCTCCACTTGTTCAATGACTAAATCACCGAATTGTTTACACACTGCAAATCCTGCTTGCAGTATGATAAACAAGTACAAATGCACAACAAGTGAAACGGGTGAATTGTCCGAGATCACGTGACACGAAACGTCTGCATTCGCCGCACAAAGAGCTGCTGCAGCTCGCATTGTGCTCCAGTAGTGTTTCTCGTTGCGTGAGCTCTTGTCATAATAACAAACTTTTATCATCAAAATGACGGAGGAAATATTTGAAAATTATACTAATCCTCACATTTTCAATGGCAATCTCGAACTCTGGATGACAGATCTCCCTCTAGTTTTGAAATATCTTCCAATAATCCAACTCGCCATACCCGGTAAGTTTTTGAACGTGACATTTTTTTCGTCCGATAAGTAATTTCGATGTCAACTTGACGTTAACGCCGAGTTTTACTTCATTTATTGCTTTTCATGAAACTCGGTTTAACTGATTCCTCAGAAAATACGATAAAAAAACAAGTAGATCAAGATTTGCCAAATATTTAATCTCATTTTATTTTATTAACCCTTCGAATGCACACGCCCTGTGAATACATATTGGGTCAATCTGAACCAAGACGTTTTTCAAACCGTTATATTTCGGTAAAGATGCATTTTTCGTCTTTTTCTTTTTTTCAGAGACGTTTTTCGTAGTAAATTATCCACATTTTGTGGCCCTAAATTTAAGTTTTGACGAAAACGACAGAATATGCACTCGAAGGGTTTTTGTCGGCTCTCTATTGTTTTTATTTTTCGCTCTTGCTGCAATTTCCCATTTACGTCCAAATCAAAGTTCATTTTTTCTTCGGAAAATTAAAAACAAAAAAAAACATTTTAATGGTTAATTTTTGTCACACGTGAGTAAACGAAAAAAAAACATCGTCCTCCGCGATTCGCACGAGCGGGACGAAGATAAACAAAACGTGGACGTTTTTCTGACACATGCTCAATACTTCGGAGAAAAATGAGCGTTACACGTGGTTCTTTTTCATTAGAGATAACGACGCGTGTTACAATTATTTCTATCGACTTTATAAACTCGTGAATTTTCTCGATTTCGCGAAAAAAAATAATAATTATTATTGTAATGAACAAAATACTTCCTTCAATGATACAGAGTGTTTTCTTCCTTTTTTTTCGTCATTGTTTTCCGTTAAAAATGAAAAATTCTTGCCGGCCGTATCGTGATGAAAAGAATAGTAAAAAAATGTTGTAAATAATGGACAAAAACAGGTTCACACAACGCGTTGAGCTACAGCATAAAAAAAAGCAACAACGTGGGTCCAGATGAGCCGACATGGATGCGCCTGGTCGGTCGTTATTGTCCTTTTATTTCGAAGCCAATAATTTTCAACTGGTCGGTGACTCAATGCATGGATGTCACGACACAATTAAACGGTGGAATAAGGTGAATCATGTAGCAGAATTATAACGACTTATTCGCATGCACGTTTAAAACTCTTTGCTAGAAAAAAAAGGTGGGAAAAAGGATTGTCCTTGAAAGATTTTCTCACGGATAAAAAACACAATTTCCGCGAAGGCCTTATGAAAAATGCCTCAATCGCTCGGAATCAGATTCGGAAGCGAACAATTTTTTCTTGTTTTTCGCCTCCTTGGATCGCAACAATTATTTAACCACAAACAATCAACAGATACCTGGACTTGCGATTGGCCGCCAAGTCGAAAAACCAAGGAATATATTTCGTTCACGGTCTCTATGGTGGAGAAGTGACAGAGCCCTTGAAGGCGACGAATCAATGGTTAATGGCGCATCCGGGCGAAGTCGTAATTCTGGATTGCCAACATTTTTACAAATTCACCAATGACACTCATCGCTTTTTTGTTGATAAAATAAAAAGTATATTTGGGGATAAAATGTGTCCACAAACCATCAGGAATCTTGCCAACATTAATTTGTCATGGTTGAATGAAAGAAAATTTCAAGTTATTGTCATATACAGAAACGATATTGCAGCTGTAGAGAGAGACGTTTGGCCGAGTGGCTTGTGGCCTACACCGTGGCCGAATACTGTTTACCCTGAAGTAATGATTAATTTTCTTGATCTTGGACTCAAGAATCGCAATAACAATGCCGGCTTCGTCTCCCAATGTCTATTGACTCCTAATACAAGATACGTGTCCCAACATCCTTGCGGTAGTTTGCGCAAAGACTTGTACGTTACTTGCCGACGTGCAGCCTTACCGTGGATCGCTCGCAACAAACCTGGCGTCCTTGGACTTAACGTTGTTATCACTGACTTCGTTGGTGATGATGATTTTCTATTCTCACGTACGGTCGTTCAACGTAATCGTCAATTGCTCGAGCATCCCTTAAGAGAAAATTCTTCACAATAATTGATAATAAAAAAACACACATTGCGGTCTTTATATTGTGAAAACTCGACGAACGAAAGTGCCTCAAATATTTTTAGTAATTAGAATTTACGAAAACCAACCGACGTCACTTTTTTTTCTACATTTTAGCGAACGTGGAGTTTCGATTTTCGCTATTTAGAAAAAAAAATTAGGACAAAAAAGTCCAACGATTCCCGTCGGATAGCGAAAAATATTGAATGATAATTTTCTCTTGGGCAGTTTTCACAAAAGGCTCTCCACGATAATTAACATTCCGATTGTACGTTTGGAGTTGAAAATAAAACGATGTTTTTTTCTTCAAGTTGTCGACAAAAAATCGTCATGCCTTGGTCGCTTTTTTAGATTGCATTTTCCTGAAAATGACAGAATTTCGGATCGAAATGTCAGGACGAATGATTAAACGAAAAAAAGATTTTGGTAACTTTGTGCAAATTTCTTAGACACACTTTATTTGTAGTCTTGTTGCTCATCCAAGTCTTTTTTATAATTTGACATTACTTCCGAAAATCTCATGGGCGAAGTTCGGATTATTTTTATTTTATTTTTTCTCCCGACCTAAGCCAAACCTAATTTACGAAAAAAGATAAACATAATCAGAAACTATTTAAATTCCCATGAGTTTGAACGTTCATTCGAATATTTTCGAGTCTAACGTGAAAATTAATTTCCTGTCAATTTGACCCTTCCGATGCACACATGACATAAGTGCATATTGGGTCAATCTGACCCAAAGTGTTTTTCGACCCATTGTATTCCGGTTAATATGCGTTTTCTTGTTTATTTTCTGTAAAGACGTTTTTTGAAGTGAAAATTTCATATTTTATGGCGCTGAATTTGTTTATTCAATTGTGTCTCCATTAACAGCCAAAAATCGGCGATCGGTTGGGGTCAAAATGACCCAGTACGTATTCGAAGGGTTAAACTTTTGTCATCATCGTAGATTTGTTCGATTTTTTTGTTTCAAATATATATTTAACGGACAAAAAATGTTTCGTTACGCACACGCGCAACGTTCGATTGCATTCTTATCAGAATGTCCAACTTTTACGTATGTTTTGACGAGCAGTCAAAATTGATAATTGGCGCAACTGTTTTCAGTCATAAATTCTTCACCTTTTCGTCGTGCATTTTACGTTCGATCAATCGACCAACTTTAAATCTACCAAGTTTCATTCAGAAGTTGAGAAGTAAAGAGGACGAAAAAAATGTGGGGGAAAAAGACACGATCACACTTTATACAGGCTGATTTAAACAATTAATGACTTTGACGTTTGTAAAACTTGAAGCAGGTATAAATTCATTTATAAATGCCGTTGATTCGCTTTTTTCATCTCGCAGTTGAGCGAACACACAATTAAACACACGCGCACACACACACATACACACGCGCGCGCACACGAGACAGTTGGAAGTGAATTTAGCGATTCACTCTGCCTAAACTGACGAATAAAGAAAAAAAAACGTTTTTTTCGATTCTCGCAACTTTTGTCTCTTCCTAAATTCCGATTTGACGAAAAAATGCTTTTTCATTTTTCCAACGTGTGCCTATGGAGAAATAACCTAATCCTCACGATCTCCCAATCACAGCGCTTTCACCTTGAGCTGCTTCATTCTCGGTGCCCTCTTCTTTGCTAATCTTCGCTGCTCTTTTTCCTCCCATTTACGTTGCTTCTCTGGATCTTCCTCCTGCAATATTCGATCCTGCTCAGCCTTTCGTTTATCCTCCCGACGTTGTGCAGCTGCCTCGGCTCGCGCGGCGTGAGTCGTTTTCAAAAATGCTTCCTCCACCCTCGAACGGTTTTTGTCCGTTTTCGCTTTTCCCTGTTTTCGCCCAATGCAAATTATTACTTAGTGTTTTATTATTATTGGATATTAATTATTGTCTGTAATGATGAATCCGTCAATTTATTGCAACGTTAATTCTTTCTGACACAGTTTGGTTCAAAAATAGTTTTAAAAAAGTTTTCAAAAGTGCTGTCAAATTATTGTACAAACGGTTTTTGTCCGTTTTCGATTTTCCCTGTTTTCACCCAATGTAATTTATTACTTAGTGTTTTATTATTATTACACATTAATTATTGTCTGTAATGATGAACTCGTCAATTTATTGCAACGTTAATTCTTCCTGACACAGTTTAGTCCAAAAATAATGTTTAAAAAGTCTTGAATAGCCGTGAATTTATTGTACAAACCTCTTTGGACAATTTGAAACGACGTAATTTGTCCAGAAGATAAAAAGTAAGTTGGAGCAGCAACCGCATTTTTTCAGGATTGTCATGAGGCATCCTTCCTTTGATGCTTATATTTAAACCGACTAGAAGCACTCGTTTGACTTCCGGCATCGTCAACGCACCGGAATCTCTGCAAAAATATAATTACCGTAATTACCCCACGCTTTTATAAGTTTGAAAGCTTTTTAGAAAATATTTGAATTCGATTGAGTTGATTTTTCAGCACTTTTAGGTATTGAAATCAAATTTTCATCAACTGAACTTTAATGGAATTGAATTTGCTCTCGGACATTTTCTTTGGCATGAGAAAAAAGAAAAATTGATGTACTTGTAAGTCAAATTACGGCTTTTAAAACAATTTTACGAACAAAAAATCCGTGGGATAAATTTTTACCCCAGTTTCGAGTTTAAAGGTAAAAAAATGGGGTTGGAGTTCTGGGGTTGAACGAATTCATTTTAGAGGACTCGTTAAACTCGTTATACTGACTCTTGTTGTTTCTGTCCACTGTATTGATCGCTGATGTGTATATAATCGATCTCTTGAGAGTATTTGTTGAAGGCTTGAATGAGTCTGGAGTCAAAAATGGCTGAAGCGGCTTCAGCGATTTCGGACATGACGAAAAAGCCGCTGGGTAGTCCGAATTTTTCGGCAGGTTTTTTTTCCGGACAATAAGTCGCAATGTCAGCGATATCTCTGGTTAAATGGAGAGCAGTTTTCTTGGTTGCAACGGCAAGTACAAAATTGTCGCTCTCGTCTTTGGATAATTCGATTTTCAGGTGGACTTGATCGTTTTGTGGTCTTCCCAATTGGGCAAGAACTGCTATGAGATCGTGTCTTTTGATTAATCTCAATTCAGCCAACAAAGAATCGCAGCCAACTCGTCCTGTGCAATAAAGACTGTACTGCGATTCGCTCTCTTTGATCAAACCACTTTCCGAAGGATCGTCACGCGATTTTCCTGTGTCCCCGACCAGAGAAAAATTCTCCATCAACAACTGAGCATTATCGTTTACCCAAGTTTCTGCTATTCTGGTATTTTTTGATCTTCCGGCTATATAATTACTGAAGTAGACAACCAGTCCAGCAACCATGAGAATTTCCAAGTAAAAACTGTCCCATCTGGCTCTGAGGTGCAGCGGAACTTTCGTTATCGTCAGAGTCGAAAGTTCGTCGGGTTTGGATCCGCCGCTTCTTCCGTTATTGTCCAGCCCTTCGAACTCTTCGTCGTCTTGGAAATGGTCAAATTCGCCGTCGCCGTCTTCCACCATCGCTCCATCCTCGTCGTCCTCTTCCTCATCCTCCTCCGAAACTCCCTCCGTTTCCACAAAACCATTTTGACCCTGAGCCGCTTTGAACTGCTCCGACAAACGATCGCCCGTGTTCAAGACGCCCGATTTGGACTCTTCGAATTCTTCAAACTCGGCAAACTCGTTGTCTTCTATCAACTCGTCATGAAAATGTGCTCCGACCCAAATGTTTGTCCCCACCAACGCTATGTGCACCGCCACTAGCCACAGCTTCATCGTTCAGCTGTAAAAAACAAATTAACAAAGTTTTTCTTTAAGAATTTCACGATTTATTGATATTTTACTGCCTCTTTTTATTTTGGAATAAAACCCTCAATAATTCACGAATTTACCTATCAGCAAAATTAGAAATTTGTCTCTCGGATTCTGGGAAGAAAAATGAGAAAGTTTCACTAAAATCGTCTCATTGAAGTTTGAAAATGAAAATTTGACTCAATAACTTCAAACAACAATGCATCAAATATTTATTTCGTAATGAATTTTTTTCAATAACGATGATAATAATTGTCGAGAATTTTCGTCATGTCCACGTATTTCTAGTAAATTATCGCCAGTCACAAAAATCATGTGAGCCACCTCGTGAAAGCACGTTAATGTCATGCAGTGGAGCACAGAGCCAGCAAAAAGACATTCCGTAACCTTTGAGTATCGAATTATAACAGAAAACATAAGAATATCGTAATTATCTACAACTCACCGATTTCTAATGTATAACAAAACTATTGCAAACCAAAGGAATTTACTTGGTCATGTAATCGAATTAATTAGGCCAATAAATCGAGAGAAATCCCGTGCCAAGGCAGTGGTGACTTGCACCAACTGAACGTGGCATTGATTGCACTTATTGTACAGACACGTACATGTCGTGTTGGTATATATTGTTAAAAACGTAGTGTAGGTGCAAAGCATGGGTGATGTCTGTATCTGTCTCTGCCAATCAGATGAGAGTGAGCGCCAACACAACATTTTACGATGGCAACGCCACGTCCAGTGAACTAAAAATGTTCTCATTCGTATTTTCCTTCGAGTTTAACAAGTCTGAACGACTGATTAATTTTATAAACAAATAAAAAATTATGTTAATTCTTGATTACACGATAAAATCGAGTGTTTTGTTAGAAATTTATTTGTCAATGTAATTTTTTAACGTTTTAAATTTTGTTGTTTCCTTGACAAATAATGAGAATCACTGATAATCAAGGCAACTTCAGACGGTTGCCAGTAGAGACAGGCCGTGCCGGGCAAACTTGCGCGAACGTCTACGTCCGTGTGTTTATGTGCATGTGTCACGTTCGTTTTCGTGCAACATACCCACGTAAAAGAGACAACGCGATTTTGACGTAACTCGCACAACCCGATAATTTTCCCATTAAACAGTGTTCGTCTTGTTCGTGATAGACTCTCGTAATACAGCTGAAAATTGAACAATTCAGCTGTATCAATCAATTACGATCGAATGAGGTTAAGCAAAATAAATCGATAGGGGTGCACACCCGGGACGCGGTGGTCAAGGAGGGGCAATGAGTCAAACAATGGATCAATACACGTGTGGCAATAACGTGTATTGAATAATCATCCCACGACTGTTTATTCGTTGTCACCTGGTGACTGGAGCAAAAAATAATCAAACGGATCAAAGTTTACTACTGAGACGTAAGTTTTTATCAACTCTCATCTCTTTTTCAACGTTTTAAGTGACACAGTACAGTCTTTACTGCGATCTTTTACACTCTGCTTTTTCCCACATACGATATTTGTGTTTCGTAAAAATATTTAACCCTAACGAACATACAAATCGCAGAATTTCGTAAGGGTTTCTTTCGATCAATCCGATAATCCGATTAAGATGTCAAAATACTCTGAACATACACGTAATTAAAAATTAGAAATTCTGGAAATCGTTCTCGTCGATTTTGACGTTGCAAAACATCGCGAAACATACAAAAAGGCTTCACCATCATTTACTTGATGTCAAAAATCTTCTATTATTCGACCATCGAGACATTTTTTATACAAATTTCAATAAATTGCATGACGACAATTTTTTTAATTTCCCACCCTGACTTTCTTCTGCTTTGAAATTCACGTTTTTATTCAATTAAACAAAAAACTGAACGACGAGTGAGGAACGCCGATAATATTGATTTGAAAACGCCGATTGTCTCTAGCCGGGAGAAAGCAAACAGAGAACATCTCGAACGATGGAGAAATCGGAAAACCAGGGAAGCCGCGGTTCCAAGAGACGAAGTCGAGCCGTTGCCACAGGGACAAATGCAGAGACGGGAACGCAATGTGTACAGGTCGTAGTGCGTTGTCGGCCGATGGACGAAAAGGAGTCCGTTCGAGGTTATTCTCGAGTGGTGGAGGTCGTGCCGTCGCGAGGAGTCGTAGAAATACGAAATCCTCGAGAAGATCCGAGTCGCGACAGCGTCAAGGTCTTTACGTTCGACGCTGTTTACGATTGGAATTCCAACCAGGCTGAACTTTACGAAGAGACGGTAAGGCCTTTGGTGTCGTCGGTGTTGGATGGATTCAACGGCACAATATTTGCCTATGGCCAAACGGGCACAGGAAAAACGTATACGATGGAAGGAACGAAAAACGATGCGGAACGTCGAGGAATAATCCCTCGCAGTTTCGAGCACATATTCAATCACATAGGTCGATCGGAAAACATGCAGTATCTTGTGAGAGCGAGTTACTTGGAGATTTATCAAGAGGAAATACGAGATTTGTTGCACCCGGATCAGAGTCTGCGTTTTGAACTGAAAGAAAAACCTGAAAGCGGCGTATTTGTCAAAGATTTATCATCGGCTGTGTGTAAGAGCGCCAACGAGATACAACAATTGATGAGAACCGGCAATCAGAATCGTACGATAGGAGCGACCAACATGAACGAGCACAGTTCACGTTCCCATGCGATATTCCTGATAACGATTGAAATGAGTTCGATGGGCGACGAAGCTGGAGGCATACGAGTAGGACGTTTGAATCTGGTCGATCTGGCTGGTAGCGAGAGACAAAGCAAGACTGGATCTTCCGGCGAACGTCTGAAGGAAGCGAGCAAAATAAATCTGAGTCTTTCGGCTCTTGGCAACGTAATTTCGGCGTTGGTCGACGGTAAAACGACTCATGTACCTTATCGCGATTCAAAACTGACGAGACTTCTTCAAGACTCTTTGGGCGGTAATTCCAAGACTATCATGGTCGCGAACATCGGTCCAGCTTCTTATAATTACGACGAGACACTGACCACTCTGAGATACGCAAATCGCGCGAAAAACATCAAGAACAAACCTCGCATCAACGAAGATCCAAAGGACGCTTTGTTGCGACAATATCAAGAGGAGATCAGTCGGTTGCGAGAAAAATTAGCGATGAAAGGCCCGAGCGCTTCTCGGAAACGAGGCAAACAACGGGGAAAAAAAATTACCGGTACCGACGACTATCTCGAGTCCGAATCCGATGCAGAAGACAGTCGCGACGACAATAGAATGAGCGAAAACGACAAAAAACTAATCGCCGAACAGATAAAAGCCGAAAAACAAGAAACCGAGTGTCTCATACAAAGAATTACTGATCTCGAGTCGAAAATGTTGTGCGGCGGTAAAAACATCGTCGATCATACCAACGAACAGCAGAGAGCCCTCGAGCAACGTTCAGCCGAGATTGCCGAGAGGAAGAAACGCGAAGTCGAGATGCAGCAGAAATTGGAAGACGAAGAAATGACGACGATCGGAGTACGGGAAACTTATACGACTTTGCAGCAAGAAGTCGATGTCAAATCACGCAAGTTACGCAAATGTTACGCTAAACTACAAGTTTTGAAACAAGAGCTCGAGGACATAAACGAAGAATTCAATCGAGACAGGAGAGACCTCGAGCAAACCCAGCACGAATTGATGAAGGAACTCAAGCTCAAATATCTCATCATCGATAATTTTATTCCCCACGAAGATAAACACAAGATTCTTTCGCGTATCAGATTCGACGACGACGAGGATTGTTGGATCGTCAAAGAAGCAACTCCGGAAACTGTGGAAAACATAAAACGACCAATTTCCGTGCCTGGTTCCCGACGTCCAGTCACCGAATACGCAAAAATCGCCCTTGCAATGGGTCGTGGCTATCGTTACGCAGGAGAAAATATTTTGAACCTCGAATTGGACATGCCAGCTCGTACCACGATGGATTATCAAGGACCAGCGATTGCACCGACGATTCAGGCCGTTCTCGAAGAAGCTCTCAGGGACGAAGGCGACATTGACGTCGACGCTTCCAACGCCAGGCTACGACCAAAACCTCGTATTCCATCAGCCAGACCAGCCTCGAGACCCAAAAGCGTTGGGAAAATCCCTCAAATACCAGCGCCGGTTTATCCAAAAACCAGGGGACTCGTACCCAAGTAGAAATTTCATAATCTCAGGTTTGCATCGTTGGAATAGTTTCTTCTTTTTTTTTTTTAAATATTCCTCAACATTTATATCCGCATTCAGGCCTTTTCTTCTCTATCCCAGGCAACGTAGACACACTGAAAAATGTTGACTCATCGAAATTTCGGAAATTAGGGAACAGGAGAATTCTTCTTGCATCCCAACGATGCTCACTTCGATATTATTATTTAATAAACAATGCTAAAACGTTGTACCAACTGTACATATATCTATTATTGCCAGCGTAACTTTGAATGCTTTAATATTTATTTATACATATTTTTTCCTCCATTGTACCATTATCTTGTTGTAGATGTTTGTGTTTTCCTTTTTTTATTGTCGATCTAGTCAATGTCTCCATCGAATGATAATTCCACCTACCAATAAACGATTTCTTTGCCATTCAAATTGCTCTGGTCGTTTTTATTTTGATCAACTCTCAATTTTCCATTCCTCAAATATTCCGCAAAATTTTTAGCTCGCCAACTCAAATCGCTGTATATCAAATTGTAAAATAATTCATTTCGCAAAAAATTCTCTACATTTCGGTTCTCAATAATTTGACAACGAGGAATGGAACAAAAAAAAATGAAAATACGTGAAAAGTGTTCGCTGCGAAAAGATGTTTTGTGCGTGTTTCCGAAAGGCCACCAATAAAAAGAATTTGCATTTAAAAAAAGGCATTTTTTTGAAATTTGCTTAATTTTTACAAATTCATTAGCCCCGACTCATTGAATTCCACATTGGCCATAACATCAATGAGTTTTCTTTGATCAATTTTTTTTTTATTTCATCAAAACCTGAATCTGTGAATTTTGTACGATCATTTTTGATAATTATTGTTCGAAAGTCCAATGTTCCGTGCCTCGGCTGCGAAGTTATCACAGCTCTAGAGTCGCCGAAACGAGCTTGAGTCGGAATTCGACGTAAACGCATGGCCATTTCCATGACAACGTTATTTTGGCTACATACCTTAAACTTCCTCGATTTACTTTGACGCGAAAATTTTCGGAGCTGAACTTTTTCTTCTAAAAAATATAAAAAATACAGAATCCGCCCGATTCCCTTCATTTTGTTTCCATCTTTATTCAATAATACAATTTTTCATAAAGTACGATGTTCCCTCATCGAAAAATAGGACGAACAAAAAAAAGCATTTATGGATTTCTTCGAAAACGACAAGTTCCGAAAGATCGCAATAAATGCATGAAAGAAAAAAAATGAAACCAGTGTTTCTGTCGGATTCACCAGAAACAGGGGAATGGTTTATGTAAAAATGAATATTTTCTTGTCCTTTTGCACAAACACTGTTGGTGAAAATACCACACTATATTTCGCGCATAATCAAACCTGGCGATGATAACATGTCGCTATCTTCACAGTGTATAAAAAAAATGTATCACGCGATTGGTTGATTATGTCTCTGACGGTTGTAGCAATTTTTGATTCAATAGAATCTTTGCTGAGGATAATTTCCATACTGTTGTTGAGGATAACCGATGGGTGGGCCAGAGTTTTGTCCACTGTATTGTGGTGGCCCGATGCCATACATTTGTTGCTGCTGCAACGCTTGTTGTTGCTGTTGTCCGTACTGATTCGTACCAGCGTAGTTTTGCTGTGTTTGACTGCCAGAAACCATGCTGGCCATGTTACCGTACGACTGATTATAATTATAACCATTGTTCATGTAAGCTGCTGAATTGGCACTGAAATTGGGCTGTTGTTGTTGTTGCTGTTGAATTTGATAATTGGAAAATTGATGATTACTCATTTGCTGATAAGAGAGCGACGAAGAGGAAGGACCACTTATCGACTGCTGCTTTTGCAAGCCTGCATCGCTCTGGTAATTTGAATTATAAAGATTCTGCTGTGGTATGGGAAGCTGGGAAATCTGTGGGATTGAGAGACTGGAATCAACGTTGTCGGGTTTAGGAGCGGCGTGTGATTTGACGACGTACTTGTTGGGCAAATCGCCCATTATGTTGGCAATCAATCGCTTCGTTTCATTGAGTATAGCATTCGGATCGGAGTTGCCTTCGTCTCGGGACTTTGTCGAGGGTGAAACTCTCGATCTCGTTGGTGATCGCGACCTCGAACGAGACCAAGATCTCGACGAATGAGAACGCGATCTCGAGGACTTTTTTCTTCTGGCTTTTTCACTCTCGCTCACGTTTTTGTCGGCGGCTTTGTAAATATCCTCGAAAGAATAATCGTCGTCATCGTCGTCGTCGGAAAGATCGACTTTAGCTTTTGATCGTTTGGCACTCTCCTGTTGTGGCTGTTGATGTTGTTGTTGCCGCTGCTGTTGCTGCTTGAGCTCTTCCTCATCGTCGGCGAACATGTCGAGCTTCGGTTTCCATTTCTCTTCGTCGTCGGTGGGATTTTGATTGATTTTACGCGTTGAAAAAGGCGATGTGCTTCTGCCACCTTTCGTGTGTTGATTACGACTCGAGGACCTTTCCCTCGGAGGCGTTGGGTCTTTCTTTGCAGCCGGTGTGCCAAGGTTCACGTAACCCCGAAGTTTTTCCACTCTGGGTAAATCTGTAGCTTCTAATTTCTTGAGAAAATTAATCAAGCCGTGTTGCTCGTCAGTTCCGAGGTCTTTAAAATTTTGTAACAATGTTTTAAGATCGTTGTCCGAAAGACTCTCCATTCTCGACGATTTTGGACGATCATTTGGTTCTCGCTGATTAGCATAACCAATTTCTCTCTGTTTGCTCGTTGATTCTCTCTGTCGAGGAGGAGAAGTGTCGTGGCGAATCGGCGGACTCTCTCTGCGTTGCGACGAAGAGGCTCTTTCTTCTCGAGATTTTTGCTGTACACTCGGGGGATCCGGCGACGCAGGCTTTGTCGTCGGAGGGGCTGGAGTTACGGAGCGTCTGGTTGTCGCGACTGGAGAAGCTTCCGGCACTTTTGCCACTACTGGCGCGACGACCGAACTCGAAGCCGGAGAAACTTCGGTCGCGGTTGCCTGCTTCGCAGCTGTCAATCCTTTCACGAAGCTCGCGGCTGTTATCGGCTTGTCGCTGTGCTGCGAAGCCTCAGCCATTCCAACCACAGCATTTATAAGAGTCTCAAGCTCATCCTGAGAAACATTGTGTCGTCCTTGTGCCACGAGAGCTGCAGCGATTTGTTGAGCGATTGCGATTTTGTCGACAGCTCCAACCCCGGGAACACTGACCGGCTCGGAATGTAACTTCGGAGCATCACCAGCTCTCTGAAAAATGGCTCGAGAAGAATTGGCGAACGAAGCGATCAACGGCCTCGTTAATTCCATTTCACGTCTTTTTCTTTTCTCCTCTTCTTCCTGCATCTGTTGCTTCAGCAACTGTTCGACTTTCCTCTTAGTTTCAGAGGCTTTGTGCAGCAACTTGGCGATATTTTGAATGGCCGATTTGGTCGGTGCTATCGCTACTTTCTCAATCATACCAGCAAAAAGTTGTCCCTTGAGTTTCTCTTTTACAGTCTCGAACTGCACGCAAACCTCCTCGTCGTTGAGCAAATCCTCCGCTGAATTCGGCTGAGCCTTTTCCGCTGCGAGAGCACGCGATAACAACGTCACAATCTTGGGACCTAAGGAACCAAGTTGACCTTCGAGTGCTGTTAACAAACGCAACAGACCGACGATCTCGAGATCCTCTCGAAGCAGCTCCTCCTTGGGCGGTGGGCTTGGAGATTTTTCTTTCAGATAAGGCGTTGGATAATGTCGAGAACGCGACGGAACGAGAACTCGGGATGGAGGATAATACGAAGACGTTCTATAAATTCCAGCTTTTCCTCGTGTGTACGTGTAGCCGTAATCTCGATCTCTCATCGGTTCGTGGCGATCGATGTATTCCGTAGTTTTTATGGTTTTTGTCGTTCCAACGTACTCGACATCGTCGTCGCTCTCGACATGATGACGAGAGCGTTTCGTCGAGGATGGAGATGGCTCGCGTTTCTCGCGACTGCTCGCTCTTCCAGCTGACCATTTATCCGACTTTTCACTTTTACTTTCACTCTTTTCTACCCTCTCGGGTCTCTCAGGTTTTTCTGCTTTTTCGATTTTCTCCGGCGGCCGATCCTCCGGCAATTCAAGGCGCTTTCTTATCTCCTCCTTTCTCTGCTGCAACTCTTCGGCGTGTATCTCGCGCATACGTTTGTTCCAAAACTCAATCCATTCGGGTTTAAAGTCATGTTTGCTCGGGTCTTTGCCATCGGCTTGTAATTCTTTGTACCGACGGTTCCAAAATTTTTTCCATTCGTCAGGATACGACGGATGCTTCTCCGGATTTTTTTCGTGAAATTTCAACGCTCG
The DNA here is from genome assembly GCA_037043255.1 of Diadegma fenestrale. Lineage (NCBI taxonomy): Eukaryota > Metazoa > Arthropoda > Insecta > Hymenoptera > Ichneumonidae > Diadegma > Diadegma fenestrale. The sequence goes on from CM073313.1 coordinate 15,765,022, forward strand.
CTGAAGCGTTTCCTCCGAACGACGAATCAACTCACGATACTTTTCCCACATGTCACGCTCCCGCAAAGGCTTTCGAGAACGCGAACGCGATCGCGAACGACTGTAACGCGAACGATCACGATACTTACGGCGGTCCCCTCCCGTCACCGAACTCGCATTACCGCTACGACGATCTCGGCTACGTGAGCGCGATCGCGAACGAGACGGTGAAGGACTGCTAGAAATACTGGACAACGAGGAAAGGGATTTTGTGTCGTCGGAAGGTCGTACCGGTACAACAGCTTTCGACTTTTCTTCGCTCTTATCCATCTTTCGAGCATTTATTTTCTCTTTCGTCAATATCCGGATCTTCCATCCCCTAAAGACACAAAAACACTCAGTCAAAAAGGACCAAAACCATGTCGAAACGACATAAATTCTCTATCCATCAGAATTTCACCATTTAATTAATTCCTTACAAAAAAAACACCATCAGGCTCGTCTAATTGTCTCAATAATTTTCTCATTCATCTTATGAATCGATTCAGTCTTTAAAAACCAAAAGATTGAGAAAATTTCAACTTTACTAACGATTTTTCTTTATCCTTGTTCTCGATCTTCTTAGAAAAATGTTCAGTCTCATTTTTCTTCTCTTCTTTCTTCGTGTTGTCCTCCGAACGGGCTTCCGGATTGTCATCGTGTTGATAGAGATGCTCGAGTTTGTTGAAACGCGAATCTACGATGGAATAAATATTATTTGCGAAAAATCAATATTTTCCAATAATCGCCGATCGAAAGTAAAAAGAAAATTGGATTTTTCTGCATTATTATTCCATCCAAAAGTTCAAATCGTCATAGTTTTAGTTCTAGCGATTAAGATTTATTACGTTTTTTCAACTCACCTTCTTTCTTCCCTCCGCTCGTCATTTCAGCCATCATCTCGTCAAAGTTCGTCATCCATCTCACATCGTAACATTCCATAAATGTTCTGTCTGGTCTTTCCCTGTACGTCATGAAACAACACAGCCACGTTTCAATGTCAAAATCAAAAATTCGGTGTGCTTTCGTTTTTCATTTTTTGCTCGTTCCTCTCGAGTAAGAAACGAAAGAGAATTGAAGAGGCTTGCGAAAAGATTTAACCAACTAAAAATCGTCACATTGTCGTAAATTTCCACTTTTACAATTATAAACAAAATAAAAGATTTTTTTTCTTCAATTATATTTTTTTTTCGACTGGCGAAATTAAGGAAAAACAATGTGAAAATATTTCGTTCAAAATGTTGCAATTTTTTACGGAAATTTTTTCGTATTTTTTTATACGGAATTTGGAAATTTATTTTTATGATCGATGGAGCGTTGACGTCGTACTTTCTGGAAAAACTGACAAAAGTCGTGCACTCTTAATCGATTTACCGACCGTCGCCTACTTACGACTAAAGTCCTCGATCACTATTTCGCCAACATTAAAAAAACTTGGTAATTCCATAAAATTCAAACACTTTTATGGATTTTTAATAAAGTTTCGAGTGACTCAAAATATACACAACTCGAATGGAACGCTTGGTAAAAATAGAAGAAAAAAACGCGATATCGGGAGGCTCGTTAAAGATTGAAGTAAAAAGAATCACGAGACGAGCTGGAAACATTGTCGAATTAATAAACGTCCACTTTAGGCACACTCGTCACATACACTTGCACGAATCCCGATTCGGGCGAATTTGTTTAATCTTCTGAAAGAGATATTTTGGTGAATGGGAAAAGTTGAATTATGAGGAAGACACAGGTTGAAAAGGGGAAGAATAAGAAGGCGGAAAAGTAGAAAATAAATAAAAGGGAAAAAAGTGGACCTACCTAAAGTGATAATCTTCATAGACTCTTTTGATATACTGCATCTTATTTTTTTCGAATTGATATTTGTCGACCAATTGGGGTTGCAAGCGGCCGAAAACCTCTTCGATCTTCTTGGCGACAAGTACCGAAATCTCATTAGCACCGCGTTTGTAATTGGGTGTACGTGGGAATTCGGTAATCGCGCGTGAAACGGTAGGAAAGTGTCGATTGAGATAAGTTATTCGATGATTATAGCTGACGAGATGTTCCATGACGGATCTTGGGTCGCCCCGTTTGTCACAGAGTATGCAGGTGTAGCTTGGCTCGCAAGACTCGTTGTCCACGAGCTCGAGCAGATATTCGAGGCCTACCAGGGGCGAAGTTCTGTGCCGATCGAGGCTGACTTGTATGGTGGTCGATCTGGTCATCAATTGATCTTCCATGCCAGGAGGTATGGGTTCTCCGGGCGCGAGAGTCTCAGCCGGAGGCAAAACGTTTTCTATAGGATTAGTATTGGTTCTTCTGGAGGTTGAACTCGAGTCGGTGCGTTTCGACCATAGCGAGACCGAGTAAGGCCAACGTTCGAGTTTCAATTTGTGGCGTTTGCACATATTGTGACTCAGCAATTTGTGCTTGCCAAACAGCGCGATATTGCATATGTGGCACCATATGTCGTCGTCCTCCGTCAACGAATAAACCGGTCTCAGCGTTCCATCCTCCGCCGTAACGCTGCTGCGCATCAATCTCTTACGGTCATGCTCTTCCTGCCGAAAACACACAGACCAACATACAAGGATTGGACTCAATATCGAGCACTCAGTTAAAACAATCCACAAATCGCAAGGGAAAATACTACGTTTCAACAGTTTCTCAAATATCACAGTTTTTTTTGTCACCGACGGTTGTGGATCTTTTTCTTCGAGATGGAGACATTGGTGAGAAAATCATCTTCATTGTTGAAAGCTTTCGCCTTGTTTAAACTTAATTTTTATTTTCCCTCATGCCAGAATTACCTTCTCGCGTTCCTCTTCGGAGAGCTGAGAAGGATTACGACCCTCGATATCAAGGTCATCGAAATTCTGCATCCTTGCACTCCTCTGCAAAGATCCTCGTTCAATTTCTTTTTCTTTAGTGCTTTCGGAGTGTTCTGAAAGTGTTGACATTAGTTATTTCTTGTTTCCTCATAAATATTAAATTCCATTGTTACAATTAAATTGTGAAATTCATTTTTTCAATCTACGATTTAACCTGGTACTTACCCCCACTTTTATTTTGTTTATTTTTTATAAATTTATCAAAAAATGACTAAATTAACTAATTTAACAACTATGGACATTGCAAAGTCAAGTTTTTCTTTGCACCAAAGAATCTCGTGCTCTTTAATCGTGGTTACTTACAAATACATTTTTTTTATATTCTAAAGTGTGTCTGCACGGTTTTGATTCGCTTAAGATCAACAACCAAAATGGGGGGATGCTGGTAAGTCACAAAGTTTTTTTTTCTCTCTGTACCAGCTACTTACCAAGTGACAATGAGAAAAATACCAATCTCTGGTGTATTCACTTCATCACCACTCTCGACTTTTCTCATTCTTATTCTGCTTTTCAACCAATTTATTGTTTCAACACAACTTTAACCAAAACTCTGTAAGGAAACTTTTGCCTTCTATTCGTTTACACTATTACAAACAGAAACTCATGATTTTCACAGAACGAAGACTGTGCCGCTTTCTTATCGTGTCCGAACCCGAAAGTAACATCCAGGACAATACGCGTGTATAACAAAACACCTGGACCGTGAAAAAGGGCAAAATAATTGGAAATTCGTTGTTATTTCTGCCGCGACCAGGTCAACGATCAACGATAAATTCCATAAGCATATTCTGCTGTGTTAATGAATTATTGAAATACTGATTTTTAGATATTTTTAACAATCCCTCAAATCGAATTGCTTAGAATTTTCAAAAATATTCAATAAAACTCAAAAATAGTAGTAAAAAAAATTGTTACTTATAGTAGAATTTGTCTGTGTCGCTTTTGTGGTTTATATGAAAAAAAAAATAATGCATAATGGCTCCGATTAGCGATGGATTGGAGTGATTAGAATGATTGATAAACTAACATTGAAAAATTATCGATTTACTGAACATGATATTAGTTATCACAGAGAAAAACACATTTTTTAATGAATATTTTCGGAATTATTCATTGGGAAAGGTCGCGGAGTCAAGTAAGATTTTACATGACAAAAAAAAGTAGTATAAATTGAAAAATCTTCGTATGAAACTACGGGGATTGCGAATAATCTCAGTAAAGCTCTCTAAATTTGATTGGAGCATTCATAGCGATTGAATTACGCGCAGGTGGATTGCTAAATCGCGGAGGAAAATCGTACACAATAGGCAGTAGTTCGAGCGAGTAAAGGGTAACGTTTTACAAGCGTTAAAAATAGCACACATAGCACACCCGAAACTGTCCCGGAGCTGTTGAATTTTTAGGCAGACTTTCGTCATTTTAGCAGAGTGGCAGAATTATCATTATTATTATTATGATTTTTTTTTCAACTTGGTTTTTCTTCATCCTCGCACTGTAAACTGTTTTCACAGTATTACAATGTAAACCTATACCAGTTGTATATATATGTATATTTGGATTGGTCCTTGGATACATCGAAAATTCCTAATTCAACGATCTATGAACACTTGAATTTTTCGAGACTCACCCTTTGGACGGACACGACGATTATCCTTTCCGTAATCGGCTTGTAAAATCAATTATATCACGCTAATCAAAAAACGTAAGACACATTTCTTTCTCTCATCTTAGCCAAATACACATAGGATTCGGTGGCGAACGGCCATCTTTAACTGAATTACGAGTTCAGGCGAGTCGTACAGCGGCTTTTAGGTCGCTCTCTCATCGAAGCGTGCACGAAGGAATGTTTCGCGTTCGCAAATTCAACTTTTCACCGCCATGAACCCGTGAATTCGTTTTGGACAAATTTGAGTAACGAGATTAAACAAATTTCATGCACAAAATATTTTTATATTAACGCCAGTCAATATTCGGAATATTTACGATTTTTCAAAAGGCTGGGACAGACGGTAACGTCGTAATTTTAAAAAATGTCCTTGAATTCGATTGAAAAACATGTTATATTTCCAAGCGCAGACTTTGACAAGAGGCGCCATCAGCAGGACGAAAACTTGGGACCCTGTTTTATCAATCGATGAAGGAAAATAGTACGGAGTTTGTCCGCGGAGGCAACGAAAGTTTTCAAAAAAAATATGAAATCTGTGTACCGCAGAACCTCGAGGAGGGAAAAAAATTGTATATAAGTATCCAAAACACAACAAACCTTGAAACGTCCTTTGAGACTTTCGGAACTGTATCATGAAGTCAGTAACACCTCGGAGACCGTTGTGACTGCGTGTAGTTTCTCTTTCAACTGCTGTTATTCCTGATTGATAGAATTTAAAAGCACGATTTAAACTTCATCATTATTTCTATAACTCACAATGGACGTCACGAGCGAGTGCAACACTCCCGCAGGAATTGTAGCCGTAAATCAAACAGCGAAACGTAAATTTTTCCAATGGGCAGTCAAGTGGTTTTACGCTAATATGGCTGAAGACGTGAGTAAAAGCTTGAAAATTCTACCGTTCTAACATTGTAAAATGAACATTATCACTGAGGAAATCCGTTTAAAAATCTGAATAAATTGATAACGAATTGTTGAGATAATTTGAATGAAAAAAAAAAACAAATTGCTATTTTGACCGTCGTTTTGGCAGTTTTGATAAAAGAAAATTACCGTAGAATCTAGAAAAACCAGATGCGCCGGTTCTGGTCTCTCTCCTACAATCAATCGGTTTCCAACTGCGCGAATTCGAAAAAGTAGAGGAATCAGATAGAACGAAAGAATCGAAACCAGATGCGAATACTGTAAGATTGTTCGTCGAGTGTGGGAGTTCGGGTATGAGAGCGTGCTTAGAACTCAACGACGTTAAATGCAAGTGTCCGAATCCCGAAACCGCCAAAGAAGCATCGTTCTGGAGCGTTAGCGGGGTCAGTGGTAGTGGATCAACCAGTACCGCTACAATCGTAAGTACCAGAAAATTTTGGCCAACCGCGCGGATTCGTCATTTTCTGTACCCGAAAAAAAAAAAAAAAAAAAACATCGAGAAATGAAATTTTTATTTTCATTCAATCGACCACGACTTTTATCGAATGAAAAAAACTTGAAAATAATAAATCCAATCCGAAAGAATTAAAGCACAAAACATTTCTATAAACACGATAGAAAAACGCCAATAGAATCGAAGAAAGCGGCAGTAATCTGCTTCCCCCGTTGCCGAAAGAGACAAACAAAATTCTGCACGACGTGACGTACCATCTGTTGAACATTATCGCCGACAAATCGCCGGACTTGAATCAGAATTCGAAAAATCATTCCAACTTGAATCTCAGCGCTTTTCTGAACACGACGATGAATAAGGACAGTGGCGATAACGCTGCCGCTGAAAAATTGAAAAAACTTTCGTCAAATATCGTACGCAGTTACACGCAACCGGAAATTGTCCTGCCACACGCCGGTGCGCGAAAATTCAAATGGAACGTCGTGCCGCTCGACAAAGTACGTAAATTTCCGGTTCGATACAAATTTGCATGAAAATCGAATCGAAGCAAAAATAATCCACGAATAATCAAAGAAATTGATCGATTCATTAATTATTATTCATTAATTAAATGAATTTTAATTGAAAAAACTTCATTAATTCCGGATCGAAATGAAATTTTGAGTTTTGCGTTCCCGTTCGGAGAGGAAAAAGATTTGAAAATGGAAATACAAATGGAAAAATGATGAAATAATTGTATTAATTTTTTCCGAAAGACTGACAGCGATTTCGAGCGCAACGGATCGAAATGGAGCGGGGATCTTGAGAGTGAAATAATAGACAACGATCAGCCGCGACCGTCGCCACCGAAAATTGCAAGTTCGCCGGTCTTCATGAACCAATTTTGCAACTCACTCAGTCAAATATCTCTTCACAGCGAAGAAGAAGCCGGAAATGTAGCCGAGCATGTTATACAGGCTCGTAAAAACCTGGACAAAGCGCTTGAAATTTTGATGGCCAAGAAATCACCGAATTCGCGCAATTCTCCCAACTCAGGTAAATTAAACGCGATTTATTTTTTTGGAATTGTATTCATTGCTTTTTGATTCAACAGTTTTCGCGCTCAAATGCTCAAAAAAACTGGATTTCCCGCTCATCTTTAATCTCAATTTCCCTTTTTCTCCAACAGAAGAGGCAACATTTTTGAAGCCAGCGCCCGGAGGCTTGAATCTTACAGGAGGTGGCTCGAGCAGGTTGAGCACGAGCTCGACCTGCAGTAACGGGAGTTTGCGAAGTCCTTCAGGAGGCATTCGTCCGCGCCAAAGTTCGAGTTTTTCACTGCCGCCGCGAGAATCCTCGCAAGCGAAAAAAACAACGAGTCAAAGTACGGTTTCGAAACCACCGACGTCGAATATAACACGGCGGAGCGTGGGTCCTGCGCTCTCGACGTCGATGGTCGGCTCGTCGGGTTCAGGCGGAACGATGAAACGTCAAATTTCGAACGTCGATCAAAACGCCTCAAAGATACCCGGACGTCGAAAAAGTTTCGGGGTGTTGGCAAGTCAGCCGTTGAGATTGGCGGCAACTTCGGCGAGGCTTACGGCCAGCTCGTTGAAAAGGAAATCCCCGGATCCCAAAGGAACAACGTTGAATCAATCGAGCACGCAAAAAGTCGGTTCCTCGATAAATCAACCGCCACCTAATCTAAAATACGGATTCGTCAGAAAGAAATCCTCGCTCGTTTAACTTTGTTTTTTTCCCCATTGCCTTGATTTTCTGTGTCGTTTAAATACGTAAACACGAATTTGTCATGTAATTTATTTTCTTATTTATTATTCCAGTCGTAAGTCCCGTCAAAAATCGAATATTCCAAATACAGTTTCTCTTGTCATTGACGTAGTTTCTTCTCATATTTCCTCCTCTGCTCATTTGTTCTTTAATCTCGTGTTGTAAACTTTTGCATAATTGCGACAAATTGAAATAAAAACGAATTATTTGAACTAAATGGCTGAATAATCGATCGGGATTGAAAAGATGATCATTATTTTCATGGAATTCTCATCGATCCAGGATAAAATTTTTTTATTATTCCTCCTAAAATTGTGTGTTTGTCTGTTTTGCAGTTTATTGTTTGTTTTTTTTTTTTTTCATCTCGTAATGATTTTTTCATTAATCATCGTCCCACGAAACTTACATCTCTCTCTCTCTTTTTTCTCTCATTCGTTCGATCGTTCGTTCGTTCTTGCTCTCCCTCTCTGGCTCTCTTTCTCTCGATTCTTGTAGTCATTTGTTTTTCTCACACATCGCTGTGCACCTACCACAACAACATTTAATTACATTTATTTAATTATTCACCTATAATTAAGAGATACAGTAAGCGTAATTATTTTTATATTTACAAGGTTTTCCACCCTTTTTTGTTATACTTTAATATTATGTTTTCCTTTGCTCTTTCACCAAAATTCCAGCTCCATTAATCGACGACTCGACGCATTCGTCTAATTCAGTTTTTTCTTCTTTTTTTCATTTTTTTTTGTTTTTTTTTTACACATTCGCACATTTTCTGTTTATCACTATTATTTTCATCAGCATTCTCACGTCTCTCTCGCGCACTTTCACACACATTGACATTCTTCGCGTTCCAGCGTGGAAACAGAAAAAAAAAATGGTCGTCTTTGCTCCTCGACTTTTCTACATTTGAACAATTGAATTGGAGGCTTGGAAAATATCGAGTGTCTTCGGTCACCGATCGGAGGAGCACGTATGAATAACGAACAAAATATTGATGGCCGATTGATGCTTGAGATGAAGCATTTTTCACATTCTCAAGAGAATCTACGCGCTATGGGTCAGTGAAATCAAGAGGGCAGAAACAAAAATACTCGATATTCGTTTCCAGTCACACACTCTGTCGTCCAGCATGTTTTTCGGCTTTAATCTTCTTCGCCGTCACCACCATTATCGTCGTCATCGTCGATCCTTTTTCTTGCGCATTATTCACCATCAGAGCCGGAAAGCTGTAGCGTATTTTCTTCATTTCTCCGAACCATCGCGACCTGCAACGTCAGCACAACGGCGTTCTTCCTTTCTTTTTCTTAGCGAAGCCCCCACTGACGCGATGAAACGATCGAAGGGGCTGCCAACAGCAGGCATCATGTCACTTCCATCGCCAGTGAATTAGTCTTGTTAGCTCGTACGAGCTGTTGTTGCTGCTGCTGTTGCTGTTGCTGCTGTTGTTGAGCCTGTTGTTGCTGCTGCTGTTTCGTACTCTCGCACGATGATCCATCGACCACACCATCAACCTCCATCATATTTAATCCTTCACTGTAATTCAATTGCAAAGAATTATAATTAGTCATCAGAATCTCAGCGAATATAAAAATAAAAACGATCTCGATCGAAGAATTCGTCAAATTTAACTTTCGAAATTCGGTTCATCGAGTATTTTACGAAATGACACAACGAAATGAATGAATATTTGAGCTAAAGACAAAAAGATTCTTACCTATTACTATTAAGCGTAATTTCCCCGGACGACGGGATCTGTTGTGTCTGATTTGACATCTGAACCTGCGTCTGTTGCTGCTGCAACAATTGCTGTTGTTGCAAGAGTTGTTGCTGTTGCAATAATTGTTGCTGCTGCTGTTGTTGCTGTTGTTGCTGCTGCTGTTGTCTCGCAAGAGTGGCTAATTTGTTCTGTGTTACGAGACCGGGCAACAGATTGGACGGTGGATGCTTCTGAGCTATAATTATCGTCTGATTATTGGGCATGTTACCACCGCCGTGACTACCCGCATTTGCCATATTATTCAATCCTCCAGTCGACAATAAACTGTTGGCCGAATGATGCTGAGTCTGCTGTTGTTGTTGTTGTTGCTGTTGCTGTTGCTGTTGTTGTTGTTGATGATGATGATGATGGTGATGATGATGAACAACTTGATTGTGTGGATTCTGATGATGGGTTTGTTGTGGATTGTGTGAGTGCGGAGAATTATGATGAAGATTATGCTGTTGGGATTGATTCAACTGATTACTCGTGGCAGAGGTAGTCGGACCGTTTTGATGGCCATTACCAAAGTTGGTTAAACTGGAAACAGGTGTTGCATTGGCAAATACCCTTAAGCCACCGGATGCCGATGGTATGGCCGTGATACCCGATGACGAGGATGTCGAGGGCGACGACGAGGAGGACGACGAAGACGAGGATGAAGAAGATGACGACGAAGACGACGACGAGGACGAGGAGGAGGCAGCGTTTACGACACCGATGCTGCTATTATTTCGATTATTATTATTAGTATTACTCGACGGACTAGTCAAAGATTTCGATAGTATGGAAGCCGCTGCGACGAATGACGATACGTTGTTATTGTTTGCCAATTGTTGTCTTTGCAATTGTTGCTGTTGTTGTTGTTGTTGTTGTTGTTGTTGTTGTTGTTGTTGTTGGTGGTGATGATGATGGTGGTGGTGATGATGGTGAAGAATTTGTTGCTGATGAAGAATTTGCTGCTGTTTCGTATTACTGCTCGACGAACTGACATTCGTCGCTTGATTTCTCGACTGATTGCAAATTGTTGTCAATTCGTACGAGGGTATACTCGCAAATTGGGTTGCTGCATTGTTGCCGGAGGTTCTCTGTGTATTATCGTGATTTTTAGTGGGTAAACTAGAGCCCAATATGGGGCATGTGACAGTCTGTATTCCGGTGGACAACGAAGTCCCCGAAAATGAGGAAGATGTGGAAATTGAGGGAATCGTTGACGATCCCGAAAACGCGGATGAAGTGACACCACTCATCGTGCCACAAGTATTTACAGTTACACCACTTGTCGCGCTTTTATCGATCGTTTTTGTCGTTATCGTCGATGACGCTGTTGTTGTCGTTGAACCGGTGCTCGTTGTCGTCGCGCCCGTCGTCGTCGTCGTCGTCGCTGTCGATGATGATGATGATGATGTCGACGTCGTTGTTCCTGACGACGAACCTCCTACGGTTTCTTCTCTCTTTGGCTGTGGACCAAAGAGTCTCGGTGCGCTTGGGGTTAAACTAAAACGCGAGCAACCAAACGTCGCCGAATTATTTGTCTCTTTAACCTTGGGCGATACCGGCAATAACAATGACGACGATAACGACGACGAACACTTTGACGGCGACGAGCTTCCCCCGGTACTCGTTGACGCACTCGACGATAAACTAACGCACGTTGAACTCGCTACACTCGCTAAACCGTGATCAAAGTCCGTTAATGCATCCACCGTGAAATAATCGGTTATGTTGAATTCCGATGTAAACGGCGGCTCGTCACCCGCTCTGTCCGGCTCCAAAATGTCCACGCATATCGACGTCGCTTCCGACGGGAATGGATATACCAACTGATCACTCGCGTTCACGCTTCCGTTTACACAATTTTTACGTAGACGGGAAAGATTGCCACATGGCATTGTGTATTCCGGATCCGAATCTGTGTCGCTCGCTGTACTGCTCGCGTCGCTCGGACTGTGCATCGAAACGGGTGGAGTCTTTGGCCGGAAGTGAAGCCTGCACACGAACAAAACACCAAATTACTACGAAACCAACAAAACCGTCAAACCGATTAAAAAAAAAAAAAAAAGCGATTCTTTGATACAAATCATAACCCGAGAGATTTTATCAATGAAAAAATTAATATTTTGCCGCTTTATCCTGTTTTTTTTCTTCATATTTTCTAAAATACGAACCATTCTTTCTTGACCGCTGTCGTAGTCGTCGCGGTAGCCGTTGGGTCGTCCATCGCTTCGCTCTTTGGCTCATGAATCGTAAAGTCCAAAGTCGACCAAATGTCGTCTATATTATTAGAGCAACGATCCAATATGACTCTGTTGACATAAAAACAACGGGTTGTGATCGAATTCATGAAAATTTCGCGTTGTAAGTGCGAGTTAAAAATTCTAAGATTGTGTCAATTTTATACCTTCCACCACGACCGAGTCTCCGACGTGCTAAACCGATGCACCTTGGCGTCGGTTTACTAATGCTCGTGAGCGCGAACCTGTACTTTTTCTCGGCCAATCCACCTTCGCTTCTGTTACACCAGGGCCAGTTTCCAAAGCCACCTGATACAGGCTGTGAACAATAATCGACAATGGATTATTTACGCGTTGTCGAAAAGTAGAATTATCAATCGTTTTTCGTGACTTTTTCGAATAAAAACTTTAATTATCGAGTTTTTCTAGCACTTGCGTGAAATTCTGAGCGAACGATCTATACTCACCGGCAAATAACTGCTATTTCTATTCCGTCGAAATGCGAATTGTCCATCTGCGTCGACGTTGTCATCCTCGTCGCGATCTGAGGCGAGAGACGGCTGAGAGTGCGAGTTGGATGGAATTGGGCTGCTCTCCTCGTCCGAACTTGCGAGCGGGTCCAGCCCACTGCCGAGTACACCACCGGAGCCAACAACCGTACCGCTAACGCTTGTTCGGTTGTCACGACCACTACCGAGACCGCTGCCCGTTCCACCGCGAACACTTCCTTCCTCGTGCCCGCCAGCAGAGCGTCCACCGTCCGTTTTGTGCTTCCGTTTTTTGTACTGGCGTTTTTCTTTTCTCGGCAAGCTTTCGTCCTGGAAACGAATGAAATAAATTGATAAAAAATGGTTTTAAAGAGAAAAATCTTCCGCGTCCGAAAATTCTCATATCTTCTCGCTCTGGAATGCTCTTTGAAATATTTCGAGAGAAACGCCCGGTTCTGTCGCATAGTTGACGTTTGTTTTGAATTTCGCAACTATTATTTATATACCTTGCTGGAAACTTTGTTGGCCCAGTTCTGATGAACACCGAATTGATTCGTGAATAGCGGAGCGAACGCGGGCCTTGCGGTTTTCAGAGCCGAAACTTCCGAAAGTATTTGACCGGTAAAGTCTTGCGCCTGATACCTGTGAAAGTGATTAAACAAAAAAATTAGAATTTCTCACCACAATAATTCCTTCAAGCCATAAACTATCCGGTTTGTTCGGATTTCGACTGCATCGTTGAAAATAAATCGTTTTTCAATGATTTTCGCACATTTTCTGCATCGACGGAATAAATATTTGACGAACCTTTTCTCGTAAACCTCTATTGTGAGATGAAGATGTTCCCGCTTTGTTTTTTCTCGTCTCTTTACCAATTCCAAGAGGGTAACTGCTCTGCTAAGATCCCTCCTGAGCTTAAGCATCTTCTCGTAGCTCGTTTCGTCGTTCTTACGATTCTTCCGCGTTTGCATCTTTTCTGTCCTACGACGAAATGCTAAATACGGATTATTCGCGGCTGAACCAAGACGATGCTCTGTTTTGACCGACAGGAGGAGAGGATGTTGCTGAAAAACATTGAAATTCCATTACATTTCCACCATCAGCATCTTTACATCGTTTCTATTTCCAACAAGTTAAATTCTCGTTGATATCGATGTTTTTCGTAGAATTTGGTTGCTTGTCGCACTAAATTCTGTGCACAAAGTTTCATGAATCTAATCAGATTATTTGAGATCCACTGGCAATCCAGAGAGTCCAACGGACAAAGCCCAATATCGCTTCGAACTGGCTGCAGCGTTTTGGCTAATTTTATTTCTGTTCTCTTCATTATTATCAGGAAAAGGTTTGTATGAAAGAAAAGCTTTGAAAAATCGTACAGAACAGTGAAAAACTTGAATTTTAATATCTCTATGAAAAAAAAGTGAGTGGCTGGGCGTAGCCGGGTCGGGCAGTTATTATTTTACATAAAGAAAATTAATTTTGATCCTAGCCGGTCTCACTAATGTGGAAAAACGTTGATGGCGAGTTTTTTAAAAATTATCCTCATTTTCCAATGGATTTTCGTGCACTCAAGCAATTCCTTGGCTCTCAAGAGTAATTCAAACAAATAAATCACAATGTAAATTTGTTTGACACGTTTTATCGGTTGGAAAGTCCAAAAATGAATGAAAATCCATGGAAATCCGATGAAATCTTCAAGAATCTCATTTCAAAAGTAGAGAAACAATGAAATAAGTGAAAAAGTCTGCCATAACCTTCAAGTTTCTGGGACGTTGACACATCATTATTTCGTCTACAACTATGCTCAAAAATCACTGATTTCGTTAAAAAGAGACTGTTTAAAATGAAGATTCGAGATTTTCTCAACATTTCGTCAAGTTTTTGTGACACTGAAAATATTTTCTGTCCATTGGCGATCCTAACCTCAAAATATTTATGTGCCTATCAATACAAGATTTCAGGTTAATTTAGAGTCATCGACTTACAGTTTTGAGCCGCTTGTTGAGCCAATAATCAAAAACGGCGATTATGAGATCGTCGTCCTCTTTCAGAAGAGCTTTCGCCTCGTTGAGAGTGACGACCGTTCGTCCTGAACTTTTTTCAAGACGATCCATCATCTCTTCAAACTGTAACGGCGTCAGATCCATTTTTCGACTCTGGACACCGACCCATTTTTCATCCTCCGAATCCATGTCGTAGTCTGGGATGTCCTGTTCCATGGCAAAGGCTAAAAAAATTTTGATACTTTAATAAACTCATGGAAACACGTGAAAAATCCATTTTCAGAGTCGGAAATCCGTTTTTTTACAAAAACCGTAGAATAAACTTTGCAAATTGATCAACAAATTACTTCGTTATCGCTAGAACTACAAACCAGGATAAATATCGAGGCCAGGCGGGCGAATTATGTTCCTAAGATAACTTTATAGCGCTTTTGGGCATGTAAATCAATTTTTCACAAACTAAACCTTGATAAAATCGAATTTTCTCATCGCCATTCTCTTTAGCATGAAAAAATAAAAAGTTTAATGTACTTAAAAGTCAGATTCGTGCTCTCAGAACGATTTTAGAAACAAGAAATCCAGGGGGTAAATATTTAGCCCCGTTTGTAGTTTAAAGGTTGAAGGGTCAAACTCTGTTTTTTACTTGTTGATTTTTTAAGCTATAGTAACTCACGTTGCATGTGGATCAGCTGGCGAGGCAATTTGTAATCCGCCGGATATATTTTGTCGTAGGCTTCTGCGTCCGCCAGATCCGTAACCTCCGGCGTAGGAATGATTAAACCCGTGCATATTGCTCGTTGCAGATGATGTTCCTGCGATAGTTTCAACCCAAAAAACCAATTGATTATCCTCATTTCTTTGATCAATTTGTCGTAAAGTACAAGTTGCTTCAATCGCATCGCTATTTTCGTTTCATCGACCGGAATTGACGATAAATTATTGCAAAAGTTTGCCCGAACGGTTCACAATCATGGTCCAAAAGAATATTTATATTTGCTAATTATATCAGGTGATTACGATCGAACCGGATGTGAGTAAAAGTTACGGAGGTTGCCATTCGATACGAAAGTAAATAATAAAATTACGTTGGCTGAAAATACTGGGCATTTTCATAACAGTAAATATCGAAAATGGGGGCTTTCGAATTCTTGAGAATGAGGTTAACCGCCGAGATGAATGATAATAAAAGCACAGTAGAAAAATGGCGCGATCCATGCATAAGCTCTAATGCACTACATCAACAAGTGTGCTGTCAACAACGCAAATGCTCAAGATCCTCAGAACAACTATCCTGTAAGACGGATTGCAAGGAATCGAATGAATCTCGTTCCCAAGTGACAGGAAAACGGAAACGATGCAGAAATTTCCGTGAAAATTAGTTGTTTGTTCCCGATCAATGGAAATTGCATTTTCCGAACATCACGGACGATGTTAAGTCAATAAAAATGGTAACGAAAGTCGGAAATAATTGTGTAAATCATCGAGTTTTCATTAAGAACTGATAAAAATAAATCTGCCACCGAATTTCCCAAAAAACGGAATAAAAATGTACGTCAAGGAATAAAGCATGCAGACAACACGAGATAAAATCTGCAGTAAACGAAAGTCTGCTGTGATTCGGGGGAAAAAAAAACATTCGAAATTCGCGCGCTTTTACGAATCATCAAGCGGGGGGGGAGGGGGGATCAAAGGGTTTTTACAACAGAGCTGAAAGGGTCGAGGAGGGGTTAGAATGGAGGAAACTTACGCATTCCTCCTCTTTAGTCATGCCACTTGGCATTTGTGGTACAGCACGATTGATAGCAGAATAATCCGGTAAATCGGGTAATTCCTCGGCCATGTAGATCGGCATCGGCTTGGATGCGTCCAGGGCGCGAGCCCTGAACGACAGCTTGCTCATCCTGATACAGCACGGAGGCGCCTTACGATGTTTATATATATGTAGTAAATATATACGTGTGTATATATGTCTTTAGATGTATATGTATGTGTGTGTATATTCGCAGAGAATGGCGGAAGGGCAGGAAGAGGAGTGGGAGTGAGGGGATCGAGAAGGGATGACAGGGGTGAGGGGAAAGTTTAATGTTGGTTCGCGCGCGCGCACACGTTGCCCGTGCTACACCTCCCGTATCTACTGCTGCTGCTTTAGCTTCGCGATCGTTTTTATAATTTTTTTTTCTAACAATCACTCAATCGGCGAATTAGTAATTTATTGATGATTCGTTTAGTTTAATTTCTCAATAAGTTTTTAATACGTTTCACGATTTGCCATTTAAATTTAATGCCACAAAGCAAAGATGTATCAATTGTTTTCTCGTTTCTTTGAATCTTGATACTGTGTGTTGCTCCGTCTCTCTCTCCCTATCTCTCTCTCTCTCTCTCGGGCGGCCGCGCGCGCGGTATAGAAAAATAATAAAAATGATACTTTAAGCGAAAACGGGACGAAAAAAAAGGATGAATTTGGCAGTGAACGTGTGCGAAAAAAAGTATTAGGAGAGAGAGGGAGGGAGAGAGAGATAGGATGGGTAAATATGAAAAAAGGAAATTTGAAGTTTTGTTGTTTTCGTCTATTTCGAGCGGATATTTTTCGTTGTCTCTTTTCCGGGAAGGTTTGACAAGCGCCGCTATTTTTTGCGGGAGCGAACGACGAGAAAATTTCTCGTGCTCAATGCTATATATATATATGTAAATATATATATATAAGTGTATGTATGTATATATTTAGATATATGTATATGAGTTAGTGTTGTGCGTTTGTGTATATTTTATGTGTTTATGCGTATAGAAAAAAACACGAGTCTTTCGCTGTATCGTTCGTTCGAATCCCGTGTAAATATATATATATCTGTATATATATCGTTTTTTCGTGTTCTTTTTATTTTTTTTTGTTATCAACGTTTTTGTCGCCTCGTGCCCAATTGTTTTTGTCTTTTCTCGATACCTTCGATCGATCAATGACGATCCCGTATTTATCTCGCAAATCTTCCGTTATATTCGTTTTTATTTCTTTTTTTTCTAACGCTCTTTGTTTTCTGGTTCGTTCACGATTCGGGATCGCAATATTTATTTTGTTCTTTCGGCCTTTTCGCGGTTGAACGGGATGAGAGGAAATGTT
The DNA here is from genome assembly GCA_037043255.1 of Diadegma fenestrale. NCBI lineage: Eukaryota > Metazoa > Arthropoda > Insecta > Hymenoptera > Ichneumonidae > Diadegma > Diadegma fenestrale. Next base: position 15,782,335 of record CM073313.1, read on the forward strand.
GTAGAACGTGGACGAAGTCGACCACGGCGAGGAGCGGTCGGTCAGTCGCGCTCTCTCTCTCTCTCTCTCTCTCTCTCTCTATATCCCTCTCTCTCGCTCCCTCTCGTTCTCCCTTCTCTCGTCTCGTTGTATAGCAATGCGAGCGAGAGAATCACGGAACTACGAGAACCGACGACGAGGACCACGACGACGACGACGACGACGACAACGGCGACGACAACGACGGCGACGGCGAAGACGACGAGCGACGACGATGTGAACGCACACACACGACACTCACACACACCCGCGTAAGCACGCACACACACACGATAACGAAGCTTTGCAAAAACGGGCCCTTTGACTCGGGCCCTGACGCCGTTTAACACGTCGCGTCGGCGGCTCAGGGCCTCATCGTTGCCCGGCCATAAAGCACGAACACCCTCACTCAGTCACTGAACGAGATATATCACTTTGAAAACATGTTTGCGTGACACGATCCCTGTTGAAAGCCATCATGGCCGACCGACAGCCATTTAACCCGTAAGGCATAACACACAGGCGAGGCGAGTTTTGTAAAAGCAACGCCAGCGCCACACACACGTTTTCTTCGTATGCTCTCTATTTTATCACTATATACAACGTACTTTCGCACACCTTCTCTCTCTTTCCCACACCCGTGATCTCTCTTACTCCGACTCTTTCTCGCTCTCTTGGCGCGATATACGAGCGGATGATTTTAGAAGCTCCCACAACATCCAATATTTAATGCGAATCCTTCCTTTTGCTCTAATGTCAAGCCCTAAAATTCAAAGATACTGCTAATTTATTTTTTCAACATCAATAACCTCAACACAGCCGCAGGATAATGCCAAGCTTTGAATTCTCGGACTACAATTTCATCCTGTTGAAAACAACAACGCATTCGCGTCCTTTTCGTCAAGATGCATTTCCAACCAAGTCCTTGATTTGGCGCTCTTGCAAACGTGTCATTCGTCACCACAAGGTTACATTCTCCGTTTTCGGCCAATCACAGCTCACTAAAGTTTCCATTGGTTACATTCAACATCGTAGAACTTTTACCAAGTCGGTAAAATAGGCTGGTGACATGAAATCAAATGTGCGAGACATAATGATTGAACATCATGAACATTTCTCAATGATTTCTGAAAATAATAGTTGTTCGTTCATTGTCTCTCCAATTCACAAATTTCCCTAGACTTCACACTTCCGGTGCTGCACATGAGTCTGCGGGTAGTTTTCATCGAGCGAAAAAAGTGACGCGTGCCACGTGCCATGAACGTTGCAGGTGGCAGCACCAGCAAGACTCCGTCTCTTTTGAGGAACCCGTGTGGTGTTCTCCGTGTTGTCATGTGAAAACCGTCAATTTTTAGGTTATAAAGTTCATAAACATCGACTGTCAATGCCGAGTTATCAAAAGTTTAATAAATTATTATCATAAAACGACAATCATAAGAAAATAACAATAATGCCTTTAATAATAATCACGGGGATACCATCGAGTGGAAAAACGACAAGGGCACAGGAGCTGAAAAGTTATTTCGAAGAAAAGAGAGGAAAGAAAGTGGAAATAATCAGCGAAGGTGAAACGATCGTCAAAACTGGTTACGACAAAAATACTTTTTATTCTGGTGAGTGGTTTTATTTTCCATCAATCATTGAATTATAACCCTCCGAGTGCAAACCTCCTGGGTCAACCTAACCCAAGACGTTTTTGAAATCGTTGTATTCCGATAAATATGCATTTTCAGCTTTTTTTTTTGTAGAGACGTTTTTTCTTGTAAATCATCCATTTTTTATGGCTATAAATTGATTTTTTCACTGAAATGAAATTCAAATGCCGAACGATCTGTGGCAGAAAAATGTTGGGCTCAAAACGACAAATGAGACTGAAAAGAAATCACATATTTACGTGAAAAATCATTTCCGTAGACTCAAAGAAAGAGAAAGGAGTTCGAGCCGACATAAAATCAAACGCTCAGCGGCTTCTGAATCCTGCGGATGTGTTGATCATCGACGGAACAAATTATATAAAAGGATATCGCTACGAATTGTATTGCATGTCGAAATTGTACAAAACCCCTCAGTGTACCTTGCAATGTGACGCGCCGGTGGAGCACGCTTGGTTGTTGAATGAGTCGAAGCCCGAGAACGAGCGTTACACACGTGATATTTTCGACGCTCTTGTTATGAGGTAAAGAGAGAAAGATTAACGAGCTGAATTGCTATGATTTTGGGTTTTAATGGACATTTTTTTGCTTATTAGATACGAAACTCCCGACAGTAGAAATCGATGGGATTCTCCTTTGTTTGTTGTCACTCCTCACGATCTGTTGCAACTCGACGATATTTACAGCGCATTGTACGAGGTCAAAGCACCCAAGCCAAACATGAGCACTCAATGCGTACGTCACACGACTCATAATTTTTTTTATTACCGAAAAGAATAATAAACGTTGAGACTTCTTTGATTGATTGATATTTCTTTATGTTTTCAACTTTTTACAGGCGCCTTTATCTTCAACGAATTATTTGTACGAACTCGACAAATTGACCCAGGAAATCGTGACGGTAAGAATATTTTTTTCCTCAATTAAAACCATTGGATCGAAATTCCGAAATTTTGCAATTGATCGATTTTAGTTTAAATATTTTCTTCTATTTGGCTGATAGTTTTCAATCCTTATTCGCAGGCAATATTGGCAGCTGCACAAACAGGAATTACGAGTGACATAAAAATTCCAGGATTTGAAAATTTGAGGGTAGAGAGATCGAGCAACGCTTCGCAATTGTCAAGATTGAGAAGACAATTTTTGACGTATAGCAAAATGCATCAGATAGAAACTAGTCAAATAGCGCATTTGTTCGTACAATATCTCAATAAAAATTTGTGATAAATACTATGATATTGATCGTACCGAAGATTATTTATTCCTTCGTTATTCGACTTGGCACTACGTTGAAAAACAGAGTCTGGCAATACTAATTGCAGGATTGATCGTATTCCTTCGTATTTTATCCAGAATCTTTACACAACAAAAATTACAAACTTGAACAATAATTATTATTTTTGTACACGTTACATCATTCGACGACAATATAAATCTTTCTTTTCATCGCATTCATCATTATTACATTTCCTACAAAGTAAATCGTTGACTTTCACGCACACAAAATTTTAGCCTTTCAGTCATCCGTTCCCGGTGGTGAGAACGAAAGGGAAAAACTTTTGACGGACGTTGCACAAAACCGAACAAAAAACGGTGTGCGTTTGAACAAAAAAATTAATAGAACGAAATTAAACGATGGATAAACAACTTTGTGAGGGTATTTCAAGTTTCGTGATTAAGCGGTTTCGAAGCATCTTTGAAGGCACTGTTGTAATAATCGTTTCTATTTTTTAGTTACTGACCTGAAAGAAAGCGAACTCGATCGTTGTCGCGCATTCGGTAAATTCACACGAGTAAACATTTCCTTCAATTTGTTAATGACTAAAGAGCGAAACGGAAGACTCGAGAGAGACGGAGAAGATGGAGATATTGAGTAGAGAGAACGAGAACAAAGACGCGATTTTAATTCTAAGCAATATCTCGAGACTAACCGATCTTGTCGTATTTACAACTTACATTTTTCTACAAAATTTTCCTTTACAATTAACATTTATGATCGTGAGTCGCGGCTTCCATTTCCGTCCTTTTTCATTCGCTTTTTCGTTCCTCGTTGTTTCTTTTTTTTTCAATTAAATATGATCTACTCGTAATTCATTTCGTGATAACGTTCCTGATAATTTTCGCTTTGTTCAAGGACCGCGAAACGTATTATGGTTAATATACACGTAAAAAAATCGCTCATCAATTCTCCTGGTCTTGGGAACCATTCGTCGTCGTTCCTTCCACTCCGTTTCTGTGCTCTCCGGTCGATGTACTGCCCGATCTTCTTCTCGGTTTTCGACACACGAAATAAACGCTGTTGTACTCGCACTGTAACATGCTATTCACGTTTTGGGCGTAACGCGTTTTCACGTGGGTCGTTTCTTTCTGCAACATAACAATTCGTTAAGTTTCTCGAACGGGAGGAACACGATTCTTCAGTCGATTTGTTCAAACTCTCGACAACCAATAAAGTTCGCAACCGATTTTCTTCGAGGCTTGAAGGAAATCGCTGCACACGAATTATTCAATCATTCATAAATTATTCATGAAAAGAGACTTTTTTGCATTGTATTTATTGATGAGCTGATTTTTAATTGTGACAAAATCGCTACAAACGAATTTTTCAAAGTTTTTTAACTCTCCGACTGCGCTCTGGGTCGTCTTGACCCCAAAAATATTCCGTCACCGGTCCTTTGACATTTGATGGCGAAAAAATAAATTCAGGGCAATGAAATATCGATAATTTAGTAGGGAAAAAATCTCTTCAAATAAAAAAATTAATATTTCCCGAAATACAACGATTTGAAAAAAGCCCTGGGCCAGATTGACCCAGATTCCTTGAATTTTTTTAAAATTGTGACGAATATTCACCTCCAATTGGAAACCATAGCCTTGAATAACTTCTCGGAGAATAGCGTAACTGGGTTCTATCGAATCTTCCGTCGGCATATCGCTAAAGTGATAGAGTAACGGGCCGAGATTGATCCAAACGCCACCAGGCTTGAGAATTTTGTATATCGTTTCGATAAATTGTACGACGTTGTTGGCACAATCAATGAAGAAACACGTTGCGACACAATCCCAGTAATTATGATCTTTGTAGACCTGGAAGATTAAAAAAAAAAAAAAACATTATATTGTTGTTACAAAACCTTAATCTGTTTCAAGAAGAAAATAAAAATTCCTTATATTTTTGGGTAATAATCAACGGCCGAAATTTAGGCTTCGATAAAACGTCGCCGTGCCACGTGCGCCGAATTTGGGTGATTGAAAAAATACATACTTCCAAAAAGTCGCCAGCAGTCATCGAGAACTGAGCATTTTCTGGCAAATCGCTGGGATTTACGTCAGGAAAATGTACAGCTTGTGTTTGATCGCCAGCACCAAGATTATTCATGTATTGGTGCACCCATGGATGCACTTGGTAAGAATTTATTCCTCTGCATCTATAAATCAAGCATTGAAATGAAACGAACAAATTGAATTGACAATTTGATATATTTCTGTTGAATTTCGGTGAAATTTACTTATTGAGGACAAAATGCGATGCGAAAAGCATAAAGAGGGAAAATTCGTTGCCCTGGCAAGTGTAACCACGCCTTGCAATTTCGTACGCTAGCCGGCCGAGCCCAGCGCCAGGGACCAATACTTGGATTTCCGATGGTGTGCTGAAAACGTCGTTTTTCAAAATTAAAATCAATGTTCAATATCAATAACTAAATTTAGCGATTAATTCAAAAACACGAAGATAAAAGAAAAAATGGGGAGAAAATAATGAGCAATACGTACCAATAGTCCAATGGGAATTGATTAATTATTTCATCTATAATAGGCTGATAACAAGAATTTCTTTCGTCGGTACCCTCGACGCTCCAATCTCGTACTAATTGTTTGATAGTCGCCTGTACTTTCTCCTGATCCGCCAATACCGGTCGAGGGTTCAGTGTCTGCAATCAGACCTACCTATATTCCATACAATAAAATATTTTTTATTGTCCGTACTGTTTGTGTGAGCACGCGTTTTGCGCAATAACGATATTTTTATACTCGAAATTCAAAAAACAATGGAATTTCAACCCGAAGAAGGGAAATCGTTTCCACGTACTTTTCCCTTATGAAAAAAATTGAAAATCGAAAAAAAAATGATGTTACACTATTAATTAAAATAAAAAAAAAATTTAGACACCTCAGCCTATCATCAGAATGAAAAAACGGGGATTTTTTTTCGTCGTCGAATACCGAAGCCAAAATGAACGAAATAGAAACTTGAGGTGAATTCTATTTTTCTTTTTGAACGGAAACTCCCAGAAATCTTCCTGAGATATCGATCCCAATGTTAAATCGAATGAGAGAGAGAAACGAATTTCTACCCAGCGAACAAAAGCGTAAATGTCGTGTTCTGTGTGTGTCTGAAAAAAAAAAGTGTGCGAAATCTTACACTCTCATCGTGGGAACTTGTAGGACTGACGTTTTCGAATATGTGCGAAACATCCTTGAGTATCAATTTTATTATGTCGTCATTGTTCTCTATGCATATTTTCACCTCCTGCAGATGTTCTCTGTACTTTGATAACAGTTTTTGATGCAAGGTTGGCAAAGACAACAGATACGACTCTGTTTTCTTCACTCGCTGTAGCGAGTGCGTTCTGCAAGCAAAAATTGAAGAAAAAACATGTCATTTTCATTTTGAAAAGTCACTCCTGCACAATCATGCAAAAAAAAATTGCGTTTGATCTATTGTCATCGTTGTTATATGAATTATAACTGGAAAAATATCATGTGGGAGTTTTTTTTCTAGGCTTCAGGCCTTATGACTAATCTATTGTTCACAAAAGAAATTCTTTCATATTAGGAACATTATTCCCCTTCCTCAATGTTGTAGAATATTGTCGTCACTCAGTGACTCATCCAAGATTGTGTAAACCTACAAAAAATTATCACAAAGTAATGAGCAAGTTTCAACTCGCATCATTTTTCTTCAGCCACCATTTTTCATGCCGGAAAATCCCATAATTTTCAAACGTTATTTCCCCCCAGAATACTGTTCAATTTTGCAATTGATCAATTTTCAAAAATCCATGTTTATTTCAATAATTTATTACTACTTGGCAAAATCGCAAAAGAATCTTTTGTTAGTAAAGAATTATGTTTTGTTATTTAAGAAAGAATTTCGATAAACGTTGAAATGTTGAATTTACGAATTTAATTGAATGATATTAACAAACTTGTTCATCACTATGGACAACAAGATTTTAGAAACTCACGTACAAAGTTCTAATGAAAAATCAGTCATTTGGAGGAAAAAACTGACTTTTTTTCAAAATTAAATGCACGGAAGAAAAATTATCATAAAGTACATGTATAAAGGTGGATGCTTTAATTTCCATGATGAAATGTTAAATATACAAACATGTACAGGCTAATACAAAATTCGAATACAAATATTTCGCGTTATTCTCGATTTACATGGGTTTTGAATGCGTTCGTGTCGACTGGGGAGGTTTTGACCTTTTTTCCTGGATATGACGAAACATTTTGAGAAGTTGGGCATGAGATTTTGAATGCCAAATATTTGAAAGACGAATGCCATTTTTAGCGCGTCCTGTACGCGGAAGTAATGGAAAATTTGAGGTTATGTCGATTGACTGTGATGCAATATTAGTTAAATGTTTAAATAATCGTCGTGTTGGTTTAAATTGGACGGAAAATTGGGATCGGTCGAAGGACGAATGTTTTCAAAACGTGTGAGAATTGATTGACTCGTTAATAGTCGTTAAAAGATTTAAATCGAGGTTGAGAATCATCTCGAGATTGGCGCATTTCTCGGCAAATTTTCAGCGATATAAAATTAAAAATAGCACACGTGAAAGAATTGTGAAAGTGACTAACTTGTAATATTTGAATGCCGAAACGATACGTTGAAAGTGTTTCCGTTCTTCTTCATCCTCGTAGGTGTCTTGCATTTTTTTCGGATAAGCCGTTGAATCCATGATTTGAAATAGAATAAATTCACGTTGACTCGATTTTATTTTGCAAACACGTCAGTAGTTTTTTTTCCGGCCCTTTCGTCAATGATGACTGGGGACACTTAATTCGCTCGTTTCTCTCATGTGAAACTGCGCGAATTCACTGCATGTCGTTAAACTCGTGTGCAAATACGATATTTTATTTTTAATTCGATTTTTTTTATTATTCTTTCTTATTTTATTATGCACAATTATCACAAATGCGGTACAAAAAATTTTACGAGCACGGAATAACGGTGCACGCCTGTTGTCTTCTCCTTCTCCGACTTCAACTTGATTGGCTATCGCCCTCTGGGGGCATGTGCCACTCGCGCCTGTGTTGTTACTTATCTCTACACTCTTATTTTTCATGTTCATCCCCTCCAATCCCCATTTTCACATGTTTTTCTAATGTTCAACCGCAGTAGATATTTCTTCTCGTGTATTTTCGGAGATAGTCGGTCAGATGAGTCCGATAGTTTCGTCCAATTCAAATAGAGCTCGGTTCTTCAGGTGCGCAATAAAATTACGCGACCAAAATTATAATTATTCCTCTATGTAGCTCGAGAAATGTTCACCAAAGCATTGTCAAGCCTTTTTCGGTCGATTTTCAAGACAAAATAGTATTTTACGCAACAAGTGCGGAAAGCGACGAATTACATCGCGCGTGAAGTTGCCGCATGAGCCGAAGGCTTATGATACATATTCGCACGAGTACGAGTGTGAATTGCGGCACGAGCCGAAGGCGAGTGCCGTAATACACTCGTACGAGTGCGAATATGTATCATAAGTCGAGGCGAATGCGGCAAACGCGCGATGTACTTCGTTGTTTTTCGCACATGTTGCGTACAATATTTTTTGTGATACTTGCCTCGAAAGTTCGATTTGAGGATCAAAAAACATCGACTGACATCTGACAGTTGAGCTATCTGACATATGAATGTCCGCACTAGTGCGGTAAAGTCTTCTCACCGTGCGGTAAAGTCCACATTACCGCACTAGTGCGGTAAAGTAAGACAAAAGAGCAAGCGTTGAGAAATAGGCTACTTTCGCCACGGAAAACGCCAACCGAAAATCGCACTTTCGAGGCAAGTATCACAAAAAATATTAAACGTACAAAAATACTCCCCAAACCATTTTCAAATAGGGAATTCTTTTCAATCGTCAAGTGCGCTTTCTACGATATAATATCGATTGCCCAGAATTTTCAACTTTATTCGAAGCTCGTGAAAGTCATGACTTTGTTTTCCCGAAGAAAAATGTATGGGACGATTGATACTCACGGGAAATAAAGAGAGACACTAAATTTTCTTCGTGATTGTTTTAACAATATATTTTTCATTTTCTTCTTTCAACATAGGAATCTCCAGACAAGATTTTATGTTCTCATATATACAAAACGAATATCGATCATTTACAGTTCACAATAAATGCCTAATTAGCGGTATTTGAATAGCCAAACAACAAACTGAAAATGAAAACAGAAGATTGGAAAATCGATCGGTACGAAAGAGCAAATGGGAGAGGGAATTCACGGAGGCAGGAAGAAGGAAAGGAAGATTACGTGATTTGAGGGAATAATCTGAGTTGGCAGTGTGCATAGTCAAGTTACGAGACCGCGCGTGCGTATTTAAATGTTTTTTTTTCTTTTTCTTAATCGTTTCGTTTGACGACAATATTTCATGCGTTTCGTACTACGTGTGTAGGGGAAAGGAGCAGGGAAAGAGGGGGAGGGGGGAGCAAAAACGACTATAGAATCGTTTGATCGAATGTTTAGACGCAGGAAGCTTAGCGATCGGTCCGCATTGGAAGAATCACGATAAAGATTCTGCGATCGTCTCGAAGCGGCGAAAAATGAAAAAGACTAAACAATTGACCGTTGATCACGAGAATAATTACAACAACGAAAAATTGTTCGAAAGGAAAAACGTCAAAATATGGAAAATGGAAAGAAACAAAAAAAAAAAAGTTTCAGAGAGCACGAAATAACGTTCGAATGGGCGACTTCGTTGGATCGCTGAATGATATCGTTTTGCTCAGTCGTGCGATGCGGTTCGCAAGTTTTTCCACATTTTACATTGGCTCAGATTCTCATTATCTCTCTTTTTTCGTAAGTGGCGTTGCATCTGCCCTAATTGAATATAAATAGTACGGATACGATGAAATATACCAAGGACAAATATACTATACACAGACAATGATAAATCTCTCTCTCTCTCTCTCTCTCTTGTTTTTCTGGTCTAGCTTAAGTGAAAATTGTGTCTAAATTAAATGGATTTAAAAAAACCAAAGATATTTGTGTATATTAGCGTCAAATCGTAGTAAAAAAAATGGAAATAAATGGAAGGTTGAAAATCCTTCTCGTTTGAATGAAAAATCATTTTGAATCGACGTAAGGAACAGAAAGAAAATGCAGTTTACTTGATCAATCGTAATTGATGTTTTTGTTTGTTTGCCTTTTGTTTTTAAATTATACTCATCGAGCGTCTATATCGTTTTCTCGTGGCCGTGTTGTTGTTGGACGCGAGGGAAACGGAAAGCGGCAGGGGCGGCGTTACGGGCGACACCGGTGTGACTGACGTCGTTGAGGGCGTCACCGGTGACGTCCCCGCGTTATTATGACTCGTTCTCGGTGTATCAGCCCCCTGTCGAGCCGAATACGGGGGCCTGAGCTACCAAATATAATTCTCGGTCTGAGGTGCCCTCATCACGCCTACGCCACCTCCCAAACGTCTGTAATTCATGTAACCGCACAAACGCCACTGATTCTGCTCCGGATCGTAAACCTCGATCGTTTTCAAATAGGCCGTACCGTCGAAACCACCCACTGCGTATAATTGACCGTTCACCACAGCCAAACCGACCTGAAAATCGAAATTCAGCCATAAAATATGCCCCGAAGTAGAAAAAATCGATTTTTCGAAAATATTTTCGTTCGATGGGTCCGACTTTAGAGACATGAGAGAAAAAATTTGGTAATCGAGCTCACCCCGCTCCTTCGCGAAGTCATAGCAACAATCGGGCTCCATGAATTAGTGTGAGGATTGTATCGTTCGGCACTGGACAATTCCATACAATCGTCGCGTCCGCCGACCGCGTAGATGAGATTGTTGAACACGGCACAACCGAGATGTTTTCGTCTGGTCGACATGGGCGGCACTTGCGACCACTTGTTTTGACGTGGGTCGTATCTCTCAACAGTGTTTAGAGGCGTCTGACCATCGGACCCGCCGATTGCGTACAAATATCCTCCTAGAACCGCGACAGCTACTCCTAATCGTCTCGATGTCATGGGCGATACTTTCGACCATTTGTTCTCTTTCGGATCGTACCTGCATCAATTTTTTTTTATCAAAAGTCAATTTTATCGGACATTTCAGCAAATTTCGTGTTTTTTTTTGTCGGCTTTCTCATTTCCTGTGATTCTGACAAAAGTTTCTCATTTTTAGGAGTTTAAGTTTGAGCCTGGCGAAGTCTATTTGTAAATCATTAAGAAATCATATCAATTTTGCTTGATTTAAGCGACGATTGAGATGTTTCGGGCGTCGATTAAGAATTGTTTTTTCTTCGTTACCTTTCAACGTGATTGAGACACTGAACTCCATCTTGTCCCCCCACAGCATACAGAAAGCCATCTAGGACGGCAACTCCAACGCTAGTTCTGCACGAAGTGGTCGGTGCTACATCGCACGACCATTGATTAGTTTGTGGATCGTACCTCTCGATACTATTTAAATAACTTTGTCCATCGTGGCCGCCGACAGCGTACAGCAAATCGTTGAGAACGGTAACGCCGACGCCACAGCGTCGTTTGCTCATCGGTGCGACCATTTTCCAATCAGCTGTGTTGGGATCGAAGCGTTCGACGCTTGCGATAGCATCGCCCGAGCACCAACCGCCAACTGCGAACAAAACTTCACCCCTTCTTGTAGGTTTCCTCGGACGTGTTCGTGGCCCTTGCATCAATGGTCTTTCCTGAGGCAATAGAAGATAATTCTTCGCCTCGTCGACGAGATCTCGACAGGCGTCGTCCGATCGAACCAGCAGATCAGAGCCAACCGTGCCGACCAAAAACTTTGGACTCAGCAGTGGCAAACGTACATGCTGCAAAACTTGCGCTAAATGCTGGCGACGTTCCGTCACGTTGTACTTTACCCAATTCATCACAGCGCTGAATACTTGCTCTTCCGTACGCACGTTAAGCTCGTCCGACGATATTATGTCGACCAATTGACTAACCGGAAGCAATAGAAATTCTTCGCTCTCCATTACCTTTTTCGAGCGAAAACAATCAAATCATTAAATATATTTCGTCTCAAACGTTCAACTGAAATTTTCGGTCTTTGTTGTTGTTATTAACGAGCTTGAAACTGATCGCAAGTATTACCTCTTGGAAATTATGTTGCGTGAATTTGTCAGCGATCCTTAATAACTCTCGGCAAGAATGAGTATCGGCGAATGCTCTGATACCAAGACAATTGGACGGATCCAATTGTCTTTTGAGAAATTCGCAGCAAATGTCTTGTATCTCGGCGAGTTGGAGGAGACAAGCAGCTGGCAAAAGGGTCTGTACGTTTGATTCTTCCACGATAATATGCGAGGTGTAACAAAAATCGATTAGAAGTTCCATCGCTACTTCATCAATGTCCCTTATGGTCACCTCTGTCTGTCGTGACTCGGCAAGCTCTCCGGTAAACATGGCTCTGTTTTATCAGATGTAACACGAAATTCAATGATTTTAGCTTGCTCGCGAGTCTCCATACATTTAGGGTGTGAAGCAAAAAGTTAAGCACACGATTTGTTCCCGAAAATTCGAGATCGTGATGCAGAAAGTCAGAAACTTTGCTACTCCATTAATTTTAAGGAATTTCATAGCTTTTGTGTTGAGAAATGGAAAAGTTTGGCACAGGAAAAATTGCTGAATAAAAATACCTGAAATAAGGGCTGCATGCAGACAAAATGACTCGGTGAGCGAAAATTTTGCGTGTTCCAACATTGAGTACGACGTCGCACAATTCGCGATGTCTCCGCAAAACATTGAGCTCTGTGAGTGTGGCTCTAGGATGTTTTTCCGACGTATGACTGAGCCTCGCGGGCGAAGGAGCCCGCTCGACCACCATTTCGCCCATCCTCTGACCAGAGGATTGGGCGCAATTCACCGAGGACGAGGATGATGATGCTGCCGAAGAGGATGAGCCACCTGGTACACCAGCGGCCGCCGCAGACGAAGCCGCGGCCGCTGCTGATGATCCCGGTACAGCGACACCTGCTCCGCCACCTCCGACTCCGGCGACGCCGCTGCCTCCGCCACTTCCTGACGCTGTTCCTCGGTTACCCCCGGCTAGCTGAAGGCGCAGCGGGGGTGACGCCCAACCCCACACCGAGTCTATCTGTAACGATTGAAAAAATCTCATGCAAAAAGGGACTCGCGAAAAACTTTCGAGCGATTTCAGCAGAAATAACAAAACTGTCAAATATTTGGAGTAAAATCGATCGACGTGTTGAAAATGCGGGAAAAATTGGAAAAACCGTACCTTTGATGCTTTCAAGAACCAGGAAGTGAGAAACAAGGAATTCCTCCTCTTCTCGATGGACGATCTTGCGCGCCTAGAGAGATCCACCGTCGCTGATCATTTGGACTATATATGAAAATTAGGCTCGAAATATGCCTAAGATGCTCGAGCTAGAGACCCAATAAAAATATGGACGAAACGAATAAATTTCAGGAGGAAAAATTGAATTTTCCGCAACTGGGTCAATAAAAATAGAAAGCAAAAAGGGATGATAAAAAGCTCGAACAAAAACTTACCGTTAAAAGCTTTATGGTCCCGAGAAGCAAAATAATCGGATAACGTCGTTGTTGTTCGTAAAAGAAAGCCTCGGGCTCAAGACGATCGACTGTCACAAATCACATAAACACACATTCCGCATCAATCTCGATTTCGTTGACACGAATTTGTCACAGCAACACTGACGAAGAACCTCTGATAATTCATCGTTTGTTGTTCATTTTTGTTTCCAGCTTGTCTCGCCCGTTGTTTGTCTTGTTCTTGTTCTTCAAACATCAACGTGAAAGGACGACGCCAATCGTAAAAGTTGGATGGACCGTTGGACGGGCCCAAAAACGCGATCATGCGATTTTATCGGGATATCGCATTTTTGACAATTACGGTATGTATTACGCGATTTAACATCCCGTGTTACATACGTATACATTATATATATACATGTATACTCAAATGCTACACGTATATGTGATAATATCGAGTTCAGAGAGAGAGAAGCAACTATAGAAACAGCAAGAATCGCAGATGTTGAGATTTCTCTATAGAACAACGAGCTTCGTTAGAATTTCGGCCGGGAATTCGACAGCAGCGTCCCCGCGTTGGAAATCTTTGAAAATTTGATAGGAAGAGGTCGCGTGATTACGAGAAACGCGGCTCGGGGGATAAGATGCATATTTTTATGACAAAAAACAAGTAGACGGTGCCGATGATTGGTAATTTTTTCAATTATCATCAGTCGATAAAGAAATTTTACAGTGCCAGACACGCACACACACACGTTTGACGTGCGGACACATCCGCGCGAGCGGCCAAATCAAAACTGCGCACAGACTTACCGCGCCAGAAGTAATTTTTGTTGAAATTCGAACAAAAAAAACGTCATTGTAAGTCTGAACACGCTCTACAAGTTTGATAGCAGACATTTTTTCGATATCTTTTACGGGAAAGAAAAATACAGCAAAAAACAAATTTCATTCCCCAAATTTATGGTGTTTTCGCGATCGATATCTCAATGAAGATGAATGAGAGGTGAAAAAGGTGCAGAACCTTTATTGTAGATCGTAAAAAAAGCTACAAAAAAGTATTGCACAAAAATTTTCGTAACTCAACGGGGAACCGAGTTATTATGAAAAAAAAAAACTGAATTCAACCCTTTTTTCAAGATGGTGGAAAATGCACAAGAAAGTTTTACCCGACAATTTGAAGTTAAGCTTTTCTAGCCCCCCTGCCATGTAATATATCCAAAATGTAGCCTTCTCGATTCACATGCATTTCTAACCCGTTTTTTCCGACGTAATGACTGGACTAAAAGGATGGGGGAGCGCTGGCTCGCGCTCCATAGAGAACCAAGGGCCTGCGAGGGGTTCGGAGGTACGTTCGCGTACGTCTTGTGAAACCGGTAGCCACCCAAGAAGGCGGGGTGTTCCCTTTCACCGTGGGGAGCCGGCACGCGGCCGTTTAACGTCGCACCCACTTCAGCCTGTTTTAATCTCGGGTTGCTTTTGTTTTTCTCCCTTTATTTTCGTTTTTTTTCTTCATTATTTTATTTTGCATGTGTTTTTTGTTATTTTTCCTTCTCTTTCGTTGTTTTGTTTATTTTCTTCCTTTCTCCTTTCATCCGCTCCGCTGGACGCTCAGGCCCAAGGCTGAGAGGGCTTCCAAGCATACCGATCGGCTTTCCTACTCTGCTCTTGGCTACAGCTCCCCATCCTTCTTTTTCTTTCTTCGCTCAGAGGCCACTCGTTAACTTGACGACTCAATTTACCCTCCTTCGCTTCCCTTCCTACCTCTCGAGCTCACCACCGTGAAATCGAGAAATTAATTCCACGAACTATCCTTTGAAAATTTATATTTTCACATCATTCTTTTTTCTTCTCTCTCTTTCTTTATTTTTCTCCTTCATGGGATCGGAATGCGTGCACAAGTGGCATTCCTTGATTGTCTAATATTGCATACAGATGACCACACCTTCGTAAAACTAAAAAAAATTTACGACCTTCGATCTGCGAATTCCGATTCCTAGTGTAATAAGCCATATTCTTCGTAAACAAGCATTTCAAATGATTCATACCACGAAATATTTAGATAATGAGAAGCGCTGCTCAAAACTTGTACACACGAATGATTATTAATTAAGGGACCTTCATTATTTAATGGCATTAACGAAAGTACCTTAATCAATTACCGTTGACGTTCATCATTAGCAGCCGACTGTTTTTTTCTTGCACAAAGTTTCTGCGTCTCGTTTACTCGATCGGGCCAATCGTACGAAACAGCAAAGCAGCTACATTTTTGAAAATCACTTCGAAACTTCATCAACTCCAAAGGCAGCCATCAAGGGACTGCGCTTTGACGTGAGGGATTGGTCGGTAATTTTTGAAATTGTAAATTTCCCATACGCGGTTTAATCGATCATAAAAAGCCTCTACAACGCATTTTTGCCATAGTCCTGCATACGCGTTGACAGAGCCTTTTTGTCATCTCAGTCAAACGACATCGAAAAATGTTCATTTCTAAAACTCAAAGTGAGATTCCAATTGTAAGATCGTTGCTTCGGAACGATAAAAACGAAAAAGCAACCAAAACAACTTTTTCTACATTTTTAAACGGTTTTGCTTCCTGATTTTCTCAGAAAATAACTTGCAACTTCAAAACACAGATGTAACTTCGTTTTACAATGACGTTTCATGGTGGTTGCTATTTCCTTTGAAGGAACCGTCGTGTTAAGTTTATCACCTTTCGGTCACCCGGACCCAAGCGAAGAACGTCATTCCCGAAGAAATTGAGGAGCATTTTTTTATTTTTTGTATCGTCAGCAGTCGAACGATTTTTTTTCGCCTGTCCTGTGGTTAGATGAAAAAAAAATCCGGAGAGAAAATGAATTTGTTGGAGAGTTAGGAGTACGCAAAGATGTCGGGGTCATAAAGACCCGTGGTATAGGAAAAGGACTTGAGAGAGAATTGCAGCAGTTCACGTATTTCTTGCGATGCGGCGAAATTTAGAGATTTGCAAGAAAATGATGGTTACTTCGGGGAAGAATCATGATTGTAAAATGTGCAATGTTAGGGCGTAATGTTGGTGGAACGCAGAGAGGCCTTCAGCGGAGGAAAAAGTACAGGGGAAAAAAGCGAAGAAACTGGAAGGAGAAAGAGAGAGAGAGCAGGAGAATCATGTTACGAGAAGAATCACGAGAGATGGTTTTTCGGCTTTTGCCGTGGCGAAAGAGTGTGCTCGGTGGCGGCGGAAGATCCAGCATGGGCGAAAGGAAGGGAAACGAAGATGGAAGCCTTGGCTCATAATAGGAGGAGAGGTCGGCGCCTCTCACTCTTTTTCTCTCCGTCCTCCTTCTTCAGCCCCAAAACTCTCATGCGAGCTCTCTCTCGCAGCATCATCTACCAGCACCCAGGCAACCACGTGGCATTCGGCCAACTACCGTCTTCTGATCAATATGCTTACGGGAACGCGCGCTCTCTAGCCACCGGCAATGTCGTCGTCGTCGCCGTCGTCGTCGTCGTCTTCTTCGTGGCCGTCATCGTCATCATGCACATTCGACGTTCATGTCGTCTCCGTCGCCGAGGACGAGCTGTCGGAAAGCACTTGGCTAACGCGCCTCGTTTACCTGCTTCCCGTTTACCTCTCTCGAAGTAATTTCAAAATCCTTGGAAAAAAAAAAATTTCATTTTTCCAACCACAAAACCATCGAGCATATCTTGGACGGTCGATGGAAATTCATTCGGAGATGCTGTGGAATTTTTTCAATCATTTCCCCCCTTAGAGTCCAAGCGTTTCGGGACCAAATTCAATTCTGTCCCAATTAATTAAAAGTTCGAGACTAGCAAATACCGGAGAAGTCTCAAGCATCTCTAAAAGAGACACGAAAATTTTTCTACTACATTTCAACGAATTGTTGCGTATTTATTCCTCTGGATTATTCTCTTAGGGTCCAAAAGTTATAACGGACAAAGTGACATTTTTGTATCGTACGGTTTACTTCTGCTAAATATACAACTAAACCGATAGTGCATAAACTTGACCTTCTGAGGCTACACAGCTTTGATTAGACCTTATAAGTTAATACACCGTCTCCATTTGACCTTATGAAATGTGTTTTTTTTTTTTTTTCACATTTACAAGTCTCAAGTCGTTGGTAAATTCACTTTAAAAGCTAACACGAGACTTGGATTCAACCTTCGACTTACATCTGACCTCAATCGGTTGATTTGACCTCGTGAGGTCGTACGGAATTTCAATACGATTTTCTAGATTCGTAAGAAGCTCGTGTTCGGTCTCATGAGTTAATTCGGAGTTTGTTAGACATTAATTTCTTATCGTTTGTATCGAAATCCAAGCTCAAACTCTATCGACCTTTTTTTCGATTGGAAAGATTAAGAGAAATGTTTCTTCTTGAACGTATAAACAAATCGTGGCAACTTTCACTTTTGCCAATTGCAAAGATAACAGTCTGCGACGGATCGGCAGTGTTCGGAAAGCCCGCTTCGGTATAAACACCCCAGCGAAAAAGTTGGGAAGAAGAATAAAAGTAGAAAGGGCACGTTTGACTCATGCCACGACCTTTCTCCGGGTACATACTTACTCAGGAGCGTGTCGATGTTGAGCGGCGCGACGCTCCGTCGATTCCTTCCAACGCGGAGTTTTCCTCCGATACTTCAAAGGGAAATCTCTTCTGTCGCGTTTATCGATGCGCTTGGGGAATTCCCTTGCAACGGTGTGCAGCAATTATTGAGCGAGGGGCAGAAGAAAAATTTGGGTTCGAAATTGATTTTGTCGTGTGATGATTTTTGCCCCTTTTTCGGAGCGTTTTTTTCGTTGGCAGTTCGGAATTGTATTCGTTGGTGAGCTCGATTGTGAATCTCATTGAAATCTGCAAAATTAACGAAGGATTTTTCACAGCGCAATTGAAACTCGCGTAACGAACATAAAATGTGTTTTTCATCCAGTCCCAGGAGCCTCGACAACGAGATAAATAGTTACCTCATGAAAATATCAAATTTCTCATATTTTTTCATAATTCCGAGTTTTTATGACGAATTTTTCACTAAAAGCAATTTTATCGTACACCATTCTTTTCGTTATTAAAATACCAAGAGAATGGTGTGAATTAAACTCTGTAACAGCGTACGAGAGACATTTTAGCCTGAAGCAAAGATTGGGGTAATTAGTTAGCTCGCTGTGGAGTTTACGTCCGAAAAAATTGGTTGCGAGAGGTTAATAACATTGCGCACTCGCAAAAATCAGAGCATTTTTCAACGAAATACTCTTGAGCGTGAGCTATTGAAAGGAAAAACGCAAATTTGTGCTGCTTTTTTTTTTAAATTATCTGTAAATCGGAATCTCGAATTGCTTTTGCCAATCGATTCGTGTTCAAATTCCATTCGCCTTGTCGATGGATTAGGCGATTGGAAGTAAATTTTTGATCGTTTTCCTCGGCTTTATCGACATGAAGCGAAGTTTCCTCATTGTCAAATGGCGAAGTATCAAGAGCGTTGAAAAATTAAAGTATGCCCGTGGGTAAAATTGACGCGACATTCGAGCCACGCGAGTGCGGCCGCACGTGGTGCTCATTAAATGAGAAGGAGTGTGGGACGCATTAGTATAGCGAAGTCCGAAGTTGGGGGTGAAATCGAAATGAAGAAAAAATGTAAGGTTCGATGGAGACGCTGGTGTTATAATTGGCGTTTGGTCGTATATGTGACATAATCTCTTTAATGACGAATTCTGTTGAGGGAAACGGTATTATTCGGGAGGGTAAAGTGGAAAGGCGACGACAGCAAGGGTACAACAGAGATAATAAAAATTGGATGGTGGGGAAAATGAAGAGGGTAGCCGAGTGGTAAAGACAGAGGTTTTGCGAATCGTTTCACCGAGTCCTCTTCGTACCATCTCTTTCGTTTTTTCTCCCTCTCTTTTGCTCTCACTCGCTGGCTCTCCTCCTCTATTTCTCTCGCCATCTCCCTCTCTCGCCCTCTTGGTGTAATTCTTCTCTTTTGCTTCATCCTTGTTTGCACCGCAACACCAGGAGTACGCGGGGATAGATCTATATATGTGGATATATCTATATGAATGTATATATTCGTACACGTACGTATATATCTCGATACGGGCATTTGGGTGGGTGGATCGGCGCTGTGGTGGAGGTGGTGGATGCCCCTCAGTGTCCGGCGCGCCTCCGACAAGCGTGTTTCGCATTCGGGCTTATAAGATAGAGCTCTCTGTCTTGCACGTCGCGGCGGTGCGTTTGAAAAAGAGGAAATAAAATAAATATAAAGACATGAAAATAATAAATAACTCGAATAATAAATCATTGTTTTTTCATCGACTAAACATACGTTAGAAAATTTCTACAAGTTTGATAAAATAATATAGAGGAAAAAACGGTACAGAGAGGACGTAATACCAGTTATTTTGCAACGTAACCCAAATTTTGCCAATTTTTAGCCACCTTACCGAATAAACATTTACGATAAACACAACAACAATATTTATATATGATTTATATTTATATATTAATATAAATAAATGTGTGTATATATGCATTAATAATAAACCTACAAATATGTATGTACAAATTCGTAGGCAACTTGTACATACGATTTCGATTGAATAAAAGTGCTTTTTACGTATACGTACTCGGGGTATCCGGAAGCCCGAGAAGGTGGCTCAATTTTTACTGCCTCTATTGGCCACAAGCGGCCACTGCATCCCCTTGAGGCTTTTTTCTCGCCTTGGCCCTCCACCGAGAAAGTGCGTGCTTAAGATTGTTAAGCATCCAAGATAAATAAAAACACGAGATAGAGATCGAGTGACTGTGACGATTGAAGCGATTGACAGAACTGAGTGTAGTTTTTCTTACGATTACGAGTTTCGTGTACGAATTGACACAGTGGTTACGAAAAGAGAGGAGCTGAGGATTGTGGGAGCAGGCGAGGAAGAAAGAATCAACGTTTAATCGGGTCCAGCGGACGAAGAACAAGGAGTGAGCGAGGAAAAAAAGGGTGAGGAATGAGGATGTGGTGCGCGATGTCCTTGGATCAGTCGAGGAGTCGACCAAGACCGGTAGAGAGGAAACGTTACAACGGACAATCGTTGAAGGTCGTGCGTCCTTTTGACCTGGCAATCACGGTGGTCCGATAGAACGAAGAATATTGGACTGCCTGCTCGCAATCCTTTGGCTATCTCTCGCCTGACTGCCTTCTTCTTTGCCTCATTGCCTCCACCTCGTTGCCTTCTTCTCTACACACTATACTCTATTCTCTTGGTGGTCAGCCCACAGTCCAACCAACTGCCTCATTCTCGCCTGACTCCGTGTACTATCTATATAAACCGCATCCGGGTGGCACGCGAGAATTTCGACGCTTCCACCACGTATATAAACCTCGTCCGATTGCATAGAGCATCGTTTTATAAACGAGCTGCCACGAAATAATAAAGCAAATTCACACACAACTAAATCGAAACATCGCAAAGTTATCGCGTTATATATAGCGTTCTTCGATCCGCGAACGTAAAACTTGTGGATTTTAGTGAAAAAGGGTCAAAGACCAGTCACCATAGAGAAAAAGCCACGTAGAGGACAAATTCGTGCTTGTTTCGTTATAGTTGGAAAAAGCATTAGTTTTAAAGTCGTGCGCCGTTGTATTTGCTCGTGAACATCAGGGGGTTTACATGCTCGATGTATCCTGACGATTCATCAGTCGCGTAAAACGGCATGAAGAATTTAGCAACATTGAGATCAGTTTGAATCGTTCAACGAGATCGTTGCCGGGACGTCATCTGCTTGGAAAGGAAAAAAAAAAAGATCGTTTGATCGGTAGTGGCGTGTGGTAGTAAGTAAAGTGAAGAAAGAGTCTTAGGTAGTCGCGAATGGCCGATCGGGGGTACGCGTACCGACGCGTCGAGATCGATCTGGAAGTGGCTAAGGGAGGACGCTGGTAATGGGGGGTTTGGGCGATGATGCCTTCTCCCCGTCGTCGTCCTTACACGCAATCGTCGTCGTATCATCCGTCGTCGTCGTCGTCGTCGTCACAATTGACAAAAAAATCGAACCAATCGCCGCCATCCGAGTTGTTGAAAAGTTTATTAGCGTTGAAAACGCGAGGTTTAGACTTAGAGTCGTGGAGATTAAAAAAAGCGCCGATTCCTCGTTGCCAAAAGAATTTTCAGTGGCGAAAAATAAAGACGAGAGATTCGCGGAGCCCGAAGATTCGACGGTCGATCTTCGCCAAATCGTTACGCACGAAGAAGGAAGAGGTGGTGAAATATTTGGAAGAAAAGTTTGTAGAGACGAGAGTAAAGACGGCAGAATCGTTGAGGGAAAGAAAGAGAAAAGAATTGTGGACAACGTCGAGAGTTGCGAGGAGAAAAGAGCTTGGCGAGCTGGATGCGGACGTAGAAATAACAAGAGAAACGAGACCCGTGAAATCACGTGTAGTAGGTGACTGCGCGTCGTCGCTATGCTATCGAGACGACCAAGAGTCTCGTCATCGAGTTGGCTCAGGTATAACGAAAGTATTAGCGGGGAGATCAAGGATAATGTGGGGGTGGTCGGTAAGAGGATGGAATCGCACAAGGTCGGCGTCATCGCGAGCCCAGGATTACAGGCGTCGACGGAGACGTCGACGACGTCACAATGCGACAA
Organism: Diadegma fenestrale; assembly: GCA_037043255.1. Lineage (NCBI taxonomy): Eukaryota > Metazoa > Arthropoda > Insecta > Hymenoptera > Ichneumonidae > Diadegma > Diadegma fenestrale. Next base: position 15,804,434 of record CM073313.1, read on the forward strand.
TCGGATGTTCGGACGATCCACGAGACACGTGGAATGTAACCGTAACATGTTCAGAGAGCAAGAGCAGCGGCATAAGCAGGAGGGAGGAGCGATTGAGTGCAGCAGCAGCAAGCGGGAGGCTGCTGGGGAAGAAAAATCTAGCGACATTAAATGCAATCGTGTATCGAACGATATTAGCTTAGCGATGAGTTTTACGATTCAAAATAGTCGTAGATTAACGCAACGTGTCCGGGGGAGCTCGAGACATAGACGAAGAAAGAGCGTAGAAAAATTAGATAGGAACGTTGACGTTTTCCAGATATCTTGTTCAAAAACAAATCAACGGTTGGCGATTGATTCAAACTGTAGTGAGATCACGCCATGCCCTCAACCCTCGATAAGTCACGAGGAAATGCAAGATTTCCAAAAATCGGCTAGAATCTCGGATATCGATCGGTTGAACAATCCTAGTTCGTCAATTTATCCGAAAATTCCTGATAAAGATAAGATAAGTAGAACAAGACATGAGATATTTGAGGCTAGAACTAGGATTAATTATCATCGACACGATGACACTGTGATGGAGCACAAAACCACGCGAAGGCGAAACTCCAGAGAGTCCACCCCACGTGGTGGAGGAACGTTGACTAGAGAAACGGAAAGATCGAAAAAGATGAGAACAATATGGTCGCAATGGGCATGTCGAAAAAACCGATGGATCATAATCCTCGGATTGTTGATGTGGACGACACTGATGATAACGGAGGTCACGGGACGACAAAATCATCATAGAACATGCCCCGGTTGTCCTCATCAGCATGTTCACACGATAAATCGTAAATCGAGTAGTTTTGATGAAGACGCGGAGGCTTCTAGTGAAACAGAGACAGCACCCAGTCCGGATGATCTTAGGCTCGAGGCTATAAAGCATCAAATCTTAACGAAATTGGGCCTCAGAACGAGACCGGACGTTAACAAAACATTAGCATCGGTGCCACGTCATTTGGCATTAGAAACTTTGTACAGAGCAGAAGCCCAGCCCCCGGGACACGCGATCGAACCTGACGGTTATCACGAAGGAAAACGGAGGGATCATCGTCGCGGGGAGACTGAGGACGAGGATTCTTTATCATCTCCATCGTCCTCATCATTATCATCATCATCATCATCATCATTATCATCATCAAAATCATCATCATCATTATCACAATCATCATCATCATTATCATCGAAATCATCATCATCATCGAAAGCATCATTATCATCATCTTCCTCGTCTTATGGACAATTTTATTACGACGGTGAGGAATATTCGTACAGAAACGTTGATCTGGGTGTCCTCGAAAAAGACGCGTCTCCGAGGGAATACCAAGATCCGCGTGAATCCTCCGAATCCGGTGGTGCATACGTTAATAACGAGAAGCACCGAGCTCACGGGGATTATCGTAACGGTGGAAAAAATCGCGATTATCATGTGACACATGACGACGATGAGGGACAGATTGAGATGGATGATTTTTATGCAAGAACCTCGGAAATCATCAGTTTTGCCGAACCTGGTGAGTCTCTACGAATCTATTTATACATTATCAGCTTCAAGCCGTAGGCTTGAGTAGAGTGTCGCCCCATAAAACTTATTTGACAAGTCAATCTCTTCATTAATTTTCCTCCTTTTCGTGTCAAGTGGTCGCATTTCATTATCCATTTGAACATGAAATTTAAAAATGACTAGTCCCAGCCTGCTATCTATTCAGTACAAAAAAAAAAAAAGACTAAATCAATGAGTGCACCCAATACACACTTGCTAAAGTCTTTTAATTTCTCGATTATTTCGCAAAACAAAGGGTTATTCAGGGAACCGGAGTACAGGGTAGAAAGGTAATGTTGAATGTACGTTTGGAGAGTTAAAACAAAACAGGAAGTATTAAAATAAAAAGAATAGTAAGTCGAGCAAAGCTACGTGTCGTACGGTGAATGAGTGGCGCTTCGAGGGTGTAAAGGAAGCAGAAGGAGAAGAAGAAGAAGAAGAAGCAGAAGGAGGAGAATAAGAAGAGGAATAAAGAAAGTTAGCGGGGCACCATTGGTGGTAGCTCGTGCCCAACGAGGGACGTCCACCTTTCTCACTCTTTCTTTTTTACTTTATGCACTCTCTTCAGCTTGCTCTCTCCCTCCCTCTCTCTTTCTCCATTCATGCCCTTCCTTTTCTCTTCCATACAACCTGCTATCTACGTAATCTCAGTGCGAAATTTAAACCTCGAGTTTAAATGGCACATTCGGGGCTGGTAGTTTGCCATCCAAGCGTTGCTTTACGTCCGTTGTTGCGTTTGAGTGCGTGTGCTGTGGCTGCTGCTGCTGAACCGGTGGGATCGAGCCACATGCCGCAGGCCACGTGGCCCCTTCGAATAGTTCAACCTCTATGCTTCTCTTTGCTATTACCCTCAACAACCACCTGCCCTATCGCTATATCTATATTCTACTGCACGGGTATATGTATTAATATCTATATATGAATATCTACATAGATATGTACATACATATATAGAGATATGAATATAGTGTGCAATGTATACATTGAAAAGCATACCAAGTATAATGTACCGTATGAAACTTAGGTGGACAGGGCACCCAGACGACTTTGTGAACGTCGTCGACGACGACGTATGGGTTCCGGCGCAACGTCCGACCACCGAGACCCGCTACACCCTCCTCCTCAGCCCCTCATTGCTACCACCTATTCGCCCTGTCTCTCACCCTCTTTATCTATCTCTCGCGCTTCTTCTCTCCGTCTCTCACGTTTCTCCGCTCTGCCTATAGTTCGCTAACTCTATGTTTAACATTAAGGCCTCGCTAGGGTGGTAATATTCGCTGGGATCGGTGCCCTACGTCCTCCATGACGATGCACCAAACAACGAGGACGTTCCATCGAGAATCCGATATCTTGTGTGTGTTTCTGTGTGTGTGTGTGTGTGTGTGTGTGTGTGTGTGTGTGTGTGTGGCATTTTTTTTCCTTTTCTTTTCGTTTTTTTCTTCTTTTCCTCGTTCTATTTTTCCCTCTCCACTCGGGCGTAAACCTACGTTAACAGCTAAGCCAAAAGTTTTACCTCGAAATTTTCGTTGGATTTGGGCCAGAAATAATAAATTCAACCGGAGCTTATATCTCTCATATACGCAGCCACATCCACACTCACATACACGCACATCCATTTTACTGGGCCATGAAGATGGAATTTTTCAACGAAAAATTGTACCCAGGATCGCTCTCTCTATGTATAACCTGAAAACCCGATTTTGTCAACTTCGTTGTTACCTTTTTTTTCTCCTTTTTTAACCTCGAGCCAAATATCAAGCGATCATGACGTACGATGGAAATTTGATTGTTTCCATTATACAGAATATCGGAGCATTTCGGAAAAAGGGATTTTTACGAAATTTCCATTTCAATGCTCGACACTTTTCATCCTTTCACCGATGAAAAGCCTGATCTTAGCCCTTATTGAACAGAAGCAGAAGTGAAATTTTTCGTGCAAAAGGGCTGACGTTTTCGTTTTCAGATTTTGTGAGATTTTCGAGAAAACGAAACGAGCGATATTTGGTAAAGCTCGTTACCACCTATAAACGCAAAGAAAGTATAAGGAAAAAGGAAAAATATATCGCATCTTTCCTTTCTTGGTTGGATGTAACGAAACAAGCACTTGGTTGTAATTCTCATTCTATCTAGCGTATCTGCCATACAGCCATAAAAGTGGAACATGGATTGCAGTTAACATCCGTGCTCGCCTATTTGCATTTTCCGGATTTTGCAAAATGGTCGCGGTTCTCTTGCCCCTCCCTTCTCCTCCTTCTCTCCTCTTTTATTCTCTGCTCTTTCTCTTTCCGCCATTTCTGCCGTTTCCTTCGCACGCGCACATCTCCGGCACAAGGAATGAGCCAGTGAGACAGGAAGACAGAGAAAGAGCAATAGATAGACACAGACGGAGGAGAGTGCAAGAGCAAGAGAAAGAAGGAGATGATACTGGAACAGGAATTCGGGATCTGGAACGTGGGACACTGCGGATAGTCTTTACAGCGTTGGGCGAAAGGCAACGACTAGGACGACCCTCCACTCTCTCAACATACGAGTTTGTGGTAGTGCTTTCATCGTGGCATTCGTGCTATACGGACCTACACTCTGGCTTGACTTTCAACTCTTCCATCTCTCCGCACCTCCGCCCTTTTCGCCCCATCTTTCCATCTTCGCGTACAGAGATTCTGTATATAGATGTGTATACGAGACGCATTCTCCCGACCCAAGGCAAACGCTAAGATTCTTGGTCACGCTTGGCCTCTTCTGATGAGTGTCTCCCGCAGCCCAACAGGCGCCATGTGACTATCGTCTCTGAATTATCGGCCTGCCAATTTCTCGACTTTAAACACAAGTCAATATTTTGTCGCGTGGTAAATTAATGAAAAACGTAATGTGAGCAACGAGCAAAAAGTTTTTGCTGCTTTTCTCTCGTTAACAATTGAAAAACTTGTCACTGGCTCGATCGAATGCCTCGAATTTTTTTTTCCCGCGACTCTGCGAAGCCTTTCTCTCTGTTTTCTCCTCCGATTCTTTATTTTCTCTCAACTCGCTGCTGCTGCCTGATTCTCCATTTCTTCATCCGCTGCATATATAGTCCGGCAATAAACTTCACGAAACTGTTGGAAGGATTATTTCTTCGCTCTCTTTCTCTTTCCCAGTCTCAGTTCCTGCTGTTACTGCAGACGAATTTACGAGATTCGCTTTCGCCACTGCTATTCATTCCTTCTGGGCGAGTAATATACACACGAGAACCACGCCATCATCGCATAAGGCTAACATACGCGATTCACCGTTTCCGAAATTTGAATGCTATGGCCGGTTGTCGACTCTCCAGATTTTCGAAATTCACGCATCCTCGTGTTTTAATGTCATTTTTATATCTTTCATTCAAATTTTTCATTATTATTGTTATCATACGCGCAACGTTACGTGTGAAACATGTTAATATGGACAATTTTCCGTTCCTACTGATGATCTTGGCTTCGACGTCGAGATATTTAAATGATTGTCAATAAAGTTGATTTTTCAGTTGGTCCGGCATTCGGAACCACCGGCAAAAACATCAAAATGCTTCCAATTAAGTTGTGTTCGTACGGAGACATTAATTGGTGACTCAAACTTTGCCATAAGTGAAAAATCCCTCGGTTTTAAAGGAAAATACACGCAGTTGAATGGTTTCGTTAAAGTCTCGGATAGTTGGCGATAAATCAGCCCTTAGATTAATTCCTCCTCCTCAACGTCCACGACTCGTGTGCAAGCGAGTATTGTTGTGTTTTTTGTGTGTGCATCGTCTCTTTCCTTTTTGAGGAATCGGGAAACGCATAGGAAGGGGGTGGGGGCTCGAATGCATACGCGTTTCAGCAGACACGGTTCGTTCACCCTCGCGCAGCACGTGCCCTTTCTCCTTTCTGTGTCTCAGACGATACGGGGAAAAGATGGAGAGAGAAGAGAGAGAGAGAGAGAGAGCGGAAGGTTTGAAATGATAAGGGATCGTTGCAGGCGTCCAAGGGAAAACAGGGACGAGGAGGGAGAGAAAGGATGAGAAGTGGCGGTAGAGGCGCGTGTTCGTCGTTAATTGCGTCACTTAATTGACACGTAGACGCTCTTGACAGTCGTCGGAAGGGTCGAGAGGGGATGCAAGGTGGAAAGGACAGAGTATATGCAAGAGAGAGAGTACGAATCAAGTTTTAATTGTACTTGCTGTAAAATAAGTGGCAGACAGGCAGACACCCTTCCTTTTGCTTTCTATCGCTTTTTTCCACTCACGTTTTGCACAGACCTCCTCCATGCCAACCTCACGCGCTTATCGATCTATCTCCCTCTCTCCCTCAGCTTCTGAAACTTCGATAGTCTATCCAACTCACCCCAGTCTGGTCTCGGATTCTTTTTATTGACGTTTCTCTCTTTTTTTTTCGTCGTGCCTTCCATTCTTTCTTTCATTTTTTTTTTCATATTATTCACGTTATAAATAAAGAGCCAAACGTGTACGGACAAATTTATTCTATTCCCCATACGCAGTATTTTTACATGTAGCCAAAGTTTTTTAATCCTATCAACATATCCTGAAAGGGAGATAAGCGTGAAAGGAACAATGTCGATTATTGTGAAACGTCAGACTGAGTTTGCCAAACTTTCCGATCACATTATACCGCGTGTAAAGCTAATGTGCATTCACCAAGCTGAGGACGAATGAAGTACCAATCTTTCGGAATAAACTCGTCGAGAAAGCACTGACAAAAGTTTCCACCCGATAAGTAGATAAATTCCATGTGCAATCAGACATGTATCGACCTTGAATACCCTGAGAAAGGGCACGGCTTCGTGGACTCTGGAAAGTCTCATCGGTCGGGACCAAGCATGAGAATATTACGAAAGAGATTTGAGAGTCTAATTGTGAAGGAAAAATGCGGTGGAACGTACCACCAGAATCAGCAGAATACTTGGCAAATCTTTCGAGAAAGACGTATGAAAGGAGCAGATGAAAAAAGTATTTGCAGTGCGTGGAGAAGGATTTTCGACAGTACGAATCAGTAGAAAATTCCGTGCATCGTCAGACGCGTTTTGACCTCGAATATCGTCATTACTGGAGGTCGAAGATCGACCTACGATTTGTGCACAAAGCTATATATACTCGTGTCTGGTTATATTGGAATTCAGTCTAATATAAGACTCGCGCGTCTAATATAAGGAAAAAAGTCTGGAAAGAAGATTTTCCGAATGTCAATCGAGAGGAGTTTCGTTATCGGTTGGTGAGAATACGAGAAAGCTCTTGTTTTGCCTTATGGCTTGGTCACGAGCTTTTCTTTCTGTACTAACGGGCAGGGTGAGCGCCGCACAGACAGAGTGAGGGGAGGAGGTTGACGGAGTGCGAGCGGGTAAAGGGGGAGGTTGGGGGTAGGCATTTGACTCGGGAGGGCACTCGCGCCGCGTCGTGCAGACATGCAGAAAGGGAGAAAGACGGAGAGATCGATACGACACGTGTCCGAACGGCTACTACGATCGGAGGGATGAAGACCTACGGCTCTTGTAAACCGTCTACTCTTATTTCCTAGCTATCAAATTCCTCGAAGGAAAAACGAATAATACGTCTATACATGACTATATCAATCTAAAAAGTACGCAAGCCATTACCTACTTCGCTCTTCACCCTTTTCCCTTCGTCATTTCATTCCATCTGGACGTCTCTTCTCCGTCGCTCGTTTGTTTTTTTTTTTCTTCATTTTCCGCAGTCCAAGGACAACTTCTTGTCATGCACTTTTTTGTCTGAAAAAAATACGCCCTCGACGGGGGACTGCGATGGATAAAAGAGGGTGAGATGGACGTCTCAGGACTCGGAGAGTGAGACCGCGCGATCGAAACTTTAAACGCAAATTGTCGTGTACATTGAAATCTATATTCATGCGAAAGAGACGAGGGGGCTGGAGTTTCTGTCTCCCTTTCTCAAAGTGCCATCTGAAAACTCCAAGTTCAAGCTAAAATACAGCTCGAGACGCGCGCGCGGTTACTCTATACGGAGGGGAAGAGAATTCACTGAATTACACAGAAGCTTTCATTTAGTTTTCACCTTTTCTACCCTGCTTTTTTTTATTTCCCTCGACTCGAGACTCGTGGCTTTGGAAACGCCGGATCTCACACCTGGCTCTTGTCTGGAGGAGACGAGCTGACGCAGAGTGCTTGACTCTCCTTCATTCCGAATGCTGTTGATTTTTAATCCATTCTTACAATCGTAATCTGCTCGTGTGTGATGATTTCATAACGAGGATTCGCTAATGAGTAAAGTTCTAACGAGTACGACACACGTGCAGTATTTTTTAGAATTCTTTTGCTCATGCTGTCAAAAAGAAATAATTCAATTAACCCAACGAGTTTTGGCGATCACCGAAAAAAAAGGGATTAATTCCGAGAGCCCTCGTGAGTCTTTTTGTCGCGTTGACTTTAAACGAGCTCTTCGCACCGAACTGTCCCTTTTCGGGGCTCCGTCAAGGATGGGGGTTTGTGTACCGCCCGAATAATCTCGCTTTTCCACTGAGAGGCTCAATACAAATTCTTTCCCCCTCATTTTTTCGTGTGTACAGCAGGCAAAAAAGTTTTATGTACACCCCGAATATTCTCTCTCTTTGCTCGTCATGTTTACCTTCAACCTCATCATTTTTATTTCTTTTTTTCTTTATTACTCTCTCTCTCGCTCTCTCTCTCTCCCTCACGCGCTCTCTCTCTCTCTCTTTCTCTCACTCTGTTCTGTACTATAACTCAAGCGCACGAGAGACTCTTTAGCTCGAGATTATAAAGACACATTCAACTATTCATCGCATCGTTTGTTTTTTATTTTTATTCATCTTCTACTTTTTCTGTTTTTCTTGGCTTTTTTTATGACGGACATAAATGCACAGCAGCAACGGACGAAAAGTGCTATTTTACAGTCGTAATTTTGTCAGATTTTTATTACATGAACAAAAAAAAGGAAAAGAAAAGAAAAACGTCGCGGACATGAGCCTCCGTATGTAAAGAACGTAACGGACAGAGAAAGATTTCATTTCTTATGGCATGTGAAGGGATACGAGAACGAAGAAAAAAATGGGTGTGAGGTCTTTTCCATGCCTTCCTCGAGGAGAGGAAAACCATTATTTGTGAAACGGAATTGCCAGGATGGTATTACGAGAGTCTCGCGCCTCGAAACGAACGACTATGGTCTGCTCCAACTCTTTCCATTTCTACTTTTCATCTCTTCCTCTCTACCTCTCGCCCTCTCTTTTTCTTCTTATTTCTCATATTCGCTCAGTGACATTCACTGTACGACTTCTTGACAAACTCCCATATTTATTCCCATGTACAATACTAATATATACAATACGAATATTTATACGCAGCCATCTGCATGAAGAGAGCCTACTTTGTCGCTCAGTCTTTCGGATATACAACCTTTTCCGGTTAACACGAAATAATTTTTCTTCTCTTGTCGGAAATGCTTCCATTTCGCCTTTCGTCGTTCTTTTGTTGAATCATGACCATCGTTTGTTTGTTGTACATCGCTTACGTTTTTTTTTCTTTCACACTTTCATTCCAAGTTTGCATTTCAACGATCCGAACTACTTTTTTCAAATTTTTGGACATTCCAGCGCTTGCAAACGAGACGTTCGTTAATCAAATTCAACCGAATTTTCGCCTCCACATTTTCTTTACTTTCGATTTTTTTTTTTTAATTATTCTTTTGCCCCCTCTTGTACCTTCCTGGAGTCTGTTTTTTTTTTCAGTCAGTATACGACTAAACGGTCACCCAACAAAGTAACGTGATTCGGGGTTTACTGATAATTTTTGTAGAAATCAACATGGAAGTTTAGAATTTTTTATTTTGATAGTACGAATTGAAAAATATTTTTGATGTTCGATGTTCGTAGCGAGGGCAAGAAAACTCGTTGCCTAGCGTGCTCGTATTTGACTCGAGGGAGCAACGTTTCGTAAATTGTAGAGCCTCAAATACTGTTTAGCAGTACGTTAGTACGCATGGGGCTTGTTGTTTGGACCGTCTATGAAGTATCATTTGAGTTTTCGGGCGCTGGAGCTAGTTGAAATAATGAAATAGCATAATGAGCGAATCCCCGTGAAGCTGCGATGAAAATACGCTTGAGGGTGAATGAGAATTAGCAAAATATGCTGCAGCTTACATTCCAAGGCGGGTGTCGGCTTGATACAATAATTACAGGACAAGTCACCCTGTTGATGGCTTTCATTCAGCTGGAATGAATCATTGCTTCACAAATGATGGACCCTTTATTGCTTGCACTCGAAGCTCATGTATCGCAGCATTTGCTAGAAATATTCATGGCGTGAGCATTATTCTTTTGGCAATGAAATATCGAGACTCGAGTTGAGATAAAAGAGAGTATAAAACACGAAAAATCTCGAAGGTAGACCGCAAGAAGCGAGACAGGAAATGGAACACACTGTGCCACAGTAAAAGCTTCCATTATGTTTTATTTTATTTTTCCAAGGAAAAAGTCGGTGGCGCCCTTTTTTCTGTACCAACTTCCCTCTCGAAGCTTTGGTTTGGTTATGTTTCTAGTGGCGACTTTCAAGCTCGCTCATTCCCTGAGCAGGGTTCTTAATCAACGAGAATGCGGATGCTCCGCTTTCTGCGATTTCGTGTCGAGATTTGCGGAAAGGATACGCGACACAACACCGTCTGCGAAGTGCGTATCGTATAAACGTTCTACGGAGACCGCAGCAGTAACTTTGAAAAAATATCGAACTATGGAATCTCGGAGTACCCAAGAAAAATCAAGATTTTCGTTTCCGGATCGCAAGAGCAACCAATTGCATTTCTCCTAAACGATCACGTAATTATTGTCAGTTATATTCGCTCTAACGAATGCGAATTTCGTTGGCTTCGTCGCGAGAGAAATCAGGACACGACGCTGAGTTTTATGTTTCGAGACTATAAGCAAGAATGACGAAGGCGGAAAGTTTATTTCAATGGGAATAAACGAGCAAACGATCGAAGAATGAAAGACTGGAAAAAAAGAGGAAAAGCAGGATGTTGTAGTTGCCGTGAAATTTTCACGCGTAGAGCCGACGAAATGGAGAAGAATACTTTTTGATTAAGTGAAAAGTGGGCTCGAGCGTTTGGAGGCCATTCAACCTGCTTGCCACTTCGTAGATCCTCGAGACTACGTAGACGACGAAGAGGTTTGCACTCGACCTTCCAGAAGACTGGAGGACGTGCGAAGGCTTTTGAAAGTCAGCTTGGGTCGTTCTCTCCCCATTTCTCTGTCTCTCTCGCTCTCTGTGTTGTTCCCTCTCCGGCTCTCCCTCGTGTAGCTTGTCTGAGTGAGTGTCTAGTCGCTTCCAACACCTGGGGGTGCTTCTTACTAATCCCAACACGCGCGGGAACAACGACATCGAGACGTCGAAGAACAATGTTTTTTTTTCTCGCACGTCTACCACATTGTCCAACCTCCGTTATCGCGTCGAGACGATCTTTTTTTTCCACTTTTTTTTCGCATGCTGACTGTGCACACTTGGATGGGGTGGCCTTTAAGTCAGACACGAAGCGTGAGTACCTTCGATCTTTGTCGTTAAACATCACGGGGGGCGTAATATTATTTGTAACGCAAAATCTTTTTTCTAACGACTCGATTAATTTTTCCTCCACCATTTTCCATCTATCACTTTTTTCTATAACAATGTTCATTCTTATTAATTTTCCCCAGGAAATCTAACAACTTGGAATCAGAATTGTGCCACATTTTCGATAAGCAGTAGATGAGAATAAGAACAATTATTTATTGAAGAAAGAAAGAAAGAAATGTAGTTTCATACGATAAAGTTCTAAAGACTCGGTGTGTATAAAATTTGTATGTTATTCATTCATCCGTCCGACAAAGCACCGGCCTTAACTACTGAAAGTTGGAACGAACCTTTGGCCTGTCCAGTTTCATAGAGTTTCGAGCGATTATGAGTGTTCGTGACTGCCCTTACGGGGCTTCTCCATTTAGCATTGTACGATCAGTATCGTACTTGTTTCGAGGATTCTTCGCGTGTGTGGGATTCAAGGGGTTCTTCGAGGGATCAAATTGTCTCTTCCCACTCGATATCACCCCGTCCAAGAAAAAGAAAGCGAGAGAGAGGGCGAGAGAACGAGAGAGAAGGAAATTTGAACATTTATTGTTCCTCCCCGAAAAATCCTTGGTGTGTCTCTCGAGCTCGAAGGGTTGGGGGGTCGTTGAACCTGAAACTCTCTCGTTCATCCTATTGGGGAGTTCCGCAATTCTACCCCAGTGCAATCATTCCGTTACACACTGTCTTGCATTCGAAGCTGCAAGTACTACGTTACGTTCAACTTCATCTGCGTTGCCTTGTGAAGACCCTCAAATTACCAACGTACACGAATATAAAGATGTATACGAATGTAAGCCGAAATTACGTCGCACGCAATCTTGGCTTCAAAGTTCCGAGTTCGAAATTGCGTTGCAAACTTTATTGTCGTGCTCCCTTGAATCTCAATTTTTCTCTATACGTTAAAATACCAAAATGGCGTTGAGAAATCTACGAATGCAGTCGATCCTACGAAAACTATTAATTTCAGCCAAAAAATTCCAACTTTTACGTGATTTCTGTGAAAACCATTCCTTTTCACCAAGACTTCCCTATGCGGAATGTACAAGACATAAATATCCGTCGAGCCTACCGCCTTAATCGTCTCGAAAAGTGGCCCCTACAAGCCCTAACTATTAGCGATCCCCGCAAACGGATGATGATCAAACGCTGACAAAGCAAAAGCCTTCAAAAGTTTGACGGATACACTGTTTTTTATAGCATGTCCGTAGGTGAATACATCCAAACGTATTAACATTTCAAACGACAATACGAGAAAAAAATCGGTCGAAAGAAGCAGCGGATCTTCGCATAAAATGAAACTGACAAATACGATGATTTAAAAAAAAAAACGACAAATCAACGAAACGAGAAATAGAAAAATTTGTCTTATACGAAACGAAATCGTAAATAAATTTTCGCTATCGTTTCATTGATCGTTTCTGTTGGTTCGGGCTCAGAAAATCAAGAATCCGAGTTAAGAATTTCTCGTAAGGGTATTTAGTTACAGAGTAGATTTTTTTTTTTTTGGACTCGATGTTACAATGGGGAAGCTGACAGTCGTGGAGACAAAGTCTATTCGGAGTTGACTAGATGGTATTGAAGTCCGGTAGTAGTAGCTTAGAGGCAGTAGTACAAGAACACTAGTAGTAGTAGCAATCGTAAGAGTCGTAGTAGTAGTAGTAGAATGAACGAGGATGAGGTTGATGGTGGTGGCGGGGGGGGGGGGGGAAGGATAAGACGAAGGAGAAGAAGAAAGGAAGAAATGGAAGAGAAGGAATAGGGGAGTGAGGGAGGTAGGAGAAAGAGAGAAAGAGAGAAAAGCAGGGTCGAACTCATGGACGAACGAGCCGACGGATAGGACGGCTGGCGCCTGTACTCAGATCGATGCACGTGGCTCCAGCTGGGCGCCGCTCTCCGTACATCTCCTACAACCTCATCCCCATGCTCTGCTCCTCTCGATCCCTCCTCCGCGCGGCTCCCATCCCTGTCCCGTTTTCGTCGAAAGCGGATGGAACTGCGGGAAGAGGAACAGAGAAATGTTGGGCGCGGGGCGATGCTACCAAGTGAGAGAAACGCGAAGGAAAAGAAGAGGACCAAATGGAAAGAGCGGAAGAGAGAAAAAGAAGGGGCGCGAGGGAGGAAAAGAGAAAAAGCGAGGGATGATAGGAGTGGTTGTTTTAGTACGCAACGTATACTCTACAGGACGCTCGAGGAGAGAGCGAGAGCAAGAGAGTCATTTATTGAGGAGAAGAGAACGGAGATAGAGTCGCGGGAATAGGGACGCTAGCGAGGGGGAAGGGAGCAACGGAATCAAGAGGAGTTTGGGGTTCACCGAAGAGAAGGGGAAAATGGGGTATGGGGGTTGTATAACGTACACTACTCCGGCATTTTCACCACAGTTGTATTACTTCGAGGCACCGACTGGACCAACCCACTATTCTTCTATACTACGAGACGCGATTCTCTCGCCGAGAAAAAGATCCTAGCAAAAGCTAAAAGGCATACAAGCCACGCGAGAGAGACCAACCTTATGACCCGTACTACACCCACCGATCACTCCAAACATTCCACCATTGTCTTTTCTTCAATTATATACACCCGTGCAATATTTGTGCATTAATTGTTCCTATTTTTCCTTACACTTTTACCACTCGATCGCGACTTGGCAGGACAATCGTTTAAAGTAATGAAATTTGTGCGTGGAACGACGCGTCATTTTGCTTTGGAATAGCAAAAATAAAAATTGATTTGCAAAGCTCCTGGAAAGACCATCCGAGCAAATCAATAATACTTTACAGAATTTTAGACCAATGATTTTTCCTCATTCGGGTTATTTATTCCATGAGGATTTCAAATTTCCTTTATTTTTACATTTTTTTTGCAACCCGTTCTCATTTTTCCTGATGAGCTATCAGCAGCCGCATGAGAGGATCATTGTGGGCTGATCAGAGTATTTAATTTTTCCACCGTGGAGTGGCTTTCGTATCGAAATAAAGTTAATGTGATCGACTATTGAAAAATGATGTTTGCTCGTAATGGTTTCTTTGGAAATTGGTAACGAACGATCTTCCATTGACTATCGATGGTTAAACATGCTTGGGAATGAGTTGTATAGTGGATGTTGTTATCAGCAGCATGATGTTGGGTTTGCTTTCGAGTAGAACTATGTCTGCATGGCTGCTTCATTAAATGGTAGTATCAGTAAATCAATTGGAATTTTTGTGTGTCTGAGTCCCTTAAGGTCCTCTACAGTTTTCCGTATTTGCTGCATTCCTCTCGTTACTTAACGTATATAGGAATTGATGCGGACATTTGAGATGCCATTATTACGAAAGCGTTTTCTCTCGTTGGCTCTCTTTTCGCTGTCTCATTCGTTCACCGGGAATTTCACAGCACGTTTAATCCGTCGTTTCTTCTGTTCATCTCGGAAAATGTACAGCCATGTCCTTTACAAATGTTCGTAGATGGCTTTTTTTTTTAACTCTGCACTTGTCTGTTTCTTGAGCTCTTAAACTTTTGACGATTTGTCGAGAATCATTAAGGAAAATCTGCTATTCCTCGATATATCGTGACTTGGCGTTTCGAGGACAAAGACACGCTAGCGCGTCCTTAATACGTGCTCATTTATATGGAATGGACCAGTTTGATGGATAAATTTATGGAGGCTGAAACTCGAAGGCTACGTCTAATAAATTCAAATTCGAAATCTGCCAAAATTCTAGCCCCAACAGAGAACGTCTCAATCTCAGTTGAAAACAAATGCAAATTTGATGGAAAGACGAAAAAGAAGAATGACATTTCGCGAAGAAATAATAGATAAATCTAAATTCAACCCGGAATTCAATCTCAAGCGAAATTCTAGCGCCAAATTGGTACGATTATCGGATGTGGTTCAATCTGTATGCGAAAACGAGCTCCGGGTTTTCCCGATTGCGATGACGATAAAGTCGCAGGCAAAAGGAGAGAAAGAGAGACCACGTGGCTATATATGTGGATCAGGGTTAGCCCCTTGGGGTCTATATATGACCCTCTTATTTGACTGACTGTTCCATGTATCGCGGTCAATCGCTTCGCCTTCCATGTATTTGCTATCCATCCCTTCTGTAACCGTATTTTGCACACGGGCACCCCAACCTCTTACCCTTTCCGCTTTCCTTTCACGTCCAGCTCTCTCGCTCGTTTTTTTTTCCACCTCCTTTACGGCCTCTCTTTCCAATCTTTTTCCATTTGCCTCCTCCTGCCCCTCTCGCGTGTCTGCAACACATCAGTGCACACATGTCTCGTACCGTAATTAGATTTGTCATACGCCGAGCCCTACGAGACTCTTGTACGGCCCTCACATCACAACTAATTCAACACAACCGTTCAACCCTCCATTTTCTTTCGTTTTTCGCGGTTAAATCGTTTATCGTCCCATACAGTATCGCCTTAATCAAATTACATTTGCATCTTTATTCGTAAATTATCTCTCATCTCATCGGATTACGTTCTCATGATACACTGCTCCGATTAATTAGAAAGATTACGATACCTCGTATATTTGTATCTCCTACGATTTATCGAGAGTTTAATTTGGGGCGTTGAATTTTCATTTTTATTCGAAAATGCTTCGTGGGAGGTTAACCCTAAAAGTGCCAACAATAAGTTAATTAATTCGGTCTCGCAAGAGTTTCCATTATTTTTTCCCAAATTTTACTCAACTCGGAGAGTCACAAGGTCGTAATTTTTTTTTTTTTGCTTCATGATCGATGCTGCCACCTATTTTACTTTTTACTGTCAGAATTCAAAGAGTTTCGGAATTGGACGATGTGTCCCATATTCGAGGGCACATACCAGAGCGAGTACAACTTTTCTCTTCCCAATATATACTGATCCATAATACACATATTTTTGGGCAGCCCCTTCTCTCTCGCAATCGTTTCCCTCACAGCTCGTCTGACCTCCCCGCGACTGATGCTACTTAAGGCGATATAAAGTATCGGATGAATTCGCCGCGAATGCTCGTGAAACTGTCAAATTTTTCAGCGATTCAGAATTTTTCCGAAACTTTCAATTTTTTCCAAATATTCACGTACGAGCAAATTTGACAAGTTTCTAAAGTTCTTTTTTGTAAACTTCGTTGACGTGCATTTTTGACCAGGAGGTCCGATTGACTTTTCCAATTGAAATTTCAACGAAAATTACTATTCGTTGGTAAAAAAAAAAAAATTGGTAAACATTCCAGGTCACTGTGAGCGTTGCAGCGGATGGTTAAAAAATAATGGGTCGATTTTACGAGGGCTTCTTCGAATCAGCCTCAAATGTATTATAGATCGGAACGATTCAATCGTTAAGGGACGTTTGCATACTTTTTATTTCATGCTCTATTACGTCTTGCAATGATTTCTTTATTTCATCTTTCCCTCTGCTTCTCCGTGCCCATCGCGGTCTGTAATTTGATTATGGCTATACATGCGATTTGTCCACTGAAGCTCTAGATTGAAGGCGGAGGGAAATTGATAGGAAAAGAAGAAAGATGTTGATCTGTAATAGTGCGCAACGTCCAATAATATCGTTTGAAATTTCTTGTAGATATTTTTCAGTTAAAAGTGCCAGCGACCTCGTAAGAATGATAAACATCGTTTCACGACTGCTGTAACGATAATTTTGATTGACTAAAGTTTTGTCGAACGTTCGATAAATTTATCATAACAGTGAGGTATTTCGAGGTAGCATAAAGAGAAAAAATCATGTACTGCTTTTTACATCGTCATTGGACGGTAAATTGTGCTACGATGTTGTTATGTTTATACATTGTTGTGAGTATTCGTGTGTTCGACTCGTTTGGTAGCGTGCATTTTTGCAATATTCCCGAGTCCATTCACTCGAGTTATATACTCGATCATACATATGTATATACTTGAATAACATTGTACATATAGACATGTATACACGTAGACGATTTTCGTTGAACGGTGAGTCGTGTGTGTCACGTTGCAGTTTTATCGACTTACCGTGAGACACGTATTACAGTTGCGACTTTTTTTTATATACACGGTGTGCCACTGTGAATGGTTACCGTCGTAGGCTCGAGTTCAAGATCGTATTTTAGTTGGTGGGGCTCAAGGACCTTTTTTCAAAGACATGCTTAAAAATGTTTAATTATTCCATCAAATCGTTGGAGTCGCTCCTTTAATAATCGGTGTACACCGGCTAAAGGAGCGGACGTAGAGCAAAAGTGCAAGGGACCAATTTTGTAGAGCACGAAATTATCGACAAAAAAGTCTTTGGCCGTTTTTTTGTACTTTTATTAGTTTAGTCTTGAGAGCGCTTCCAAATCGGCCCACTCAATTGTCTCTGTTGACACAGTCTCTGCCTCTGATCGCGTGCACTGTCCAAACGCGTAAAGATAGGGCAAAAGTGCATTAAACCAATATTGTAGAGCATAAAATTTGCTATAAAAATGTCTTCGACGATTCCCTTCTATGTTCAGTAGTTTTCTTCTGAAACGAATACGAAGTATGACCGTTTTTCGAACCGTTCCAGAGCTCGAAATACTGGAGATAGAGAATCACATCCCTTGACTTTTGTTGTAGGAAATTTCATTTTCTAGATAATCAATCTCTTTCGTTTTTGCTCTATCTCTCACCGTTTCGAGACAATTCCAACCAAAAGTATTATCCACACAGTAACAATTATTATTCAGTCCAACCTTACGAGCTGGAGATCCACGCCGAAACACCCTGTATACAGAGACACGCAGATTGGTGAACCTACAAGCTCGTATATACAAATATATACACAAGGCGGAGAATGTGTACTAGACTGTGTGTTAAGGTATTATAAAGGTAGCATATGCGAAGCCCCCTAGTTCCCGTCGCTCATTGCTTGGGGGGCCTGAGCCCGTCGACTGTGGGAAAGGTCTGTACACACATGAGCATATTCGATCTCAGTGACCAGTGGTCTTTTGCAAATATCCGTCCGTAACGACGTTTTAATTATGTAAACAAGAAAAAAAAAACAAGCATTCCGGCGTTTGTCCTTTCGGCGAAATCATGCAGAGCCAATTACGATGAAATTTACAAAATCTCGTGACCCAACGCGTAAGATCGATTCGAGAAAACACATCGATATTTCCCTGCATCTCTAAAAATGTCATCACTCCATATTCTCGCGACTGGCAGCCTAAACAATTTTCCATTTTTATTTTCTCAGTCCCTGAAATAGGGCTTGGTTGTTTTGTCGAGATTCGTGGTACGACCTGCACAGAAAGTAACTGTTAAATTATTGCTACGTGCGTGCATTCAGCGCACTCTGTGTGTCGACGCGAGCGTAAATTCCGTGTCGGGAATTTGTTTGCATTTGGACATCGACGTACGGTTACCGACGACGTTACAGCATTATTCATCGTCTCATTAAATAGCAATTGCTACGTTATGGTACAAAGTGAACAAATACTCAGATTTCATGATTGGTTGAAGGAGAAAAAATGGATTATTTCTGTAGATCTGTAAACCAAGCGTGGAAAAAATTGAATTTTCTATATGCAGTTTTTGAATTTTCTAGCCCACCATAAGCCATCGCTTTTCCATCAGCCGATTATGACCGCGATCATGGGAATGACATATTTGACTGAATATACATGTGTGCTTCACGGCCCTGAACGTTGTCAAGTAGAAATGGTGAGCCACCGGTCAGACTGACGCGGAATTAATAATTCGCGCCTGAATGATGATCGATACGTCGATCACGAGGTAGAGTAAAAATGCTTTTTCTGTGCATTACAGTTACTTATAGTCACTTCATTCACCATCGAATAAAGAAAGGCTTAAGAAAGAGGGAGTGAGAGAGAGAGAGAAAGGGGAGCGAAAGAGCCGAGAACATTATCGATAACGAATTCAGCTCTCGTGGTGTTTCAATCCAATCTATAGATACGATTGTTTTCTCATACATGACAAGTTAATGATAAAGGGAGTTGAGCTTGTGCCATATTCACAGAGTGTAAAGCCTGTAACACATATTTCAAGGGCATCGAATGATTCTCTTGGAAAGAGGAATAAGATCGGAAAAATGAAAATATGAAGGTATGGAAATGATTTGCATCGACATTTTTTGAGACTCGAATCTCTTTTATTTACAGAATAGAATTTCATAAATTACTTCGATGCAGGAACAATTCGAAATCGTTTGAAGGAAACTTTTTGAATTCAGCCTCGCTCTGTCTTGAATAACGATGCGCAAGGATAGTCCTTGAAAAGATTTCAACGTCAAGACGAGGTGACAACTGTGAGAATGGGCGAAATAAAATCGAACAAGGACAAGGATAAGTGAAGTAGTTGGCGACTCTGTATATGGATCTTGACGAGCAGTCATAACGGACTGTTCGTCGAGCCAAACGAAGGCGACAGGGGGATGAAGAGTAATTATATTTTACGCAATCGCTCGGAGACGGAGCCGGAGCAGGGACATTTGAGATGTTCGAATACAATCGGGAGGATGACGAATGAATAGCAACGAAGATATTATTTTTCTTTGACTACTTCTTCGGGGAAAGGCCAAGGAAGAACGAGAGGCTGGAAAATATGGGAAGGGAGCAAAAATACAGAGGGATAATAGTGACAGCAGGTCAAGGTTCCCTGACCCAGCCACCCTTCGAGAGGACAACAATAAAAAATATGTCTCCATCGGATGGAAAAATTCCTTAGATCAACAATTTTCATTCCAATCTCCCTCTGCGAGGACCAATTCTTTTCACGGCCATAAAAGTTTCTCAAATGTTGCGTAGATGCGATACAAACGATAGAATCAATAGAAATGTCAAGACTTTGTCGTCGAGGGAAAAATATAAGAGAATCTTCCATTTTTCCAAAAACCATTTCGAAAAATTTGCCATAAGGAACTTGCGACTTTCATTATTTGTTTTATTTTTTCTATCACGTTTTTTTCAACACACATTTTGTCACCTCGACCTCACTCGGCACTCGGTTGTTCGGATACTCTTAAAAATTCAAGGACTTTGAGCCATTTATCCACTTGGCGATTTCTTCACGTATCTCCACTCGGAGAAACCCTTTGCGAATAACGTCTCGTCGTCGAACTGGGAAATTCAAACTTTCCGATCGTTTATGATATCGCGTTATTTCTACGAATTACCATCAACCTATTTTCCCTTTTTACACTTTTATTTTACTGATGCATTTCTACACGGAGCTTGGGAATCAACTTGCGGACTTTCCTCGATCGCTATTTTATCGTAGCAATTTTCTTCAGTCTCAAAGGGCTTGTCATCCTCGAACCGTGTCCTTTCCTTTTGTACTCACGAGGCCAAAGTTTTCCAGCGATCAATGCGTTTAAAATTACTTGATGAATTTTACATAAAAATTCGCAATAAGCATCACGAAAAGCGAAAACGAATTTCAATGCGGTGAAACCAGAAACCTTGCAGTATTCCAAGCGACAAAAAAACACAGACTCACGTGGCACCTGTTAGATTTGATTGTCGGTAAAGGAACTCTCATGAGGCACCTGTTAGACCTGCGCACTGAATTTCTATAGATTTATATAACGGGTAGCCATAAGCATTCGAACTGAGATTTGGAGTCGACAGTGAGCTGCTCCAAAGTTTAAAAAATCCAACGAAAAAATGATTGATTTGCTTGTTTTGGATTTAAAAGGGTGCGAATTTTCTAGTGCACTTTTGAACGGTCCATTATGGGTTCGGCGTAGATTTGTTGAAAATTGGAATAGTCGAACGCTCGAACGACTCAGGGAATTGAGTCTTGATCTTTTTTTTTTACGAGCCTCAGGAAAGATACTCGAACAATCTGTTGAAGTTTCATTAACTTGGCAACATTTTTAACGTGTATCTGAAGGATCCTTAAACGCGAGTTTTATTCTTTCTTTTACGATCAATTGAGTGGGCGGGAGAAGGAGGCACTAGAAATGAAAAAAATGAAGGTTGATGGAGGGAAAAAAAAGGGAAAATGACGAGGCAAATTTTGGGAATAAAAAAAAGCTGCTGGAAAAATGTTGTTTGTCGAGTTTTAGTAGACAGATCCTATCTGGATGTTGGATTTTTTGCATGTTTCTTTTTTGTAATTTCACTAACCACCGTTCGTGAATATCATACTGGCGCGGCAAATTCTACCCTTTCGTATATTACACAGAAAATAGTGGAATCTTCCCTCCCTCTTTTTTTCTCTCTCTCTCCCCCTCGTTCATTCTCTCTCGCTTTTTCTTTCTCATCTCTTCTTTGGCTACCGCGAATCTTTATCTCGACAGTACTCGCCGTTCGTACCCACTATATGTGTTTAAATGGACGACTTGGCGACGAGCCCTTCTCTTCCTCCTCTGCTCGTCCCATACAAGCTCGTGCTCCTCCGCACGGCATCGCGAGCCTCTTGATGCGCCACACGAAAATTTACGATACTCTCTCACGATTGCGTCTCGTCGATTACGAGAAGTTAGTCTACGTCTCCCGTCGCTTTCAACATTCTTTCTCGTTTCTTCCCAAAAATTTAATTCGTAGACAAATTACGTTGTAAAGCAAAATTTTACCACAAATTTTGTCATATTCGTATTGTCATTGATCATAATTTCAGGAAAATCAAAATTTTAACATTTCTTTTTCCTTTTTTTGATCATATATTCGATCGAAAGGCATTGAATGCATTTTTTTTTCGCATGATTGAGACTCGGGATAGAAGGTGACGATTTTGAGAGCCTCGTGAAACATTTTTTACTTGTACGCAAGAAAATATGGAAGGAAAAAAAGGTTTGTAAGCCATAAAGGGTTTTTGTGAGGTGGAGATGGAAGGGAGGAAGGAGAAGCTTGCTTGGGATGAGATTCTTTTACGACGAATCTAATGTGCATAGAATGTACTTGAAGAAGAAAGAGAGATGGTGGGTTAAAAAAAATGTTTTGTCCACGAGAGTTGAGGGATGAATGAGGGTTGAAAGGGCGAGGTAGGGAGGAGGCTCGAGGGGTTTGGGTCGTCGGTAACGCATCTTGTCTCTATTTTACGAGAAAGAGTGTGGTGTAGCGACGACGATGGCGACGAAGATGGGATCGTTTTCTTTGTGGTAAATTCACATTTTGGGCTTGGATATTTGGCATTATTATGATATAGGATACGCCATTTGCCTCGCGCCATCCCTAAGCTCTACGAGTCTTGACTAGCCTAGCCTCGAACTCTCCTTTAAGCTTCATCTCTCTCCCCCTCTCCCCTTCCGCCCGTTTCCTCGAGGCCGTACACGAAGCCAAGTTTCTTACAGTTACACAGTCAACGGTACGTAAATCTCGGCGGATGCTGGGACGCGAGTCTGTCCACCACGACATTCCACCACCAACCCCCTCCCCCCTTTCTCTCCTTTTCCCACAAACCCCGCGTCCTCTCGAGACTCCCGTCTCGTTTCAGAGAGCTTAAGTGCAGCGCGACACGACCAGTCTCCGCCGTGTCGGACTTATCTTTCCTCCTCCTTCTCGTCGCCAACATTTTACTCGGTCTACGTTTTTTCTCAAATGATCTTTAAATGCCTTCCATCTTATTTATCCATTTATCCATAATTACCAATTCCTCACATGTTCATGATCCCGAAGTTCCCATCGTTGGAATGCAACGCAATTCCGTTTTGTCTTCGACAGAGCTCGCAATTATTATTCAATATTTGTTCCGAGCAACAAACTCATTCGCTCTTAGGACCCAAAAACTCAATAAATTTCAATGATTTTCAAAATTCCATAAATAATCAATAGAACAAATTTTTTTTTTCGTTTTTTTTTTAAACAGAAAAAAATCGATCATTTGGGCATAAAAAATGGTAAAAAAAATACAATTCGCGGTTCAAAGCTGCCAGTTCAAATCCCGAAAGCTCGTGCCCCATCGTATTTATCGTCGACGACGAATATGGAGTTGCCAGCACGTGAATCTTTTGATTTTTCGTAATAACTATAATTTGCGCGAATTTCAAGTCAATTTTTTGACATTCATCGGATCTTGAATTTATCGAGCCGGTGAAAAGTTCTAGGGTTAATTATTTTTTCCATATCATCCGAAGCGGAACGAAAATGAAAGAAACTAAAACGAAGCTCTACGTTATAACGGATGTTCATCTCGCACTCATCAATTTATGTCCATTGGTGCAAAAATTTATTGATTTTTAAGGGTACAGTCACGCAGCTAAATTAAGGGATGGATATGAAATGGAGAAAGTATTAACGATATAGAGAGAACGAAAGGAGAAAATTCGTTTGGCAAATGGAGCAACCAATCACGAGAATTCAGCAATCGGCCGCTCATTCGTTCTCATCATTCGAACCCTCGCGTGTGTGTCCTCTTCTCTCTCTCTCTCTCTCTCTCGCTCCCTTTATCCGGCGAAATTCGTTATTGCGATTACGAGCAAGAATAAAATATATATATTTCCGGTTGACCGGATATCGATGTGCCCCGTAACTTCA
Organism: Diadegma fenestrale; assembly: GCA_037043255.1. Lineage (NCBI taxonomy): Eukaryota > Metazoa > Arthropoda > Insecta > Hymenoptera > Ichneumonidae > Diadegma > Diadegma fenestrale. The sequence goes on from CM073313.1 coordinate 15,828,007, forward strand.
CAAGGTTCGATTTAACGGAAATTCTATCCGCGTGTCCGTCTCCGTGCGCGGTGTACTCGTTCCTCTACTTTTTCGGACTCTCGCACGAGTCTCTAGTGGCCTTTTTCCTATTTCTGACAGAAGTTTCGTGATAAAAAAAATAGCTTCGAACCGCCTGGTTTAACGTTCGCAAACCTAACGTTTTTCCTGTTGTCACACACTTTTCGCCACTGCTTTATTTGATTGATTATTTAATACTTATTTTCTTGCTATACACTTGCCTTATTTGCCAAGTTCCTAAACTGTCTTGCCAAACTCTCACTGAACTTATATTTTCATCAATCAATAAACGTCTGTTTATGCTTATAAATAAACAAAACAACATGTCGCGTTAGCTATGAATAGAGTACGCAGTGTTTTTTTTTGTTTTCGTTAAAAACATATATAACGCGCAGTTCGTACACCCACGCGATGCTTTTTAGACTTCAAAAATGCTCAGTTTCTTGATGGACAACTTTCTGTTTCTTTGGTTGGCGTCCTTGCTTGCATCGCGGTGGAAAAGCACGTGTGTTGTTTGCCGCGCGAGGAGAATCGTCAATCGATGAACGATATAAAGAAACGGTCTTGGGGATATGGTTGAACGATCGCTCGCGTCCTTGAGAATCGACCGAGTTGTGCTGAGATATGGAATAAAAGGGGAAAGAAACGAGAGAATGGCCGCGCGTCTTTTTCTTTCGTCGCGATTCTTCAATTTCCAAGTTGTGCATGGAAAATTTCTGTGAACCGCTTGCACAGCCAGCGAAACGTACGTCGTGACATTTCGTTTCCCGCATTTGTTTATCTGCGACGACGATAAATTAGTGAAACTAGAGAATTATTGAAAATCTATATGAAAACGCGACGTTCGCTCGGACCGAGGAATGGATCAACCGAGCCGGCCTATAACACTCGAACCTTGGCCGTGCTAATAGGCTGATATTCGCTCGATAACTCTCGCTATCGTCGCAAACTGCCAAGCACACAACACTTTTTCTCATCCCTCTCTCACACACTTGATTCTCACCCTTGTGTTACCAAGGCAGACCCCACCATCAACCCACCCCTCATGCCCTTTGACCAACCGCGCGCTCTTTTACACTTGTGCCACTTTGTGGATTCTTTTAAACGCTCTCACGCCATTCTCAAGTGCGATGCCAACTCGAAGCGCCGATAGATTCTCCCATTATTACAGCCAATTGCTTGAAATCGATTGACGAGGGAAAACATTTCTCCCCTTGGACGTGGCTAATTAATTGAGTGCTGTTGGCTCGACTAACCCGCACGAGATTCTACTCGAGTTTTTATAAAGACGCGAAAAAAACATGCGATCGAACCCAAAGTCGAAGAAAAATGGTGACAAACATCTAGAAATTTTATGCGATCACTGCGAGCAATATTTTTCCTTTTCTTTAAGAATTCAGATTCTTTCTCGGTCATCGATAATAGCCGGTAGAGAAAAAATCGTAACGACAGGAAAAGAGAGAAGAACGTGACTGTATATCCGGTGAAACACTGCGAGATGGAGAAGAAGAAGAAGAAGAAGAAGAAGAAGAAGTGCGCCGCGGTTCTCTCTACTCTGGTCGAGTGTGGTTGTCGTGTCGCATTGCGGCGCAATCGGCAATAGAAACCACCCCCCATTTCCTCCCCGCGTAACTGAAAAATCATTTTCTCATCCAAATCCGTTTTTTCGTTCAACATTATATTCTGCCCTACATTTTTCATCGAAATAAAATAAAAACACGTTTTTTTTTCTCTTCGACAGTCGAGCGTTTGTCCTCGTCACAATTATACACGGACACGGCTCGATATTTCTTCACAGAAATGTAACACGAAATTGCATTACGGGATTGAAATGAAAAGTTCCAACAATTGCGTATTTCTTTTGTATTGTTGTTGTTGTTGTTTTTTTTTTTCTTCATTTTATTGAACATTTCAGATTTTTCTGTTTTTCGTCTTTTATTCCTCCAACGTTTGACGCTTTCTTTTTATTGGCAGAATAGTGAGAGTGCCAAGAACAATGGCCGAGAGAGAAACGTCTCTCGCGAAATCAGTTAACTGGGTCAAATTTTTCTTCAAGAGGCGATAGAAAGAACGAGGGAGCGAGAGAGAGAGAGAGAGCCATGCGAGGGTAAAAAAAGAACGGGATATAGCGAAGCAAGAATATTAAAGATATAATCGTAAATTCGGGCCCTCAGGGATATTACCGGATAACCAAAACTACTTTCGCTGTTTTTCCCCTCTCACATATTTCCACTTTACTTGCCCCTCTCTATCTTCCATTACTTTGTATTTTTCTAGTCACTGCGCAAAAGGCGCAATCACTTTTTCCTTCTTTCCTTTCGCGTCTTCCGAAAGAAGAAACAAAAAAAGTGTCGAACAAAAAATCGTTGCCTCTTTTCTTCTCGTCGCTGACCCTCTCGGCAATATCGAGAATATAATCCTATTTATTCAACGCTTATGGAGATTCTTTTGTAAACTCGAATATTCCTCGTTCGACGAGATCTCTCCTCGATCGTCAGCTTCTTTCGGCTGTGTGTTTTTATATTGCTGAGGGTTAACTCTGCCCAAAATGAGCAGAGAACCTTTTGTAGTAAGTAACGAACAAAAGGAGTAGCAAAAACTCGATTTTTCCCGACTTCGCATAAATATTCTTTGCTTTTCACAGACTCCCACTTATTTCTCAGTTCAATCTCGTCAAACTTTTTTTTCTCTTCCTTTCCCTATTTTCTCAAGAAATTCGACAAATTTTTTTTTTTTTGCCAGAATTTTTCATTGTCTGATCAGACGAGTTGCTTTCCGTAGTCACTTCGCTGCTTGAGTCTGCCATCCAACGAAACTGAGCTGCGTACGCGTTCGCATAGACAATTTGCCAATTCCCAGTAGTACGAAGGGTTTAGGTCAGACAAGCACGAAAATACGCAGTCTGCAACGTACGAAGTCTCCTTCACGTACGATGCGATTTCCTACTAAACTTTAGCAATTTTTCCCAACGTTGGGAGTGAATTTTTCACGAGAAACATTCAATCAAGTGGTACAAATCGATTTCGATCAGCCGTAGACAAATTCGCACGTTGCGATCTAATTTACGTTAATCCTAAAAATGTTTCCTTCAAAACCAAACGATGGCGAATTCTCGATGGCGAAATGACTGTAAAAATTGTCCTCCTCATTCGTGTGATTGTATGCACGAAAGGTCAAGGATCTTGCTGGGAGAAAAAAATGCGAAGCAGGTGAAAAAACGAAAAATTACCGAAAATTTGTGAAAAAAAATTGAGAATAACGTGTACAACGAATGGTGGTCGGTCTGATTCGTGTAGTTTGTGAGAATGGGAAAAGAATGATGGAAGCGTGAGTGATAGTGCACGAAGCGAATGCAACGGAGTGGCAGCCGAGCAAGCTGGCTGGCTGGCAGACAGGCAGGGAATCAGGCTGACTGGTTGGTTGGCTTGCAGCAGCTCAACGAAAGAACTAAGAGAAGGCAAGCCATGGGAGAATAAGAGGAGGGAAGCAACCAACGAATATCGGGATGGGAGCGAGAGAGGAAGGAAGGCGGAAGGCAGACGGGCGGCAGACGCCCCATGCTTATCCCCCGTCGCCTCTCTCTCTCTCTCTCTCTCTCGCGCTCTCTCTCTTCGATCCCCTTCGGGCTTTCACGGTACTGCTGGGGACGTCCGTGACTCACCAAACCGTTATGGGATGAAGCCGCCCTCTTTTACATGTATTCTATCTCTTTTACGAGACCGATCGCGGACGCTGCACCCCGGCTTGTCTCTGTATATGGTTAACCCTGTGTATCTGCATCTCTCGCACAGCATCCCAGTAAAAAGAATTTTCCTATGGTACAGCTAAACTTTATAAACATCGCTCCAACTCGATTATCAACAAATTTTACAACTTTTATTCTAATCGCGAGAAAAATCCGTAAAAAAAGGTGTCGTGGTTGGTAATTGTTTTTTTTTTTTCGTTGTAAAACTTCGTAATGCATAATTTACATTTTTGAATTTGCGAATACCGTTCCGATTCCTCCTGCCCATTTCCTACGCACGTTGGATTATTCTATTTTTGACAACGACCCATAAAACTGAATGTTTTATGAGATTTCTTTAGTTTTTTTGTTTTTTTTTCGCTTTTTTCATTTTGATACATGGCGCCCTAGGAAAATGTATACAATATTATTCGACGACAGCACTTTTTGTCGCTCGACAGTGGGCTATATTTTCGTGAAATTACTGAGCGACCCGAACGAATGGGTGTCAAAGCTTTGCCAAAAACGTACACTCCGCGAAGCGATGTATGGAGGAAAAGCACGATAATGCTTTGTAAACGCTCTTTCTAGACAACCCAACGCGATCGAACTCAAGATATGAAACGTGTCCGATTACTCTTCAGATTCATATACGCAGTATTAAAAATGATATACGAATTCGACTGAACAGTTATCCAGTGGAGCGTCCTGAACTGGTCAATTAAAAAAAAAAAAAGAAAAGAAAAATGGACTTGAGAGCCATGGAACCGATTCCCATGAATCTTTGAAAAGAGAAAAACTCGAACAGAACTGCGGTGAGAATTTTTGGCAATCGACGAAGCATCCTCAAAACTTGAACAAGTTTGGTGAATTTCGTGGAGTCTTGAAAGAGAGAACGTTCCTAACAACTGAGGAGATTGACAAGAATTTTCGAAGGAATACGATCGTGTAAACAGTGTTTGGAACGGTGTTGACAAAACCGGCAAGAATTGAGATTCGATGTATGGGTTTTATTACATTTTTATGTGTCATGTTTTGTATCGTAACGCGAGTTCTTTGATGCAAGTGTCGAGATACGAAAGGGGGGTGTACGCGAACATTCCTCTCGAGCAGAGACGGCTTGTGTAAGAAATTCCTCGTGTTCGTAATTTCCGAGTGCAAGTGTCCAGAAAATATATACGCGTTGAAAATGCTCGGATGGGGTTGAACGGATGAGGCGAAGGGTCGGAGGGCAAAGAGAGGGTGAATTTTATACCTGTAAGTGTAGCGAATACTTACTCTCTGCTGGGCGAATCGTTGTCTTGGTCGTAGTCGTCGTAGCCATCGTTGGCGTCGTCGTCGTCGTCGGCGTCGTTGACGATACGTGGTGTTTTACGATCCGGTGTATAGCAACGCGGGAGACGCACACATATTCATCCTCATACTACATTCTTACACACTCATAGCCTTGGGGATGCTTTTCCAGCTACTGTAGCGTTTCGGAGCCAGAGAATCCGAGAACCACGCCTGCGAGAGATAGAACGCAACTTTGTCACGAAAATTCTTACTCTTTGGTGCAGCAGTCAAAATATTATTCCAGATTCTGTTTCATTCTCTTCAAAATATCGCGATAGTTGTTAAAAAAATTCCATGGAAAAAAAATATCGAGGCTATGAAAACGTAAAACACAATTAAAATGCAACTCGTTTCGTTTTTCTCGTTCCTTTCTTAACCGATTCGGATTTTTCAACATTTCGTTCAAAACTTGGCTGCTTCGTAAATTTTCCCTCCCGTATAGCACTTGTTGCGTTCAAAATGACTGACCAGCAGTCACATTGCTAAAGTAGTCGCGTAACAAAAATGATTTTTTCGCCCTCGTTCGCCAAGAAAAACATGCAACACATTTGCTTACCAGCATCCAAGAATCTCAGACCGAAAACGGCTTTTGGTACTTCGCGTTGCGTAGAAACATAATATCGCGCGGTACATCCCAAAAGTTTCCGAAACGTAACGTGACGTGGTTGGGCGGGTTGAATGTAATACAGCGAGGGTTGTATATCGTCTAGTCATTGGCAAACGCGAAAGAGAGACGTCGAGGAGTCGATGTTGGTAGCGCGCGCGCGAATAGCGTAATAATGCGATCGCCTGACATGGGGAGAAGAGCAGGCAGGCGACGGTTTTCGTATAAAACGCCAATATAACAGAGCAGACTGCTGATAGAGAAAGACTCGGAGTATGAGAAAAACGACCAACGAACCAAAAAGCTGCACTCACATTGTTGGCTTTCCACAGATTTATAGCATATGAAAGAAAGAAAGGTGAAGGAAAAGAGAGAGCAGAGGCTTGACAGGATACTGTCGAGTCCATACTCCCAAGACCCACCAAAAGTCACTTGATATTCGAGCTCGATATCCAGCGATGCATTAGCCTACACGTTTTCTGAAAAATCAATCAAGATCCATTTTTCTTCTCGCCACAGTAATTTGAACGAAATTCCGTGATAGAAACGTATTTGGTAAAGTGGAGATAAAAAATGAGGCTGGGAACGATGAGATGCGTTGGTAAAAGCCCGCAAGGGCGTACGCAGGGACAATAAAAAAAATAAAAAATATCTGTAAGGGCGACACTATATGCGAAACAAAAATATTTTTGAAGAATCGTTTTTTTTTTATAGTTCCCTTGCAAGCCGGTGGAACAAAAACTTGTCTCCTGTTGCCAAATATTTTATACGATTACTAAAAGCACTGTGTGTGTGTGTTTTTTTTCGTCGTTTTTCAGGGCGTACACTGAATGGTCAGCCACTGCTGGAATTTCCGCAATCCGGCAGTGATCCAGCGCTCGAGCCACTGAGAATTAAGAGGGCAACGCTATGGGCGAGGGTGGAATTCAGGCACGCTCATCATTACCAACATCATCGGCGAGCTCAGACCAATCAGCGAAACATCACGCTGTGGGTCTTTCGGGTTCGATGTGGAAACGTCACGCATTTACGCGGAAAGGTTTGCATCTTTTGAATTCCATTCTACGCCATCCTACGCTTTTCATTGGACAATTCGGCTCCATGTTCGATCTGACACGGTCTCTTGAATTTTTCGTGCCAAAGCAAATGATGAATATTCCCGGAAAATCCAAAAATGATTAAACGAATTTCATATTTATATTTTTCCTCGTTCCTTTCTTTTGCGATATTCAGGAGCTTGGCGAACACCTGGAAATGGTGACATCGTTAGGAGTGAACGTCAATCAATTAGGCTGGCAAAAATTCGACGTAACGAAGGTTGTCAGCAATTGGTACAGCGGCCATGAATTGTCTGCGACAAAGACCGAAAAACTGACGCTCCTGGTCGACTGCACAGGCTGTGGAAGTCACGTCCACGTCTCGACCTTTGGCGTTCAAACCCCCAACGTGGTCGAATCGTCGATTAATTCGAAAGGTAAAATGACTCGAGTTTTTTGAGAAAAATCACTGGCAATTTGTTTTTTTTTCGGAATTTATTGCTAACGATCGTTTCAAGGAAAAGAAACGCGTGTCTCATGCTGTTTATTTTTTTTATTCCAGGAGGAGAAGACCCTGACCGACCATTCCTTGTGGTTAGAACTGATCCCGCGGCTGTTAAGCGAGTTCGAAGACGAGCCATCGAGTGCAGCGGGGCGATAAAAGGACAATGTTGTAAACAAAGGTTCTACGTCAGTTTTTCACAACTTGGCTGGGACGACTGGATAATAGCACCTCAAGGGTGAGTAGAACGAAGAGCCAAGTTGTCCTCTAACAGTCATCGGGGGTTGAATCAACCCCAGCCGTTATTATTTTCATCTTTAAATTCAAAATAAAAATTTCTGCATAACTTTTTGTAAAAAAAAAACGCATTTTCACCGAATTTTCTCCGGCACTTGTAATTTATATTGAAATTTACACCACTTGGAAAAAATTGGCATGGCCTTGGCCACGAGGGTTGAGATTCCGTTGGACTAGTTTCATTTTTTTCCCAATTTTTCAATTATTTATCAGTTTTCAAAGTGAATGCGGTCGATTACAGCCCAAATGACTTTTACCTCACAATCTGGAGCTGGGAGCAACAAACCTCACGCCTAGAACAAATTATCGGAGTTGATTTCGAACCCCAAATCGATTTGTCAATGTTTTGCCCTCGAACAGCAAGAAAAAGACTCTCTTACAGAGCTGAACATCCAGTGGACGTTTTTTTCAGGTGTTGTGGTCCAAGAGAGCTTTTACCTGTTGGATCGCACCGTTCCAATCGACGTGTCATGGCGAATTGGTTTAATAGCTTTTTGTTTTGTTATCGGGATGATTACAGATACTACGCTAATTACTGCAGAGGGGATTGTGCAGCTGGACACCGAACGCCGGACACATTCCTCAATTACTACACGCACGTGATTGAGGAATACAGAAAAATGGACAGACTAGCCGGAATGCAGCCATGCTGCGCTCCCCTCAAATTTTCACCAATGTCATTGATATATTATGGACCGGACTCGAACATCATTAAGAGGGATTTGCCAAAAATGGTAGTCGACGAGTGCGGTTGTCCCTAAATTAATCTTTGTATCAAGATTATATATATATATATACATATGCATATATAAACAAGTATGTAATACCCTGGAACGAGAGAGAACGAGAATGAGGTTAGGCGACCCATCTGTCAAAGAAAAAAAAACGGAAATCAACCACGAAATGACTCTTTGCAGATCTCGGTCGTGAGCAACGATTGTTCGCGCGCGACCGCGGTCTTTTTCTTCTAACTTTTTCAAACTTCAACTTCTTCTCCTTCTTCTACAACTTCTCATAATTCTTATTCTTACGGTACTCATTCTTCTTCTTCTTCTTCTTATTCTCTTCATCTTCTTCTTCTTCTTCTTCTTCGTCTGCTCCGCCGCTCGTAAAAGCTCGGAGTACGCGTAGCGCGATCGCGAAAAAAAAGTAGCGTCTTCCCTAGTTCCACGAACGGTGGCTGTCGTCTGTGATTGCTAGAGAGTTGAAACGGGGAATCCGAACGTGTAACGAGCGGAGACCGGAGGACTCGATCGAGCCTTTTTCTCTCACCGCGCGACATTCGGTGAGTCAAATAAAAAGGAATAAGGATCTTGGTTTAGCTTGGATCGGTTGGGGATTTCCGAATCATGAGAAAATTTATAAACCATTTAGTAGGTTAAGCGCGTGGCTCGTTCGTGCATGGACCGTTCGTGGAAAGAGTGAAGTGACAGAGAGCGTGCGTGCGTCATCGTAAGAGAAAATAAAAGCCCTAGTTAGGATAAAATGAAATTTTCGAGAATAAAAAGCTTATGGAGTATGTGAGAATAAAAACCACAACAACAAACAACAAAAACGTTGAAAACCATTTGCATATAAATACATATATTGTTTTTAATGACATAAATAATCAAACGACAAAAAATGAGACTAACTCCCGTCCGCGATTTAATTGCAGGACACAAAAACATTCGTTTCTACGTAAAAACTTTGGTGTAGACATAAAAGTGGGACGACTGACGCGTGTCCAGTGCATAATTATACAAATAATTCAATTAAATAATAACGATTACAATAACTATAATAATAAACAAAACAAAAGCTCTCTTTTATCGCGAGCTTGAAAATTTTCGTTCTTTCCAATATTCCGTTGCAAAGAAATACCAATTTCTAATAAACGAATAAAAATCATAAAAATTTAAATAACTCGACGATTATAACATTATTAAACAATGTATATAACGAGGTGAAATCTTTCACCCGATTAACTATAATAATACACACGCATTAACGATAAATAAACAACAACAAGAGAAAAAAAACAAAACAATAAATAGAGCATCAAGTTAACGACGTTAACTGACGATCTGTGGGAGATGAAACGTGTGAGACAGTGAGGAAGAAAAAAACACTCAATCTAATTGCCTTGTTTTTTATGCGCAACGTATGAAAGTATCGAAATTACAAAAAAAAAAGAAAGAAAAAAAAATACACACAAAAATCGAGCAACGTGAGAAAGTCTCCGTTGTACGTGTACCGATATTTATTATAAATATGTCGATACACTTGTAACTGCACGTAACCGGTATGTACCGAAGTAAACCAAAAATTCGAGTACACGAAGGAGTGATCGAGAGAATGAGGATAATAAAACAATTTAGCGAGAGTCCCGCTAGGAGAATAATTAAGAGTTCAAAGGCTAAACAAAAGAATAACAACAACAAAAGTACATTATTAAGACTATTATTATTACGGCAAATTTTCAGGAAAGGAGCAATAAAACGAAAACAAAAAAAAAGAAAAAAAAACATACACACAAGTAATAATGAAAAAAAAAAAATGAAATAAATTGGAACGAGGATTGGGGCTTCTTAAAAAGTAAATGAATAAGTAATTAAATAAATAAATAAATTATTAATTAAGGGCGCGCCAAGGAGAATATTGGGTAAGTTTCGAAAATTTTACAAGCATGTTGAATTAAACGTGACGTCTCGAACGAGTTTGTACTATAATCTTAGGGCATTCTGTAAGTTGAACAAAACTTACGTATCCATACATATATATTAATATATATATATATGTAATATACATATATGTGTATGTATGTATGTATATAATAATAACGTAAACACACACATAAAAAAAACTACTATGTATCGAATTGAGCAAAAGATTGGAAGAACCAAAAAAAACAAACAAACAAACAATCGGAGGGCAGCTAAAAAACACGAATAACAACAAGAAACACCGTATGGACTTAATTACGTGACAATAATGAGAGAATGATGAAAAATATGAGGGAAAAATTGAAAGTGAGAAAATAACAAAGTGACGCTTTATTATATAGATTGGCGCGATTCTCTGTAATTTCGAGATAAAGCTTAAATAAAAAAAAAGTGAGACAAGTATTTTTTACTTCGTCTGGAGAATCGATCGGAATTTTCTTTCGTGCGCGAGGAAAAAGGAAGCAATACTATTTAAGAACTGAGCATTTATTAACGCGATCGAATCGACTTTTGGAAAAACAGTTCGATGGTGAAAAAAAAAATATATATATATATATATTTGAAGAAGAAAAAAAACATTTTGTTGGTTGTTTTTTGTTATTGCGTTTAAGAGACAGACGTGACTAGGACTTTAGGAGCTTTCTGGACAATACGAGAAAAAAAAAACTATTGAATTTGCAAGGGGATGCAGGTCGCAAGAATGTGTGGGGACTAAAAGCTAAAAAGTTAAAACGAAAAAAGAAAAAAACAATGATGAAAGTGATTTTAAAGGTATATTCAATTTTGTGGGGGGTAACTCTCGTAACCCACGCAGCCTTACTGGGCCTTATTACAGTTATAATCGCATTAACGAAAGAAAAAAAACAATGAAACGAAGAAAAAAAATTACAAATGAAAGAAAAAACAAAAATATGAAAAAAAAAAAAATCATTTAATCTAAATTTAACCAATAAATGGTATAATTGAAAACGAGCCAATGAGGGGTGGAGGGGAACGAGAAAAGAAGAATTAAATTAAAATAACATTTATGCTACTTGAATATCCCAACCAATTAAAAAGTAATTAAAGGAAACAGCCAAAAAAAATGGAAAACATTTTCCAACGATCGATCTTTCTGCAAATAAGTCATACTAAACGAACGATGAAATGATAAAAAAAAAAAACCACATTATATTAAAGGAACAAAAAAAACATCGTCTAAATAATTGATGAAAGAGTTAAGATGCGGGAAAATTGGTAGGGGAGAAAAGAAACGAAATGCCATTTTTCAGCCATCCAAAAAAAAAACTATTGCGTCCAAGGAAATAAAAGAAAAAAAGAATTTTGCACGTAATTTCTATTAATTGCAAAATAGAATCAAGTAATTTTAAGAATCTTTTCTTCTTGATGAATTAGTAAATGGAGGAGAGGGAAAGAGCGAGTAAGCGCGAGTCAGAAAGGACGAAAGAGTGGAATAAATAACGACAGAGTTTCTGGCGACGTTCCGACGACATCGAAAAACGAAAAAAGTGAAGCGAGGCACGGAGGGAGGGCGGGAAGGCGAGCGACTGAGAGAAAGGGAAGGCGAGGGTGTAACACAGAAAGAAAGTAATGGATGAAAGTACCACGAACAAAATAATTGAATAAATTAATTAAATACATTAATTTAACAAAATAAAGAAAAGAGTAACGACGAAGCCTTTACCAAGCTCAAGTTTACACTGTAACAACGTCGTCTTATTGTGTAAAAAAAATGATGATAATAATAATATTAACGAAACGTATTTAATGAACAAAAAAAATGGAGGAGATTGAGGGCTGCGGGCTGACTTGAGTCAGAGGTCGGAAGGGAAAGAGAGAGAGAACCGATAAAAAGCCAAGTTTTTCGAAAACCTACATAAACCTTCTTAAATATAATGGAAAAACGGAACGTACTCGCGCAGCTTGAGTAATTTTCACGGCTTTTGAAATAATTAAAACAAATTCTGATGTCGAAATTGGGAAAATGCCGAAAATTTAATAATGAATCTCGAAAAAAAAAAACATTGAAAAAAGACAAAAAAAGAGAAGGAACATGAGAAACGTTTAAGCCTCACACACGAAGTACTCTCAAATATAATAAAAATAATAATTCATAAGATTAAAGAAAAAATGATGCGGAAAGAAGAGCCGAAGAATGAAATTTGGCAAGCCCGAATGCCAATCAATGAGTGAGTGTGTGTGTGTGTGTGTGTGTGTGTGTCCGAATGCCGGAGATGTAATTAATTCATAAATTAAGTTCTTTCCCTCTTGTATCCAAGAAGTCACTTTAAACAATACCGAAACCCCTTTCATCGCTATATATACATTTACATAAAAATATATATATATATATAAATTTAAAAAATACCGAAATTCGGGACTAAATGAATCATTGTTACGTTAATTATCAACCATTTAATCTTGTTATCATTATCGATATTATTACTATCATTATTATTGCCATTTATTATTATCATTATTACTATTATTATTATCATTATTATTGCTACTATTAAATGAAAAAAAATGTCGATCGATGCTTGTAATTTATTAATAAATAATAAAGGGTGCGATTGTAACGTAAAAGACTTGACGAAAATTTGTTAGCATATACGATTCCTAATGAGAAGAGACGAAATGTTTGTGTGAGATAAATTAAACGAATAAATAAGAAATAAGAACCACTCGATTTTCGCAGAGCTGCGTTTTCTTTTCGTTGGTTTGTGTTTTTTTTTTTTTTTTTCGTCTTTTTGTGGAGCTTCAAGTTTTCAAACGAATCTGTATTATTAATACGAAATAGTTACAACATGTAAAAACAGAGTTGTCTAAATACAACCGAACAGCCACACAACTATCTATACGAAGAAATAATTTAGTGCTTAAGTATGTCCTCGTTCTTATAGACCCAAGACTTCCTGGACGAATCAAATGTTTACTGTTTTCAGCTCTGGACATAAACAAGTGCACGCTGACGGTTTCCATCTCGGAATCAAACATCGATAGTCCCTCAAACCCTCAGATTCGCTAGGGGAATCTCTCCGCCTCGAAAAATCAATCGAAACTTTTTCTCTTCACTTATATCACCCTTTGTTTGCTTCTAACAAACCACCGACAATACCGAGTCGTGTTGCTTACTTCAAACCCTCCAAAAATGATATCTTTCGCTTCAGCTGCTCTTTTTTTTTATTCACTCTGGATTAATTATTTATAAACAATCATTTTTTGGCTTTAATCTTCGAGTCCTGACTTCGGACTCGATTCTCGAACGCTCGACCATGCAATTTGCTTCATTGTTTCAGTGTTTGTTCAATTTAAAAAAAAATGACGATTTTGAGCTCTGCTCAAGAAAAAAACGGAATTTCGTTGCATTCCAACGACGCAGTCGATTCGAAGAGACTGAAAATCAAAAGAACGACGTGGCTTTCGAGATCCTTGACCGGCCTCTATTCTCGCGGGAATCCCTACCGAAGATTTTTTCAAAAGAGTAGGAGAAAACGTGTTACTCGTCACTCTGGAGCTCGAGAGCTCGTGAGACTGAAAATCGATGTTCAATAGGACCGAGTCTATGAAACTATCGAAATAAAGAAAACGTAAACAAACAAACAGGACTCGAATGCGATAAAAATAGCGTGGACGCGTATCGCTCAAATGATTCTGCGGCGAGGAGCAAATAATCCATTGCGAATAATTGATGATATAGTTTTTGTTTTGTTTTATGGTAGTTTGGAGCCTGAATTATTCCGAGAAGGTTATCAACCTGGTTTATAGCGTCACAGATTTTCGCACTCGCTGTATACGTACTCGCTGCATGTCTACAAAAGCAGCATATGTCGTATATACGTTGTGTGCATTGTAACGCGATAAGTCATATCGACCAATTCTCCTCCTTCTCTTATTCCACCACCACTCAGTCTCGGTTTCGTGAGGCAAACGATGCTGCTCGCGGTAAAATGTCCACACACAAACCCACGCACACACAAACATGTCAGTTTTACATGGACGCGATGAAAAAAGATTTTTTTATTCGTGCACTCGCTCCTCTCGCTATACCCTCGACGAATCGAAATTGTTATGAGAAAAAAGCATTCCCAGAAGGAAAATGAATTTAGATCGAGAGTCGGCGATGTCAATTATTAATTGTATTTCCTTCTTAATTCCGCACACGTTTAATTATTATATCGTACTCGTAGAAGCACAAGAATTCGTGTCACTACGAGTTGTGTCAAACTCGCTCGCGAATCCTCGTACGTCCAAGATCCGTGTGAACAAAACTCGTGTACTAAAAAGCACGTGTGGCATAGTAATAGAGGACATCGCCGGTGATTCCCTCGTCGCGTGCGCGATTACTTATTTGCAAGCCACGTTTTCAGTCGCAGAACTTTCAAGGTAGCGCAATAATCATAACAATTGGACACATATATAAAATAACAAAACAACGAGGTACAGGAATGTCAGGCAGTCGAGGTATTCTCGAGGTTTTATTCCCAACCTCTGGGTGTCGTCTCGATTCAATCGACATTTAACATTTTTTTTTAGTCATTCAAAAGATCGATTGCGACAATAAATACAAATGAAGTTGAGGCGTCAGTCAAAACTACTTGAGAATCTACATCGTCAGTTTTGAAAACATGCACGAGCGCATTCTCGCGATGCAAAAGGCAAAAACGCACCGATTGTGAGTTACCGACCGTCGGTAATGTACCGACCGCCGATAACGTGGTAACTCGGGGTTTTAAAAAAAATGATATCCACGGTTACGTCTCCTCTCAGAAGCAACGTATTAACTGCCGAGCAAAAAAATTCCAGCGTCGTTACGCCGCAGCTGGAGGTAAAAAGTTTTTACGCATTCCTTGAGTCGTAAAATAAGCAGAAAATTAAACTTTCAATCGATCCTCGCGCTGGTGCTGCTGCCGCGGTTGCTCATAAAATTTATTCATCGATGGCCCGAAAAAAACACGCGAGACTGCAGCAACGAGAACGTATTTAACACACATGTGCGGCTACTCATCGTAACGTGCGTTTAACGTCGCGTAGGTCACGTGGCCACACGCGGTCAGCTGGGGCTTTGGTATTTTATTTTGACACTTGTCTGCTAATCCCAAGGGTCATTGACTTTGGAATAGAGTTCAATGAGCCCGGGTTAAAACCTCAGTGGGCTCGATTAAACGCATTTTTATTGAGCAATCATGAAATTGCAATCATCACTCGTTCAAAGTGACCCCTGCACAGGGCCGATCGAGAATTCCTCCTGCGACAATATAGCGTGATCGGAATTTTGCAACGTCAGCACAAAAACGACCACGCGTCTCGAAATTTTGCAAAATTGTAATATTTTTTTTCTCCCTCACTCGCTTCCACTTTTTCATGAATGTAAACATAATTCATCGTGCTTCTGGCTTTAAAGGAATTACCCAAATGCACGACTTACGCCACAATGGAAAGCGATCAAGTCTCCGTAACGAAAACGGTTTACATCGAATCCGAGATAGCCCAGCAAAGTACATAAGATTTCACACGCATTACACGAGAGATATGTAATACATCGAAGGTTATAATCTTTTACGTATAATAGCCATGACGCAACGTAACGGGGAATACCGGTTCTGTCGGATGCGAAAAAAACATTGGGCTTTATTTTTGTTGTCACGAAAAACGAGCAATATTACATTTCGAATTGGTTTAAAACTTATTTATACAAATGCAATTCGGACGTCATGGAGACTGCTGTGTAAAACGTAAGAATCGGAATAAAAATAACGATAACTTTGGAATACGTATAGACGCGAGTGCAGATTTTTGGATACGATAATTTTTTACTGCCGATTAATAAACTCGAGTATAAAAAAAAATACAGTTTTTTGGGGTTTAATGAAAATTTGACGCAACGAAATGCTCGGTTTGCTTTTCTTGTTGGCCTGTATGAATTTCTGCTATATAAACACATCCTCTTCGTAATGTAAGAGATTCAAAGTTTACTGGCGTGCGTTACGATTCATATTCTCATTATTTTGTTTTGCTTTATTTTTCTCTTTAATTCCTTGCGGACTCCCTATAACTATTTTAAGAGAGACACACTCGGTTCTCCGAAGGAGTTGGTGCACCTTGTGTGAATGACCGAGGGAGAACACACGACGACAACACGTTGCCGCGAAACGCAAAGACCCCGTAGCAATTCCGACCAGCTCTCTCTCAGTCTCTCTCTCTCTCTCTCTCGCTGCGGATACGGTGGCGTGGCATGCTCGACTACACATGGAATAAGGCACGAACGACAGAGGGGACTCGAAGCAGAGTAGGGGAGTGACACGAACGAAACGAAGGGAAAGAGAGAGGAGGGAGAAAAGGAAAACGAAGGGAGAAATGAAGAAGCGCTCTCCAGCCACGTTTGCGGGCAAACGAAGGAGGACACATTGAAGCAAAGTGTCCAACAGGGCCGTACGATTGACAAAAAAATTGCAAAGATTGTAATCACCTTGAAAATTCCTCGTTTCGCAACCCCCAAACTCTTTTATCGCAACGAATCTCATTTCTCAATGCGACAATCGTCTTTATCAACGTCTTTTCAGATCACGTGAACAATTTCCGTGTGTCCCTAAAATTAGAATCTCCTTCGAGCTCCCGATCTTGAACTTTTCTTGTTCCTAATGCGTCGAAACCATGGCAATTTAATTTTAGCCTCACAATCCTATGTCCAAATATAAAGTCCATTCTAACGCCAAATTTCAACCCCCTCTGGATCTCTCATTTTTAATTTCTCCCTACTCGAGTGTCGATCCTTTCACAAAGTACATCGAACCCTGCTGTTCGAATCCATAATCCAAGCCAATTTCCACCCTCCATTCGAAATCTAAACGCCAAAGCTCCTCGAGCTCTAAATTTAAATCCTTCTGTTTACTTTCTTCATCGTCGTGTATTTTCTTAAAAGTTCGACTTCGAACCGTCATGTTTACAAGATCCACAAAATGCTTTACGAATCAATATGAACGACAACAAAATGATGTTTGAATGAGAGTGACGATCACACACGAGCAATAACAACAAACTGTGCGGTTGCCTGCGAGCTCTGGCTCAGCAGCTTTTTGCTGTGTGATACGTACGAGGAATAATATAAGAACGCGATGTGTATTGCTCGGTCGAGGGTAATAATATTTGGAATGCCATTTTTGGGGTATTCGAGATATTTATCTACGGCCCTGCGAACTCACGGGTATACTGGTTTCGCAGAGAAAGAGAGGAAGAAGCGGTAGCAGCAGTGGTGGAGGATGAACGAGCGAGGAAAGAAAAGAAGGGAAAATGCAAGAGGTTCGCGCGAATGGGGATCGTCCGGCGCAAGTCTCGCAGAGCAGAGAGCGAACTGGTACTATCAACCTGTGTGCGTTGTACATATATATTTATAAATGACGAGGATGAGATTGGTTACGAAGAAGAAAGGCCTAACTCGCTCGATACAACCGGCGAATTTTCCTCGACTCTGGTCTTTCTCGCTCGAGGATATTATCCAGAGGTTTACAAACGGCGGATAGGTGGCGCAAGGGAAGCAGAGTGGTAGCTTTTGTGACGAGCGGCGGGCTACGTCGGGAGGGCCAAGAGAGGGAGTAACCCAAGAGAGACCGAGAGTTTGTCTCTTGATCAGTAGTACGCTCGCTGCTGGTGCAACAAGCGGGAGTGCAGATCGAATCCTCCGTCTCTTTTTTCTTTCACACACAATTTTCTCATTTTTTCTCGCTCCTTTCTGTCTCTTTGTTTCTCATTTCTGACTAATCTTTTTCATTCTCCGCGAGACTAACGCGAGTCTCGAACGTTAGAGAGTAATACGAATATTATTTCGCAGAGCCGAGCGAGCTTGACGATACAAAAGGAATTTGGACGCTCGAGAAAAAAAGGAGAATAATATAAATTACGATCGTGTGACATAATTTTGTTAATATTGAGATTACTTCGTATCGCGGATGTGAAAGTCGGTACGCAGGTGATTGTTGATACTGTTAAGGAGATCGCGAGTGTGAAGCAGGAATCTGAGAAAATGAACATTTTCTTCCCATGTGTTACGTTTATGGGCGAACGTTGATGTTGAAGAGATTTCTCACGCCCCCACGTGGTTCGATGTTCTTGGGAGATACAGGATTGCAACTGTCTCCGTAACTTTTGAACCAACGAATTCTCGACCCCCACTGAGCTGGAGAAGCTTCACGAAGATGTAAATAATGCAACTGTCACGTGCAGCACTGCCAATCTCGGATAATCGAGAGTACAAATAGCTTTTCTTTCTTCTTGTGAGAACGGGGTAACGAGCTCGCGGAGGAGGGAGACTAGTCGACAGATGTCGCAGGTGCAAGATTCGTAAGAGAGAACAAATTCGATCAAATGTCAAAGGATATTTAGCGTAAAAGTGTAAATTAGTAAAATTATTTTTTTAAACCCAAAAAAAAAACGAACAATTTCGTCATCGCTCTTTGTGGCTCGAAAATTTTTCCTGTCATTTCTCACTGGAGGCTCGAAAAACCGAGAAAATTGGGTCGTCGCGAAATACACGAGGAAATTCACGAGAATCTCTGGTTGTCAAGGGCGACGTGGTCTCTCTCGAGCCAATAACTCGTGCGAGGGTAAAACAGTAAATGAAAAAAAAACAAGCATTCGGAAGAACACACTGTGATAACGTGAGAATCGTCGGGGCAATACGAGAGAAAAAATAATAAACAATAAGAGCAAAAAAACGAAGAATTTTCCAACGCGTGTCAAAATGAGAAAATCCACAGGAAAATCATTGTCTCGTGTCTCGCACGTCTCGACTCATAACTCATTATGTACTCGAGGTGTATTTTCGAATCTCACGGGTCTAGTCGCTCTGACTCGTGACGTACATTGTTGACGGAGCCTCTTCCCCCCTCTCCTCGGCGCCATATTTGTAAATATATAAATACACACAGTGAGGAGAAAGAAACGAGCTGATGTTCCGTTTACACGAGAATTGACGTATAGCGAAATAATCGAGAGAATTGTATATAAAGTGAAGAGATTTCTTAGAAATTAACTTTTTCATCGATGTCCACGGGTGGGAAGAAAAATAATCGAGATATCGAGAGAAAAATTGATTTCCGTGGAATTTGTTTATGAAAAGATATTATAAAAAATGCCCTGCGACGCTGCATCCACGTGCGGAATCGAAATGATCGATTCGTCGACGACAATCGCGGACGTGGGACAACGTTCCGAAACGGAGAGAATCAATGCTCGTAAAAAACGACGTCAGTTTGAGATTTCATCGAAATCGGCAAATCGTTACAAAATGGCGTCAAGGCCAATGGACGTGGCGACGAATTCATCGGCTTCTTGTTCATCCTCGTCCTCTTCCTCGAGTTCAACTTCCAGCTCCTCTTGCTACGAACGTCCGAGACAAAACGATTCGACCAATTCGTCATCTTCTCTGATTTTGATACTCGAGAGGCCGGAAACGAACGAAGAGACCAGCAAGTATGGGAAAATGGTAGAAAACCATAAAGCGATCACGAGCAACGAGGAGAACGAGGATGATTTCGATGATTCGGATAAAAACGAGGGCCTCGCGAGGGTTTCATCGTCCGGTGGATTTTCCAGCAAAGTAACAAGCTCGTCGATCGAAAATTTAGCGAAGAAAAAAGCCGCCACGACGAGATGTCGAAGAAAACGAAGCACCGCGAGTCCCCGAACGAATCGCAACAGTTCGATCATAATCGACGATTCGACGTTAAAGTTCAAAAATACGTCGTTCGAGGCAGAACCTACAGCGCGAGAGCAGCACGACCCTTCGGGTTTCGTGGCAACGTCAACGTTGACCAAGAACAGCGACTGCAACGGCCTCCAGATCTCGAGAAACGCGTCGCGTTCAGCAGCCAAATTGAAGCTTCAATCGTCCTGCGGAGATTCATCAATGACAAGAAACTACGACAACTATTCGGAGCGTAATTTTGATCAGAGACGAGAACCACAAAACGTTGATGCGCATGGAAAGCTCAAGTCACAGCAATCGACGATATCCGTTGCAGCGATTCGCGCTACGAACGTCGCTCTGGAATCACGTCACAGGAAAAATGACGAGGAGGCTGTAGTAAGGATAGGACAAAATTTGACGTCTGTCCCACGCTACGGTAGTGCGTACGCGTCAGCGCCCTCTCTCAACAACAACAGCAACATCGAGACTCAGCATGATAAGCATCAAGAAGCTCGTACGAATCGTGAATTCTCGTCACATTCTTCAAGCACGCGTTTCTCCAACGTTGTGCCTTTGGCCGTTGTCTCCACGCGTCCTCTGTCCTCCTCACCCTCCAAGCAGCACACGAGTACATCGGCGATATCGAAAAAGAATAAAAAACCATCGGAGACTGCAAAGACTTGCGGGATGCAACTCCAGGGTCCCGTTAAATCCTCGCCCTCTTACGTGCTCTCTCCGACTCGTGATTTATCGAGAGGCTCGACAACCGTTGGCTTTGCAAATTCGTTGAAATCATCCTCGAGCTTTACGGCTCCGAAAGCCATACGAAAAAATCGTAATTCCCGTCTCATAACGTCTTTGCACGCTTCGCTTGGACAATTGCCGATAACAACTTCATCCTGCGCCACCACGACCACTATCGGCGAAGCTGCGAGCGATGAAAACCTCAAGGACTTTGAAACGCCACGTGAAAACAACGAAGAAACAACTTTCGTACCGATTACACTCTATTCGACTAATTCCTCTCCCGGCGAGACGAAAAATTCTTCTGCTCAAGCGAAAAACAGCCTCGAACGGATCTCCCATGTCAATGGCGGCTCTACCAGCTCGTCCTCATTCACCAAAACTCCCTTGAGGATCGCTGCCCTACCGGAAGTTGCAAATTCACCAAACAATGTCGCAAATGCCTTCAAAAACAATCTCGTCGCTTCAGGCTACAATTATAACAATATCAACAATAACAATAACGCCAATCTGAGGTGCAATCACTTGGTTGGCACTTGTGCCTGCTCCGCTACAACCACTACGTCCCAGACGTCCTCGACACTCACCAGAACGTCCAATCTCGCCAATGGCATTGCCACATCGTCATCCTGGTCGAACAACTCCGTTGAACAGGAAACGGATTACGTCGTCGATCCCGTACAAGGCAACGCTTACCACAAAGGACAATTCCTCGGAAAGGTGCGTTGCTTCATTGTTTTATTTGATTTCTTTAATTCTGCGATTCTACGGACTCGGCAGCCGAGCCCGTCTGGGTCGAACGTAAACATGATTTTTTTAAGGTATCGTTTCCATGTACTCTCAGGGCTGAACTACCGGAGATACAAATATCTCTCCCGGACCTTTTTTGTAGGGAATTTCATGCTCTACAAAATTGGTCCTCTGCACTTTTGCCGTACCTCCCACCGTTTCGGTGTTAAGCGCGATGGAAGAACTTTACTTCATTTTCTTCGA
Source organism: Diadegma fenestrale (assembly GCA_037043255.1). NCBI lineage: Eukaryota > Metazoa > Arthropoda > Insecta > Hymenoptera > Ichneumonidae > Diadegma > Diadegma fenestrale. The sequence goes on from CM073313.1 coordinate 15,849,672, forward strand.
TTATTCGATAAATTTCCGGGGACCATTCCCTTAGAGATAACCTCAAGGCATTTTTTCACCAAGAACTCGGTCCCTAACTCAACTTCACTTTAACGAGCGTTTTTCTGTAAAAAATTTCCCAATTTCCATCGAACTTTGATCATATTTAGCAACAAAGATCTAAATCGATTCCGAATGACCGAAAAACATACTCAGCAGAGGCTTCGACCTTTAAACCAAGAGCTTGAACGGTTCATGAATGGACATAAATTCCCTGAAGCCTCGAGGTGATGAATCCACTTTGCTTTACGCGTTTGTGTACTACGAAAACATTTTCTCTACGAAAGTGATAATTTAATTTAGACCACCCAGAATGGCACATGTTTTCGTCGAGGAAAAATGTACACACGCGTTCGAATTATTTCTTTTTCGGTCTCTCTTCTCCACTTCTCGCGAGCATTTATTTTTAGGAGTTGGGACGTTCGTATTCGAGCCAGGAAAATCTTCCTACGCGTTCTCCATTCCGCTCTGCTTTTTTTTTATTCTCTTCGTCGTTAGCTATGCGTGCTACTTTCGCCATGAGACAAGTGTACGATCGAACGAGTCAGCAAATTGAAAATATTCACCTCGTTTATATGCCATTTGCTTTGATCTCACCAATACATTCTTACACTTTCGTATACATAAAGTTCGAGTCAACGAGCTTATTTTCTCGACATGACTTTTCATTGCTTTTTTTTTCTCGTTATTCGTGCTAAAGGAAAGTCGCTTTCATTATTTTTTCCAATTTCTATTTCCAGCCTTTCTAGCCTCGCGAAAATGTTCCGGAAAGACCAAAGAAAATTGAAATTCGATCGAGTGTAATTTCCAAAGGAACTCGCCATCAAAAATTCGTTTTTTCATGTTTCTGTTCCTGATAAAATTATTCTGCACTGCATTTTCAAAGGGAATCCCCTTTTTTATGACTCTGAAGTTTGCAACGTTGAGATTCAACGAAAAATATTGTTTCTCTTAATGATTTATTGAATTTTTAAAACCTTGTTCTTGTCTAAACGGAAAATTGAATAAAAATTATAAGCCTCGCTGAAGAAAACACCGAATTCCGTTGCATTCCAACGATGCAAACTTCAACAACATCCTTTTTTTTATTGCAACGATCAACTCAAGCGCATTCAATCGCCATTAAACCAGCAAAAATCCGTGTTAATTTGGAAAGTCAATAGAAAAGTAATAGAATAAATTTTTTTCTCTGTATGTACAAACACGAGACACAATCAGGTCGAAGCATTCCTCGTAATCGGAGAGGCCAAAGAGCCAGACGAACTAATTTCAGAAAATTTACAAATCTTGGCTCACTTGCCCGGAGCGAAGGTCGAACTTTGCGTCACTAGACAACCGGAGGGTCAACGATATAAGTGTCGGTTAAATAATACTTCACACAGACGAGGAGCATTTTTAGTTCCATTATGAAGACTCGCTCCACTGTAAGATTTTTGATAATGAACACGTCTCCGAGTACACACTGGGTCAATTTGACCCCGGCAATTTTCTGTCACTGATGGTTTGGCTTTTATTTTCGTCAAAAAATGAATTGAAGGAAAAATAAATACCGGAATACAACGGTTCGAAAAACGCTTCGAGTCAGATTGACCCAACATTCGCAGAAAAGCCACTGACAAAGTTTTCATTCCGAAATCCTTGCGATCTTCCGACCCCATAAAAGTTCATTGATGTTTTTTGATGGCATGAAAAAACGCGATTGAGATTTGGTCCCGGAGACGAAAAAAAAAGAGTTCGAATAAAAAGCGGATATGAAATTTTTATTTTGGAGACGTAATCATTGTGGTTACGTTTTCAACGATTGCGTGGGTGCATTTGAGCCGGGATACACGTTGGAAGACCCAGGAGAAGAAAGAACCAAAGGAATCAGGGATTACGAGTCACAAGGATTTTTTTTGTAGGTAAAGGGACTCGTAGCCTTTGTAAAAGGAGAGAAAGTCACACATCTGTCCCTTCAGATCTCGCAGGTAGCATACAAATACATATATACCGGCGTATATACATTTCGGACGGAAATCTCGGTCTTGAAGTGGAAAAAAGAATGAAAAAAAAAAAAAACGTCGGGGCTTCTCAGAAAGTTCCCACGACGCGAGGAGAGTGATGGAAGATAAAAGGGCACAAAGATGAGTCAAAGTGGCGAGGGAAACGCGCTTTAAAATGGATTCACGAAAATGTGACGAATTCTTTTTTGCGAGAAAACGAGAAGCTTTTTATTTCGTAGAATGAAAATGTTGGTAGTTAAAAATTTTCAAACTGTCCCAATTTTTCCGTAATATTTCGATTTCAAATCGCAGAAATACGATTTTTATCTTTCCCAGACAATACTTGAATTTAAATTTGTGCAATGCAACAAAAATAGAAATTTTCTTTCGACACAACGTGGCGAAATTCGCCACCGCATCAAAAACCTCCGTTTCGAAAAGATTTTCTTATTTTTGCATTACGTACAAGTTGAAAACTAAAAGAAGAAATAGACGAAGGAATCAAACGGGGCGCGGAATGAAGAGGAGAAAAATGGCGTTTGCGCAATGCACAAAGAGCAGGCACGACCTCGCTCTGTTGGTTCAGCCAGAGGGAGATCCGGTGGATTTTTTCTCTATTCAGCGAAAAGGGAATGAAAAGAAAAAAAAGACTCATAGAGTGCAGTATTCTGGAACGCATGTAGGGTCTTGACACAGTGTATACATTGGCGTGCAGGTCAAACGTTGGCGAGGTTGTTCGCTTGCGTTAGGCCGCCGGGAATGAGCCTTAGAACGTTTGCACCTGAGCAGCAAGAGTCTGTCTTTGTATGGAACAAAATGATCAATTTTCTAGAACGAAAAAAAAAATTGTTTGCAAGATATTTCAAACTAATTCTATGCACGTTGATCGACATTTTATGAAAAATCCGAATCTCTTTCTCGCGATTTTTTCAACTTTAGTGTATTTTGAATATGAAATCATCGAGCAATACGAGGCGAACGTTGTCTTTGTATTGTAATCGTGAGTGTTGACCGGCGCCCGACGTCTGGCTGTTTCCACCCCATTCCCATGTCTCATTTCGCTTTCCCCCTCCCTTTTCTCTCTCTCGTCAATATTCTCGTTCTATCGTTTGTGTTTTCTTCGCTGTCCCTCATACTCTCTCGCTCTTGCTCTCCTCGTGTTTTCATTTTCTTCATTCGGACGGCATACAGGTGTCAACAGTTGTGTTGAACGTCGATTTATAAACACAATTCTCGTTTTACACACTATTATTGACGCATAAACACACATATCACGTCTTACCGAGCGTTTCCGCTTTTGTCAATTCACCTCGCCCCTCTATACATCAAGACAGCACGAAAACCAACGGGTTTCCCATACATTCAACTTCCACTTATGGATATAGATATTTACATGCGTTCCTATACCTCGATCCAGACGAAACACTACGAGGCCACGAGCCATTATCTTTTTCACTCTATTTCCCGTACACTCTCAATCAAAACTTTAACTCTGTCAAAAATCCAAAATATCGCAAAGGCTCAACAATGAGCCAAAAAAATCAGCCTGAAGAAATAAATAATCGGCAAAAACTTTCGTTAATAATTCAATTTTGTCAAAAAAATTCAAAATTTTCGTTATTTCGACAATATTTTTCATTGTAACCGAACTGTCAGCAAAATTTACGATTGGAATGTCAAAAATTTACTTTCCGAAAAGATTTTCCAGAATGTTTTTTGCTGGAATGACGAAATTTTCGTGATTTTTCGAAAAAACGTTTAGTTGAACGTATTCAACAAAATATCGATCTTTTTCTACAAAATTTTCTTTTCAATGCACGATTACAAACGAGTTTTTTCGGTTATCGGCAAAAACTTTCGTTAATAATTCGAAAAATGTTAGAAAAAAAATTTCTTCATCATTTTCCACGATTACGAACGAGTTTTTTCGGTTTTTCTTGTCCAGCAATTGCCTGTAGTGAAATGCACTAAAAGTGCATCAACGAGATATTCGATAAACGTGGATTCCTGCTAATGTGCTAATAGTTCCCATTATTTTTGTTTTCTCCACGTGCCTTATCGTAATTTGCACTCTTGTCATGACCAAAAGCTCCCGAAGAATGTCCAATTGCTGCAAAAGGATGATTTACACGTAAATGCTTCTACTCGCGACGAGGAGGAGGAAAAAAAGGTTGTCGTATATATTAAAAAAGAGAAACATGGAAGCAAGTAATGGCTCGAAGATTTATTCGCGAGCAGATCATTATAATAAAATAATTGCAGAGTTTGTTGAAATTTGAAGATGCAATGAAATGTACGATTGGTATTTTTGGTTTTCCTCCTTAACAATAATCGTATGATTGTCGTGAAAAAGGAGAATTGAGTGGGAAGAGAAAAAAATAATCTGGGAGGTGGAATTTGTCCGATAGTCGTTCTCAACTGTACATCGGGTTTTTAAAATCGTATATTTATACGTACGAGCGCACATATGTAACGTGACTATGTAGATATAGTGGCGGCAGGGAAAATGCATCGCGGTCTCACGGGTGGGGGTTAAATTATAGAACAACCACATCGTAGAGTGGTTTATATTTCGAAATTTTGGAATAAGTAATATGAAAAGAATGGAAAATAACTGATTCGAAATTTTTCCTATCGATAGATAATTAGCTGGATTATATTTTTAATGCAATATTTTTTCTTGGAATGCCCGATTATTCGAAAATGTATATTCGGACCGTTAATAGTTTTAATACAGGTAATAGAGATCGCAGGAATGTAGTGAGTTTATATATTCGAATTCCGAACTAAAGAGCAGTCATTTCATTGAGAACCCAAAACTAAGAATGCGAATGAATTGAGAGTAAATTACTCGAACGCATAAAACCTAGATATGCGAAATAGCGAACGCTCGAATTGGCGAACGCTGGAAAAGCGAACGTTAAAATGGAGAAAAAAGATGGGTGGGGGTCAATATATAGAATAACCTAATTGTAGAATACAGACAACCACACCACTCTGTTTTTTCATCATGAAGTTAGACCCAAATACGTTTTGCATATGAGCAATATTATTCGGAAACAAACACATATTATGTGGCGAATATTTGACAAAACATTAATATTTTGATGCCGAATAATAAATTTCTCAATAATAATTAGACAAAATCTACTTTTTGACGATTCCTTGAAAAATTCCGTCGGGGATATTTTAATCACGCATCTTTGAGTTTGCGGAGCTGCGTTTTATTAATCGTGTTATTTTGTAATGACTCTGAAGTTTGCAACGTTGAGACGCAACGAAAAATATTATTTCTATTGATTATTGATTGAATTTTGAAAATCCGTGCCAATTTTTCGTGTCGATTAAGTATTTTGGTCGCAAGAGAGAAGCGTTTTATTGGCTGAACCAAATATTGCATAATAATTATGAGCTCCGGCGAAGAATAAACCATAATTTCGTTGCATTTCAACGATTGAAACTTCAGGATCATTATTTTGTACGATTGTTGCAATAACTGATGAAACGAAATTTTTTTTCAATATTTTAGCTAATTTCCAAAGCAATGAATCCACGTGAAAAAATCACAGCAGAAAAAACTTTATGACAGCATTCGAACGCTTTTAATCAGTTATCTGCAAGACCTAGTTGAAATATTCAATTCTGTCACTAACGAATAAAAAAATAAATCACATACACATATTCCAAAAATTTTTGCCCCCGAAATTTTTCGGTATAAAAACATAGAAAAAACAAATGTACTTAAGGCAAAGTTCGGAAACAAGGAATTGAAAGCTTTTAAATAATTGCATCTATTGTCTTAATCGATATTTGTTCGTTGAGACATAGTCTACTGGTATGGCCCTATAGTGTCAGAAAGTTGAGTATTTCTTGAAATTACAGGGGGATACTTGAGGTTATACCCCTGGAGAACTTTGGGGTTATACTGTAGGATATTTCCACGTATAGACGAAACACGATCAACAACTTTTCGAATATTTTCCATTTTTATTTGAATAACATAATAAAAGTTTAAATCGGAGGATTGACTTTTAACAGTCTACCGCTCGAAACAGTTTTCGAGGTGGCTCGGAAATCTCGGTCCTGCAGAGTGGACATTGTTTGGACAGATACTCTTGCCAGAGCATATCGGCACATGTGGAGCAGACACAACAATGGCCACATGGCCAATAAACGTGTGTTGCCTTCGCCAGCATGCACACTTTGCAATTATCTGTAAAAAAAATTTGTAACAAGGAGTACACGGTTCAATAGCCTATCGTTATATTCATATGGATTATGTGAGAATGACATAAACGTTTCAAGATGTATACAAAATTTGGATCAACTTCTTTCTTCGTTTTCTTTTTTGAAACAACACTCATGCATCGAAGTCATACTTAAAGAGTTCATTTTTATAGAATTGGAGTTTACATATATCATGTTGATACCATTCCAATGATACGTATATCATTTTTCTAGTGACTATTGAACATTGCTGTTAAAAAATTCTGTATCTTGTGAAGATACTTACGAATGTGACAAATATTTAGCCAAAATAATGGAGTCAATTAGTAAATGTAAGGAGGGCCCTTCCTTTCATGTGCCAAAATACCATTATGTTTGGCTAAATATGTGTTTATTCAAATCTTTTTTATATTCGTAACTTTCAACTCATAAAATCTCCGAACACGGCATTTTTCTTTGCCGTAAAAAACGAGCATTAGTCACGCCATAGGCCACATTAACTCCGGGGAGAAGCGGCCCCAGGAGTCACTAATACTCGAATCAAACACCAGCGTCACCGCGGGCCACATTGACTCCGAAGAGAAGCGGCCCTACGGATCGGGTGTTCGACGGCGAGATACCCGGACGATCGACATTTACCATGCGCTTCTTTAGGGAGTAATTCGAATCTAATTTTATTGCAATTCTGAATTTAAAAAATCTGCGAACGCCGCATTTTCTCCACCGTATAAAACGAGCATTAGCTACGCCATAGGCCACATTAACTCCGGGGAGAAGCGGCCCGAGGAGTCACTAATACTCGAATCAAACACCAGCGTCACCGCGGGCCACATTGACTCCGAAGAGAAGCGGCCCTACGGATCGGGTGTCCGACGGCGAGATACCCGGACGATCGACATTTACCATGCGCTTCTTTAGGGAGTAATTCGAATCTAATTTTATTGCAATTCTGAATTTAAAAAATCTGCGAACGCCGCATGATTTCCACCGTATGAAACGAGCATTAGCTACGCCCTAGGCCACATTAACTCCGGAAAGAAGCGGCCCTAAGACTTACTAATACTCGAATCAAACATCGGCGTCACCGCGGGCCACATTGACTCAGAAGAGAAGCGGCCCTACGGAACGGGTGTCTGACGGCGCGATACCTGACGGACGGTCGACATTTACCATGCGATTTTTTAGTTAGTAATTCAAATCTAATTGATGATCCTATTCCGAATTAAAGTTCTATATGAGAAAGCTTTCCAATGTTCGCAACCCGTACTCATGACTCTAATTTGATTGTAATTATGAGCTTAAAAAATCTGCGAACGCCGCATTTTTCTCTACCGTATAAAACAAGAATTAGTTACGCCATGGCCACGTTAACTCCGAAAAGAAGCGGCCATAAGAGTAATTAAAACTTGAATCAAACACTGACTTCACCGCGGCCACATTGACTCAGACGAGAAGCGGCCCTACGGATCGGGTGTGCAACGGCGAGATACCTGACGAACGATCGACATTTACGGTGCGATTCTTTATGTGAAAATAAGATTGCAAACAAACATTTCGTGCGAAAAAGAATAAAATAGGATCCGCGTTCCCCCGCAGCGCTTCGCCCAGGCATGAGCAACAACCGATGGCCACAGTAAGTAAGGTGTAAAGCGGTCTTATGGGTTGTTCTTAATTGAAAATCAACGGACAATGCTTGGAGTTGAGAGAGAAATTGGGTTATTCTTTCACGTGTATCAATCAACTTACAAGAAAACAACTACTATAATTTAGATTAACGCCAAGCCGTAAGAAGAAAAAAAGTTTTAGAGTCATGTATCCGGGGCGATAGTATTGAATGATTTTTGTTAGATCACAAAAAAATGTATCTTGAAACGCGAATATCATTGTGTGGGCCATTTCATGTGAATTAGCTTGTAAAAGCGTTACTTGACGCGTCTTTCCTCCTATACAAGTTTGAAGGACGTTGCTCCTTGCAACATAACGTAACGAGATTTTTGTGTAATCATCTCTCGTGAACTTTGACAGTTCACCAATGCTTCCGTGACTGGTTGATTATGTTCCCAGCCTTGTATGTGAAATTTATGAAATTAACTTTTCGAAAACAATCTTAGAAATCTTTGTCCATAAGTCGGTTCCCCCCTAGTTTAAATCGACAAAAACAAAATTAAATGTACGATCTGGTTCAATTGATAGATTTTTCACATCTTCTAATTGACATGAAATGACCCTTGTAATAGTGCGCCATGGATGAAATATAATGGCGAGAGAAACTACTTGCAAGATGCTAAAAATAAATTAAGAATTAAAAAAAAAAATGTAGAAATTCAAACTTTGCCGCATTTTCGTGACCGCCACCTTCTTTTCCCCAATTTTCTCTGTATATTCAACGATATGTAGCCCAGTTTTCAGAAGAATTTCATTCCGTTAACTTTTCCGCCCGAAATTATCATGATTCTGTCACATTATTCTCCTTAGTTAATACATCGTTGTTATTTTTCGATATATTTACGATGATTTCGTCGGCCCCCCCCACCCTGTTGCCGAGTTACGCGTTTCCTTCGCATAACCGGGAACCCTTATTTTACCGGCCTCTGTTATTCAAATTTTAACCGTTACCTTATTTTTATGCATTTTATTTGTTTCCGATTTTTTCATATACTTTCGATAACACAACATCTTTTACACAACGTGTATCTAATTGTCGCGCGGCAGTCAGAATTTCCCCTCAATAAACTTTATATTGTTAATAGGTAATGAACAATGCTCCTGTTACCATCAATATTCTCGCTCCGTGGACGGTTCCCAGCCGAGCTGTTTTCAGAAGAATTTCATTCCGTTAAATTTTCCACCCGAAATTATCATGATTCTCCTTACTTAATACGTCGTTGTTATTTTTCGATTTTTATTATGATTCCGTGGGCCCCCCACCCTGTTGACCCGATTACGCGTTTCCGTATTTCTCAAAAGTGCAATTTTTTCGCATAACCCGGAACCCTTATTTTACCGGCCTCTGTTATTCAAATTGCGACCGTTACCTCATTTTTATGCATTTCATTTGTTTCCGATTTTTTCATATACTTTCGATAACACAACATCTTTTACACAACGTATCTCTAATTGTCGCGCGGCAGTCAGAATTCCCCCCCAACAAACTTTATATTTTTAATAGGTAATGAACAATGCTCCCATTATCATCAATATTTTCGCTCCGTGGACGGTTCCCAGCCGAGCTGTAGCCTAGGTTTCAGAAGAATTTCATTCCGTTAAATTTTCCGCCCGAAATTATCATGATTCCGTCACATTATTCTCCTTAGTCAATACTTCGTTGTTATTTTTCGATTTTTCTGATGATTCCGTTGGCCCCGCACTCTGTTGACCCGATTACGCGTTTCCGTATTTCTCAACAGTACAATTTTTTCGCATAACCCGGAACCCTTATTTTACCGGCCTCTGTTATTCAAATTTTAACCGTTACCTCATTTTTATGCATTTCATTTGTTTCCGATTCTTTCATATACTTTCGATAACACAACGTCTTTTACACAACGTGTCTCTAATTGTCGCGCAGCAGTCAGAATTTCTCTTCAACAAACTTTATATTGTTAAGAGGTAATGAACAATGCTCCCGTTACCATCAATATTCTCGCTTCGTGGACGATTCCCAGTCGTAAATACTTCGTTGTTATTTTTCGATTTTTCTGATGATTCCGTTGGCCCCGCACTCTGTTGACCCGATTACGCGTTTCCGTATTTCTTAACAGTACAATTTTTTCGCATAACCCGGAACCCTCATTTTACCGGCCTCTGTTATTCAAATTTTAACCGTTACCTCATTTTTATGCATTTCATTTGTTTCCAATTTTTTCATATACTTTCGATAACACAACATCTTTTACACAACGTGTCTCTAATTGTCGCGCGGCAGTCAGAATTTCTCTTCAACAAACTTAATATTGTTAAGAGGTAATGAACAATGCTCCCGTTACCATCAATATTCTCGCTTCGTGGACGATTCCCAGTCGTAAATACTTCGTTGTTATTTTTCGATTTTTCTGATGATTCCGTTGGCCCCGCACTCTGTTGACCCGATTACGCGTTTCCGTATTTCTTAACAGTACAATTTTTTCGCATAACCCGGAACCCTCATTTTACCGGCCTCTGTTATTCAAATTTTAACCGTTACCTCATTTTTATGCATTTCATTTGTTTCCAATTTTTTCATATACTTTCGATAACACAACGTCTTTTACACAACGTGTCTCTAATTGTCGCGCAGCAGTCAGAATTTCTCTTCAACAAACTTTATATTGTTAAGAGGTAATGAACAATGCTCCCGTTACCATCAATATTCTCGCTTCGTGGACGATTCCCAGTCGTAAATACTTCGTTGTTATTTTTCGATTTTTCTGATGATTCCGTTGGCCCCGCACTCTGTTGACCCGATTACGCGTTTCCGTATTTCTCAACAGTACAATTTTTTCGCATAACCCGGAACCCTTATTTTACCGGCCTCTGTTATTCAAATTTTAACCGTTACCTCATTTTTATGCATTTCATTTGTTTCCGATTTTTTCATATACTTTCGATAACACAACATCTTTTACACAGCGTGTCTCTAATTGTCGCGCGGCAGTCAGAATTTCTCTTCAAAAAACTTTATATTGTTAAGAGGTAATGAACAATGCTCCCGTTACCATCAATATTCTCGCTTCATGGACGATTCCCAGTCGTAAATACTTCGTTGTTATTTTTCGATTTTTCTGATGATTCCGTTGGCCCCGCACTCTGTTGACCCGATTACGCGTTTCCGTATTTCTCAACAGTACAATTTTTTCGCATAACCCGGAACCCTCATTTTACCGGCCTCTGTTATTCAAATTTTAACCGTTACCTCATTTTTATGCATTTCATTTGTTTCCGATTTTTTCATATACTTTCGATAACACAACATCTTTTACACAACGTGTCTCTAATTGTCGCGCGGCAGTCAGAATTTCTCTTCAACAAACTTTATATTGTTAAGAGGTAATGAACAATGCTCCCGTTACCATCAATATTCTCGCTTCATGGACGATTCCCAGTCGTAAATACTTCGTTGTTATTTTTCGATTTTTCTGATGATTCCGTTGGCCCCGCACTCTGTTGACCCGATTACGCGTTTCCGTATTTCTCAACAGTACAATTTTTTCGCATAACCCGGAACCCTTATTTTACCGGCCTCTGTTATTCAAATTTTAACCGTTACCTCATTTTTATGCATTTCATTTGTTTCCGATTTTTTCATATACTTTCGATAACACAACATCTTTTACACAACGTGTCTCTAATTGTCGCGCGGCAGTCAGAATTTCTCTTCAACAAACTTTATATTGTTAAGAGGTAATGAACAATGCTCCCGTTACCATCAATATTCTCGCTTCGTGGACGATTCCCAGTCGTAAATACTTCGTTGTTATTTTTCGATTTTTCTGATGATTCCGTTGGCCCCGCACTCTGTTGACCCGATTACGCGTTTCCGTATTTCTCAACAGTACAATTTTTTCGCATAACCCGGAACCCTTATTTTACCGGCCTCTGTTATTCAAATGTTAACCGTTACCTTATTTTTATGCATTTCATTTGTTTCCGATTTTTTCATATACTTTCGATAACACAGCATCTTTTACACAACATGGACCTAATTGTCGTGCGGCAAAGTCAGAATTTCCCCTCAATAAACTTTATATTGTTAATAGGTAATGAACAATGCTCCTGTTACCATCAATATTCTCGCTTCGTGGACGATTCCCAGCCGTTCTTTGTTCTCCCATGTCAAGCGCGGAATTGGATGCCTCGTTGGTCTCTCCATTTCGTTCTCGAAGCAGTGCGTGTCTCCTCATTGCTGCAATTTTTACAAATTATTATTGTGCTTTTCGAACTCTTTGTTTCCCTGAACGCACTGTCTAACCTTTCCGTCGCTTGTTCCTTTTCTGATTTTTCGAAGCTGCTTGCGTTGCCTGAGCCGAGGGGTTCTCTCTGACACCTCTTGGTTGTCTTTGGTTCGGACCTGCTATAATAAACTTTTAATTACACAACAGCACACAAGCAATTTCGTATCGATCTACGTTTTTCACAAACGTGGTAATAATAAATATAAAAATAGCCAGTAAATAACTACCATAATCATCAAGGGCCAATGCGTTGTTATCGATGCCGATGGGCTGGTTTTCGTTATGGACTATCGCCTCGTCTCCATGTATGTTGATCGGCTCATGTTCATCGATGACGATCGGCCCATTTTCAACGATGACAATTGGCTGGTGTTCATGAATAAAGATTGGCTGATCTCCGTCGTCAACGATCGGTTGGTTCTCATGGTCAATCGGCTCAGGTTCATCGACGACGATCGGCTCGTTTTCAGCGTTGACAATCGGCTCGTGTGCATGGTTGAAGATTGGCCAATCGTCGTCATCAACGATCGGCTGGTTTTCGTCTCTCAAAAACGCCAGGTCGTCGTCAATGACGATCGGCAGGCCCTGTTCCACGGCAACTGGGGGGTCGTCGTCAATGACGATCGGCAGGCCCTGTTCCACGGCAACTGGGGGGTCGTCGTCAATGATGATCGGCAGGCCCCGTTCTACGGCAACTGAGGGGTCTTCGTCGATGACGATGGGTGCGCTCTCTATGGAAAAAAGTACACAAGTATTTGTCTTTTTTTCACATTTGATGCTGGTAAAATGAGATGATCAACATTGATTGTTTTGGAAAATATTATTTCAAAAGAATTAGCACGCTTGGATTTATATTCAATCTAAATTGTAAGAAGGCTTTATCGAAATTATTACAAATTGATTACCTCAAGAAATCAGAACGCTACGCTATCACTTTTTATATGGATACCCCACGATAGCACAACGATTTTGATTCTGACTAATGGAGTTTAAAATGTTTTTTTCTTTTTTTTTTTAGCATTGTTTTCCATAATTATGTGGTGCTGTATTTTGCAAAATAGAAAATTAAAATCAAGTTCTTTCAGCCGGCTGTCTTGTATTCAATTTAAAACATAATTTCATACTATTCTCAGTCTCAAATCGCACTGTACCTCTTTGATTCAACGTTTCGACTGCATCCAATTCGTCATCGTTAACGGAATGATGGTCAGAAGCATCTGAAAATAAATTGTAATTATGCTCGATCCATAGTTCTCGTATTTATTCTAGTCCATGTAGTATACCATTTGCTATAGGAGAAAGGCGGGCAAAGTGGGACAGTGGGACAAAAAATGTTTTTGGGAAATAGTAAAAAATTTCCCCATGCAACCTAGGACACGTGTTCATCGAAATGTTCATCGAAACGACCAATTCTTTCAAGGGAGAAAATTATAGGGAACGGGTTACTATGTCGAATCACGGCTCCACGTGAAAACGGCTGCAATTTTTTGTTTCTAATGTTTTTTATCATCCAACAATGGCGTGACGTGCAATAATATGGTGGAGCATCATATTCAACACTATAGAAATTAATGGAAACACCATAAGTTTGCAATTTATGGAAAAGAGAATAAATTTCTAGAGCTAATGTTTTTTCATCCCCCAACAGTTATGTAACATTCAAAGATGGTGGTGCGTGATATTTAATGCCATAAAAATTAATAAAAACACCATAAATTGGAAATTAATCAAAAAATATGTTTTTTTTACTCTTCTTATTGCTGAGCAAATGAAACAAATTTACTTTAAATAATAAATGCTCGATAAACTGCACTCAAAGACCACACAATATTTAAAATTGATCGGACAAATCGTTATTTTTTGCCAAAAGCATTGAAGACACTATCATTGTTCCTTAAATAGCAATTATTCATGATTAACTCTCAGTAGACGCACACGGGTGTGGGGTGTCCAGCCCATTCAGTGAACTTCTCGTTTTTTGCATCGATTACTATCAAATAACAATAAAAAATAATTCACAACCATTACTCAGTGCAAGTTCTCCTTCGATAGTTACAAAACTACGTGTCTAAATTTTCTCAGGTTTTTTAAACGAGTCCAAGGACAGTAAAAACCGGTAGGCCGTCTCAGGACCATGCGTGTCTAGGAAGATGCGCTAATTGCAATGTGTCGACGGAGGGTTAAATTTATCAACCAATTCATTCGTTTTTTTTCTCACGATTTCGCAAGAACGAGTCTTATTCTAGATTTTGTATTCTCTTGTCAAAATTTGAAGAAAATTTCGTTTATATTTAATAAAAAATTACATTAATTTTGTTGAAACTGCTCGTAAATGAACATCCGAATGACAGAAAAGTGAAGATTTTACAGTTTTCAAAGCATTTTTTCAAATCCAACACGTGTCGAAATTTTGGTTAAGTCATTGTTCCTTCAGTTTTCGTACCATTCTTTCGTTTGGACAATGATTCAAAAAAAATTCTAGACGTTTTAAACTGAAATTTTTTTTTTATTTTTGTCATCCTCATGAACGAACATTTGAATGTCAGACAAATGAAACTTCCATAGTTTCAAAAGCATTTTCTTTTTTCATTCCAAAACGTGCCGAAATTTTTGTGAAATCATGGTTCCTTTAGAGGAACCAAAAGGAAAAGGAACATTTCTGTACGTTTTAAAATTCGAAAAAAAGCTCTAGAAACTGTGAAATTTTTCAATTTTCAACATTTGCATGTTCATTTCTGAGTAAATGTAATCGTAAGAAAAATAACGTAATGTTCGCTTCAAACTGAAATGAAAATTTTTTGAATTTATAAAAAAAAGAAAAAACACCGCAATTTTGAATGATGCTTTTTAGAGAGTTAAAGAATGTGCATGGGTGAAAGAAAGGGAAAAGATATATTTTTTTTTTTCAATTTCACCATCGATAATTGCCATTTGAGGAACAATGAAGGTGTTTCTTTAATTTTTGATGAAAATTAGAAGTTTTGGTAAAAAATAAATTTGGCCCATCAATTTTAAATATTCGGCATCTATTAAGCTAAAAAAGAACTTGAAAACGTGAGTCAGTTTTGCAATACCTGCAACGTGAAATTATTTTTCATGCTGAAAAAATTACTCATTTCGATCAATTCTGTGATAAACTCGAAACCTGTCAAATTGGACCATTTATTAGCTATAAAAATTTGTTCCCTTTTCCATAAATGTCCAACTTATGGTGTTGCGATTAATTTCTATGGTATTAAACGTGATGCGCCACCATATTATTCTATGTTACACCATTGCTGAATGATAAAAAAAATTAGAATAAAAATGGAAGCCGTTTTGAGGTGGTGCCGAGATTCGACATATTACCCGTCCCCTGGAATTTCTCACATTAAAAAAAATTCTCGTTTCTATGAACATGACGATAAACACGTGCCTAGGGGTGCATGGTGAAAATTTTTAAATCTTCCCAAAAAAAAAATCATTTTTTCGACGGGAGTCCCACTTTGCCCGCCTCTCCCCTATATCATCAACGTTTTCCAATAGCTCCAATTATTTTAAAGGAATCAGTTTTCCAAAAGCCCCAATCATTTTAAAGGAATCAAAGGCATTTACCGTCTTCTGAAAACGTTCTCGCGTTATCTATCAACCATCGGGGTGGCTCCTCCGCGAATATGTCCTTTTCGAAATCTGGGTCTGAAATGATTTCGAAATTTTTTTATTTCGAGGCGGTTATTCTCGAAATTGGAATATTTTTGACCTAAAAAAATTACCAAATTGCCCAACTGTTGGCCGTTCTTGCAGCTCATGGTGATTAGCGTCATCATCATCCTGCTCGTCCCTTAGACGAGCGATCATAAGGTCGACATTTCCTTTCAGTGACGCTGCCTTATCGAGAAATTCGTCCGGGGTGATCTGCAGCATATGCAGTTCACGCCACGCTAAACAAAAAGTAAACGTTTACTGATACACCTACAATCTGAGTCTTATTTAATCGACTGTGATTGGTCTAACCTTTGACGAGTTGTTTCTGTTTGAAGACAGACGTGTATCTGGCGTGTCTGCCGATCGGCACACCATTTTTGAGCCGTTGAATGTCCGTTCGAACATCCGATTGTAATTTCAGTAGCTTCGCTGTTACCCAAAATGCAATCAATGGCAATAATATTCAGTTTCTCCATTGTACGTGGGAAGTAGTGGGTGATGTTTGATTACGAGTTATACTTACAAACGAAGTCCCATGGTCCTGGGCGTGTCTGCATCCTGTGTTGAAGTCGGCTATGATACGATTCAATTACATTATTTGTCCGACGGCTGAGCCCGTATACACAGAAGCCCTCCGCCGTGACGATGCCGAGCCAATACCGAACGTAATAGTCGCACAATGGTTTCATCCGAATTTTCATGGCAGCCGATAAATTTCCTTTCAGTGTCCGGAATTTGTCGCCAAGTATGATTGGCTGGCAAGTAAGCCAGAGCCAAAAGTTTTTTAAAAAATATTTTGGCCTCGTCGTTTGAGCTTATTGTCCGTTGAAGACCGAGGGCCTTGGCTTTTTTATATATCGCCTGAAACACAATACGCTCAGATCAGTTTTATCGATAGCCAACAGTTCTATAATCTGACAATGCGCCGTCAATTTTCCTGCTGTTTATTTCGTGAAGATATCATTTTCAGATCGCACGGAGAGAACTAAAATATAATAATCGACGTTACAGAAAAAGAATCCAGAAACGACTTTTAATATTTGAAATTTGTGCAGTGCTAAATGTTAATTTCATGGTAAATAACGAGAAGTTTCCTTCTATTGTCATGGATATTTATATTTTGCACTATAAAAATCTGGATTATTATAGATCGTTTCCGGTTTCTTTTGCTATAGTCATCAGTCGGTCCTTTCTCTTTTCCTCGTGTATGTACTGCACTCCTTCTTATCTACGAGTAGACCAGCCAATTCATCTTGCCACTTTATATTTGGAACATTTTTCGAAAACAAAAGAAATTTCCGGCGTATGCGAATTTTTAAATATGATCGTTCACCGACCATTTTCTGGTTATTGAGGATTGCACACATGGTTAATAGAAACATTTTTCGCTATTTTTAATCATTGCAAGCTCGAAGAAGGCTAGCACGAGCTCCATATTCGTTTCTTGAAAGGTTTCGTACTGTTCTTTTCCGCAATTTTATCGTATTTTTAGCGGAAAATGAGAAATTTTCAAGAATTTCTCGTAACTCAAGAACTACAGAATTCCAGAAAAATATCTGGTGATTTTTGAAGATGCGTGAACGAATCCTGAATCGCCAAGAATGTTTTCATAATTTTCATGTAATTTTTTTTTCAACCCCAATATTTAGTAAAAAATAAAATTCACCCAATCATTGTGGCCTTGAAAAACTTTTATTTTTGCTCGAGGCATTTCAATCTTTTTAAACTTTTTTTCTCTGCAATTGGTGCCATTGAAATTTCAATTCTTTGTCGTTCGGAAAAAGATGATTTTCCCGAATATTTTTTTTTGTCAAATGGAGAACTCTGGAAACGCGGAACGCCGCTGTGGCAGCATACAAATTTCGAGGGTCTGAATTCAATCACCGTTTATTGTTTATGATGTTTTACTTATCAACTCCAAGAATTGTTCACAATAAAAACGTTTTCGCGTTCAAGTAGGTAAAGTAAAACTCTTCCCTTTGTTTTTCAATTCATTCAAAAAAATCTTAGGGGTGGTTCATTCTTCCAAAACAATGATCGGCGTATAAAAATACCTCATAAGAAGACACAATAATTGATATTTCGCGATTTCCAAAATGTTTTTCGATTTCGAACGATACAAACATTGCTTTTTGAATAACGGTTTTTTGTTGAGCATCACAAAATCCATCAATACTTACACGATCGTAGTGGGTGTTGCATCCTGTGCTGAGGGAGGTTATGAATATTTCTGCAATGGCGTTTCGCAGGCCTCGTTCGAAGTCGCTCATTACAATTATGATGTTGTTGGCACGGAGGATACGTGTCTTGACATATCGCAGACATGCCACATACGCCGTTTCGGTCTTTCTGCTCATTACGACCCATACGAAAGGAAAACCCTATGGGCCAAAAGAAAAAAAACAAAAACCAATGAACATTAAGAACATTCAGATATCTATCGTCTGCACCGACGCGAATGGACGCTCGGATAAACGTTTCATATTTAGGCTTAATATATATTTTTTTTAATCATTCTTTTAAAAGCGCCTGCTTGATATGGACTTCAAATAAATATTGTGTAATTCAAATAATGC